>ML675617.1:19600652-19663602 GCA_007922155.1 Mesoclemmys tuberculata | reverse complement strand
CTGTAACTGAGCAGAAGTCAACTGGGAGTAACTGAGAGGAGAATCAGACCTATTGTCTTCAGAGTGCAAACAGCGCAACAATTGCGTGACTGATCTTGAGCAGAGGGCCATAGAATGGCACAGTTACATGCAGTTTTCATGTTCTATATTGATGCTGTATGTATCCAGTCCTTTAAATTGCCTATGTACCCGAGTTTCTCCAAAACCAAGAATATTTAAGGAACTGGCAAACATGTACATTACCTTTTAATCTCCCTTCTGCCCGGTTTTGTAGTCAATACACATTATTCATTTTATCACACAGCTTCTTTAAAGCATTCCAGTTTACCAGGTGCATTCACAGAAGGGGAAGAAATTAAACGTACAAGGTTTCAGTGCAGATGACTAGGAATGATTTTGGCCCAGAGAGGGCCTGATCCTATAGGCTTCATAAAGAGTTTTGTCTGAATAAGGTCTGCAGAAAGTGGGCCCATCAAGTAGGAATCCTCTGTGTGCGAATCAGCATGTAACTATTTTGGAAAAAAAGGAAGAGATGAAAATCATTTATTAATGAGATAGAAATCGTTAACATCATCCAGTGACTGTGTCTTTTCCCTTCTCCTTTCTCCATAGTCTAATGGCATAGCTGCACTTATTGCCATTCTTGTGCTGTTACTTTTGGTGGCTATTGGTCTTTTATGGTGGTTCTGGCCTCTTTGTTGCAAAGTGGTAAGTAAAAACATTAAATGGCTAATTTGGACATGACCTGTTATGACCCGTCCGTGCCCAAGGTCAGGGCAGGCTGTAAAAGGAGAGCAGATTCTCCCAGCACTGGTGGGTGACACTGAAGTCAGACTTCCCAACCAGCCACAAACAGTGCTGCTGATTCCCCCAAGAATCAAGAAGCTGCTATGCAAATACACACAGCCCCCTTTGCTGCATTTCAGCCTTTGGCTCCGAAACTGCCATTAGGTCTAGTAAAGAGACCAGTTATTTAAACTCTATGCTCTTTACTAAAAAGGTTCCCTCTGATCCCAAAAGATCAGCCACAGGACTAGATCAAAATGAGTTTGGCTCTTACCTAAAATACCATGCTGCCAGCCAATCCTTTAGTAACTAAGACTAAAGGTTTATTATAAAAAGAAAAAACAAAAAATAAGAGAAATGTTAAAGCGGTCAGAGACATACAAACGATTTGAAAGTCCATAAACATCAGGTTTCTAGAAGAATTGTGGAGTTGCAGGCTTGTATAGTCCCTCTGGTATACATCCAGTACCTGGATGGGTCTAAGTCCTTCGATTCAGTTGCAAAATGAATTGATCCAGTGGTGGGTAGTGTGTGTCTGCAGCTGGACAGGAACAAAGACAAAAGGGTTTCTGTGGCTTGATCTTATATACCTTCTGTTCCTGGCCATGTGGCCTGTGGACACTTACAGGACTAAAATGGAGTCCAGAGTCACATGGGCCAATCCTGGTAAACTCTTTAGTTCCTTCCTGGGCCTTCTGTTTCTGTAAAGGTTTTGATGGGCCATTAAGCGGGCCATTGTCCTGCCTGGGGTGTGTCTTATACAGCATAGTTTGAAATACAGGTATATCAAAGATATCCATAACTTCCCTCACACATACAACACATGAACACAAATATTATCTTCTTACTCAGCACATTATAGCCTTTTTAACAGTACCTGATATGGCATATCTCACATGGATTACTATGATTTTGAGATACTGATGTCAAAGAACACAAATCGCATCCCTCCCCCCCAATCCAGCCAGTGTGACACCTCCAATGCGAGACTGGTGTAGAAGGGAGTAATCTGAGCTCCTGAATACACCTCAACCCCCCCCTTCCAATCTGGTCAGCATGACACCCCCCACGCAGAATTGATGCAGAAAGGAGTGTCCCTATACACTGCTGAATGCATCACAGGAACTTTCCCTTTTCAGTTTTTATGTTAACACAGTTTTAAACATCTTTGAAGGGTTTTACAAAGTATCAGGCACATGGTACATTGATACAGTTTCTGGCATCAGCAACAAATTAATTACAAGACTTAACATTGGCCTAATATTAACAGCAAAATCCTGTTTAGCTAAAACAGACTTTTTCTCTGTAAGGTTCACTATGGAGGTAACAATGTTATCCAATTTTTTACAAACAGTTGTAAGGGTTCAGTTAGCGTAAAACCTTTAAATCTGTTCTTTGCATAATCTGTGCTCCTCTAATGCGATTTTGCAAGCTCTCTCTAAACTGTGACACACATTCAACCACTGGTGGTTCTGTCACCTCTACAGTATCCTCCCAGGAATCACAAATCAGATCCAGGGATCCCCTGACCTGCCTCCCATAAAGCAGCTCAAAAGGAGCAAACCCTGGAGACTCTTGGGGTACACTCTGGTATGCATACAGCAAATAAGGCAACAAGACATCCCAGTCATTCTGCAAACACCTCCCCAATAATGGGCAAAGGCTGTAGGGGTACCTTTTTAGGACCCTTCAAACTCTTGCACTTTTGACACAAATCACAGCTTTTGCAATAATTCCTCACTGTGTCAAACAGTTGAGACCAATAAAAGTTTTGCTTCAGCCTGCCACAAGTTTTCTGTATGCCCAGATGTCCTACAAAGGGACCATCATGAGCCAACTTTAATAATTCACTTCCATATCCCTCAGCTACTACAAGTTGCTTGCAGTTTCTATCATGAGGCTGCTTTTTCCCTGTAGGGTGTTCTCTGTATAGCAAGCCCTCCTACTTGAAAAATCTGCTTGCTGCTCCTCCTCCTGGGGCTAGGCTTTGGGCCCCCACTCTGGCCCCCTCTAAAGAAACATCCTCTTGCTGAGTCCTAACAAACTCCTTTTGAATTTCACTCAAATTCAGAGCCCTCCCAGACACATCCAATCCACTCTCAGCTGGCCACACCCGAGAGTAATACTCCTTGCTAACAGCTATGGATGGATCTTTCTCCCCCTGTCAGGCAGGTAACTTGCACTACCACCACACACATTAGCTAGTTCATTAGCTTCCAAGTTTTTAACTGTCATCCATTTCAAGTCTGGACTTGGTTTTAAAGGGATATCAACCATTCTCACTAGCATCTCATAAACAGGGTTCTGTTAAACCCAGAACCAACGCCGAGACAACTGACAAATTCTCAGTCAGAATAAGCTGAGAGGCACACTCCGTCTCCTATTTAGACAGAAGTTCGGAGACAAACTCTCCCTGAGCAGATAAACTGCTATCCCTAACATTCCCTTTGTCCCAGCCTACATGGCTGTTCCCAGACAAACATTTGGGGATTGGGGTAGCTTCCTCCATGGGTAAGTCATTACCCCCACCAGACACAGGCTGAGGTACATTCCCTTCCTGGGTTTTAGTTGAATCCAGAACCACCTCTGGCACAACTGACAAATCCTCCACCAGCATAAGCTGAGAGGTACTTTCTGCCTGCATCGCAGACAGAAATTCTCCCCCAGCAGATAAACTGCTATTCTTACCAGACAAATACTTTGAATTTTCTTCCCACCATACCCCAGCCCTCATGGCTGTTCACAGACAAACCCTGGGAGAGTGGGAAGGCTTCCTTAACGTGGAAAGAGCCATTCCCAATAGACAAGCTGCTATTTTCCACAATCCCAAGGCTAGAGACACTCTCTTCCTTGTCACAGCACACCTGGCTAGACACAGACAACTTGGAGGCATGCACCCCCGCTTCACAAACTTCCCTGTTGATTACAGGCAGCACGGAAGATATATATTTATACTTTCTCTGGGACTGGGTGACATTAGCCTGGTTACATATATTGACCATATCAGTATCAAACATATCGAAATTGCTATAAAGTGGAAAGATTCTTTCCCAATCGCTGTTAAAGGAAGCTGGACTTCCAGAAAGATACAGCTTCTGCTTTCCCAGGCTCTGGAGTTGGATTCTGGCTTTTTCCATTCACTTTTGATGAGCTTTTCCTCAGCCCGCTCAGCCATCTCAGCTGTTTCTTCTGCTGCTTGGATTTCACGTTTACGTTCGGAAAGTCTTGCCTCAGCTTCTAGTTTTAGCCTTTTGAGTTCCTTCTCCAGTTCATCTATCCTTTGTCTTTCCTGAAATCGCAAATCTGCCATTTCTCTCTCATGCTGCACAGGCTGTCTCTCTCTCCAGGCTTTCATCTCGATTGCTTTACCTGATTGTGAATCACTCATTTTGACTAACTTTAATCTTTAACACTCTCAATAATAAAAAAAATAAAATTTTTAAAATTTGGAATAGAGTGAGGTTCTGATCCAAAACCCAAATGTTCTGTGGATCCTGCCAACTACACCACTGTGACCCGTCCGTGCCCAGGCTAGCCACCTGATGATGTCAAGGTCAGGGCAGGCTATAAAAGGAGAGCAGATTCTCCTAGCACTGGTGGGTGACACTGAAGTCAGACTTCCCAACCAGCCACAAACAGTGCTTCTGATTCCCCCCACACTGGTTATCAAGAAGCCGCTATGCAAATACACACAGCCCCCTTTGCTGCATTTCAGTCTCTGGCTCCCAAACTGCCACTCGATCCAGTAAAGAGACCAGTTATTTAAACTCTATGCCCTTTACTAAAGAGGTTCCCTCTGATCCCAAAAGATCAGCCACAGTAGCAGATCAAAAAGAGTTTGGATCTTACCCAAAATACCACGCTGCCAGCCAATCCTTTAGTAACTAAGACTAAAGGTTTATTATAAAAAGAAAAAACAAAAAATAAGAGAAATGTTAAAGCGGTCAGATACATACAAATGATTTGAAAGTCCATATACATAAGGTTTCTAGAAGAATTGTGGAGTTGCAGGCTTGTATAGTCCCTCTGGTATACATCCAGTACCTGGATGGGTCTAAGTCCTTCGATTCAGTTGCAAAATGAATAGATCCAGTGGTGGGTAGGTGTGTGTCTGCAGCTGGACAGGAACAAAGACAAAAGGGTTTCTGTGGCTTGATCTTATATACCCTCTGTTCCTGGCCATGTGGCCTATGGACATTTACAGGAACTAAAATGGAGTCCAGAGTCACATGGGCCAATCCTGGTAACTCTTCAGATATGCCTTTAGTTCCTTCCTGGGCCTTTTGTTTCTGTAACCGTTTTGATGGGCCATTAAGTGGACTTTTGTCCTGCGGCCTCTCTGTCCGGGGTGTGTCTTATACAGCATAGTTTGAAATACAGGTATATCAAAGATATCCATAACTTCCCTCACACATGACCACAAATATTATCTTCTTACTCAGCACATTATAGCCTTTCTAACAGTACCTGACATGGCATATCTCACATGGATTACTATGATTTTGACATACTGCTGTCAAATAAAACAAATGCCCCCTGCGCCAATCCAGCCAGTTTGACACCTATAACCGTAACTAAAATCTTGTTTGGAAATATAGATTATTTTTCATATATGTTTCTTGAAAACAAGGACTAAAGCAAAAAAGTTGCTGTATAGAATGGGTTAAGTACAAGAGTTTATATAATATGAGACATAGGTTTGGGATATCTATTTCAGTGGTACATTGTAAGCCACAGAAGAGTTAAGTAACTGTTCTTTATAGAACCTGATGCTTTGACAGAAACCTAAGTGCAGATGAACCAGGATATGAAAATTGGTGTCTCTCATTTTGGCTTTTACCCGAGTGAGCAGATGTCATATTTCTGTGAAATCTTTGATAAAAGCTTTTCCTCTACTATTTGAAAGTTGCAGGCTATAATGGTGTGCAGATGTTATTCTGAAATCAAGGACCATTTTAAAAGCACTAGCACTAAAATTGATATTTGTAGTCCATTATGGACTCTCAAGTTGCAAATCCTTTATTCTCTTATTAATCCCTTGCAAAAAATTAAATTGTCATCCTGTCTATATTACATCTACTTTCATCTGAATAATGAGTGTCCTTTATCCTTCTAGCAGCAGCCAACACTGTGTTTCAATAGGTCCCCCTGCTCCTACTCTTCCCCATGGCAGGAGTTTGAGATTGGTGGATTTTACTATAAGTTCTGTTCTGTAGTATCAAGTCTATAAACACAGTTTTTCCATGAGAATATTATGTGGGACAGAGTAATAGGGAAAGGGAGGATATGATGGAATTAGTGCTGCAGCAGAACTCTTACTGCTAATGCTACTCTATCTTCAAAGCTCTTAAAACTGGTTAGTTTTCTAAAACTCCTAATTTTGTTACTCGCTGAATGTGACTGTCTGTCAGAACATAGTCTATGACCCTTTACTGTATATCAACCCAGAATTGATCTTTTTGATTGGGGTAGCTGTATATTACATCATTAAATTACATATGTGATTTTAATTGTTTGCCAAATTGATGTGTGTCAGATTCATATTAATGCATGCAAAGCATACTGACATCTTAAAGTACTTCAAAGCCTTTCACAATAGCCAGCACTAAAAGGTCACCATGGACCCATGGTATCCCAGGTACTGATGTGCTGCAACGTTTTCCTTTCCTTAGTACAGTAGATAACTGCAGTAGTCAGACATCTGTGAGTGGTCACGGTGTTTACATGTTGACTCTGAAAGGACAGTCATTTCGTAACTGCCTTGTAAATATCTGTCAGTCAGCCTACAGCAGAATCATGTAAATGTGTTGTGCTGCAGCATTAGTTTCCAGTGTTTGTGACCAATTATGACAGCTTAACAGACTAGGGTCTCAACTGTAACAATTGATGCCTGCTGCCTTCCATACCAAAGTGCACGCTGCAACGTGTTGTGGAAGTCAGGCTGCTCCAAACCAATCTGGCAAGTTGGGGATTGAAAAGAAGTTAAGCTGTACTGTAGGTAAGAATATATCATAGAATCACAGAATATAAGAGTTGGAAGGAAACTCAGGAGGTCATCTAGTCCAACCCCCTGCTCAAAGCAGGACTAACCTCAGCTAAATCATCCCAGCCAGGGCTTTGTCAAGCCTCAGGTTAAAAACCTCTGAAGATGGAGATTCCACCACCTCCCTAGGTAACCCATTCCAGTGCTTCAGCACCCTCCTCGTGAAAAACTTTTTCCTAATATCCAACCTAGACCTCCCCCACTGCAACTTGAGGCTGTTGCTCCTTGTTCTGTCATTTGCCACCACTGAAAACAGCCTAGCTCCATCCTCCCTGGAACCCCCTTTCAGGTAGTTAAAGGCTGCTATCAAATCCCCCCTCATTCTTCTCTTCTGCAGACTAAACAAGCCTAGTTCCCTCAGCCTCTCCTCAGAAGTCTTGTGCTCCAGCCCCTGATCATTTTTGTTGCCCTCCGCTGGACTCTCTTCACTTTTCCACATCCTTTTTGTAGTGGGGGGCCCAAAACTGGACACAATACTCCAAATGAAGCCTCACCAATGCCAAATAGAGGGGAATAATCACTTCCCACGATCTTCTGGCAATTATCCTATATGCTATAATGCTATAATAGCCCAATATGCTATTAGCCTTCTTGGCAACCAGGGCACACTGCTGACTCATATCCAGCTTCTTATCCACTGTAACACCCAGATCCTTTTCTGCAGAACTGCTGCCTAGCTCATCGGTCCCCAGTCAGTAGCTGTGCATAGGATTCTTCCATCCTAAGTGCAGGACTCTGCACTTGTCCTTGTTGAACCTCATCAGGTTTCTTTTGGCCCAATCCTCCAATTTGTCTAGGTCACTCTGTATCCTATCCCTCCCTTCCAGGGTATCTACCGCTCCCCCTAGCTTAGTGTCATCTGTATGTGTCATATATATATGAATGGGGGCTTGATAGTGGCTGCAGATTCGGAGTGACTATAGGGGCTCATTTTTAAGGCCTGATCTAAATACCACAGAAAGCATTGTAAGACTCCAGTTGAAGTCAGTGGGAGTTGAATCAGTGTCAGTGGTGGCAAATGGAACCTAATGTACAGTCACAAAAGGTTGAAATACCAGTACTGCTGCCACTAAGGCCTTGTCTACAGTAGCACTCATACTGGCAAATCTTTTGTCACTCAGGGGTGTGAAAAAAGCACCCCCGAGTGACATAAGTTTTGCCAGCATGAGTCCGTGTGCGGACAATGCTCTGTCGGTGGGAGATGCACTCCCACCAAAACAACTACTGCTGCTCATTTAAGTGGTTTTATTATGTTGGCAGGAAAGCGTCTCCCGTCAACATAATGCGGCAACACAAGCGCTTATGTTGGGAAATCTTATGTCTCTCGGGGGTTTTTTCACACCCCTGAGCAAGAAAAGTTTTGCTGGCATAAGTACTAGGGTAGACAAGGCCGAAGGCTCTGATTCAGCAAAACACTTAGCACGTGCTTATGTGGTCTCTCTCTGTTCAGTACATGCTTAACTTTTACTTTAATTGCCGTTAGCGTCATCAGCTTAATTTGTGGAGTAAGGTACTATTTAGCATGAGCAAGGGGATGAGGATCTGGCTTTTGGACTATGAGTTGCTCTAAAGCCTAATTTCCAAATAAGCAATAAAATAGCAATAATATAAATGTTAATACAATGTCTTTTTACTGTTCATTGGTACTGTTTTTTATTGTTTGTATTTAAAGTATAGTTTTAGGGCCCGTTGCTACAATAGAGCTTTGTTCTGAACACACAGTGAACTTCTTTCCAAATACTGACACTTCATAAGTTTTTGGTTTGACTGCCATATATCCTTACATTAGAGAGAAAGGTGGGTGAGATAATATTTTTGATTGGACCAACTTCTGTTGGTGAGAGTCAAGCTTTCCAGCTTACACAGAGCTCTTCTCTAGGTCTGGGAAATCAGAGTATCACTGCTAAACACAAGGTGCAACAGATTGTTTAGCATAGGTAGTTAGCATATATTTTGAGGGACGATTCAAGCTGAAGTGGCCCGTTAACATCTCTCCAGTCATGGAGCGAAGGAGGGAAGGGAGATAAAAAAAACTTTCCGTATGTTTGGAGGGGCGGGGAAGGGGGTTAAGCGGGTTATAGATAGTTGCAATAAACCAGCAGTTCTCAAACTTTTTAAATGGAAGCCCCCAAGTGGACTTTTGTGTAACAATTGTGTCCCCCCTTCCCCTGAAACACTCCCACTTTCAGAAAAAAACAGGGCCTACATATCATAGGCAGAGTTTGACTGCTTAAATGGGGGGAGGGGTAGCAGCAGCCCCCCCTCGCAGCTCCGGAGCCTGATGTGACCCACCAGAGAAAATGGCAGCAGCGGGAAATCGCACCTTATCCTCAGGCAGCAGCACAGACGCAGCTGCTGCCTTTGGGAGCCTGCAGAGTGGCAGCGGCGGGGGCTGTTGCTGCGTTGGGAGGCAGGAGGGAGCAGCGCTCCAACTGGAGATGGAAGCAGTTGCACAAAGTATGGAGCGTGGAGCTGGACCGTCAGCAATGCTGCCTGCAGCAGCCTCTCCCTGCCTCCGCTCCCCTCCTAGGGGTTCCCCACCCCCAGCTCCTGCCCAGGGCTGCCCGTGTGAGGCACCAGGGTCCCCACTGCCGCCCGGACCCACTCTCAGCCTCGCAGCAGGGGAGACAGCTCCAGCATCATAAGTTAGTGGGTCTTTGCCCCAATGACCCCCAAACTCTGCCCATGGCACGCCCCCCCCACAATCCATCTCGTGCTCCCTTGGGGGGGCCTGCTCCCAGTTTGAGAACCACTGCAGTAAGCCATAAATTCAGTGTTTCTATTCAGTCCTATTGAGCTCTTAGGCTCAGCTATTGAAGACGTGCAGGTTTCCTTTGAGGACTGAGCGGTCACACAGAGCGATCCCTTTGTGAAAAGTGTTCATCCACAAGTGACTTGGTGGTTTTGTCTGTTACCTTTTTTTGCGTGAGTTCATTTGAGAGTGTAGTGATAGTCTGGTTTCTCTTACATCGTGGTTATTGGGGTCTTTAATGCACTGGATGAGATACACCACATGACAGCATGTGTAGGACCCATGGATCTTGAAAGATGTGTTGTGTGGGTGTGTTGATCATCATTGCAGGGTAGATATATCTATAGATTTTGCATCTGTTGTTCTAGCAGAGTCTGGTGCAGCTCTGTGATGGTGTGTCCTGGTCTGTGGAGAGCTAGCTTCTGATAATGAGCTTGGAGTGGTTGACGGCATTGTTTGAAGGCCAGAAGAGGGGGATTCAGTAAAGATTCTTTCAGGATGTAGTCCGCATGGAGTATGGGTTTCAGTTGTTTGATGTTACCTCATATGGATTCCAGTGTGGGGTGGTAGGTTACAACTAAAGGTGTGCAGGTGGAGGGGTTTTTAATTCTGTATTGAAGCAGGTTCTCTTGGGGGGTATTTGAGTAGCCTGTTCCATGATGTGATCTGCATCTCTGATGGAGTGTCCTTGTAGCAAAGGCGGTTTTAAGTGTGTTGAGATGTATATCCTGGACTTTCCCCTTGGAGCATATTCTGTGGTATTTGAGTGCTTGGCTGAAGATAATTGATTTCTTGGTGTATTTGGGGTGGTTACTGGATCCATGACAGTTGGTGTGATGATTCATGGGTTTCTTGCATGTAGTTGTCTGTAGGGTTCCATTGCTGAAGCTAACCTTGGTGTCCAGGAAGTTGGTAGGAGTGTTCTAGAGATAATTTAATGGATGGGTGATTATTGAAGTTGTGGTGGAAATCTGTGATGGAGTTTAGGTCATTTGTCCAAAGGATGAAAATATCATTGATGCATCTCAGGTATATAATTGGTTTTGTAGTGCATTTGTTCAGGAATTCTTTTTCAAGGTGGCCTATGAAGGGACTGGCTTGGGGAGCCATCCTAGTGCCCAAACTAAGTGTTTGCCTTTAAATGGAAAACTGTTCTGAACTGAAATTGATAAGTTTGGCAATGTGTTTGAGTGGATATCGGTGGCTTGCCTGTTGTTTTGTAGGTATTTGAGAGAGACGATGATGCCGTCATCGTGAGGGTTGTTGGTGTATAGTGAAGTGACGTCCATGTGGCAAGGATGGAGTTCTGGGGAAGGCTGTCACTGTTTCAGAGTTTCTGGAGGAAATCAGTTGTGTCCTGGAGGAAGCTGGCCCTTTGTGTGAGGAGTGGTTTGAAGATGGTTTCTATGAGACCTAATAGTCTGTCAGTACGAATGCCGTGGCTAGATATGTTGGGTCTGCCTGGGTTCCCTTATTTGTGTATCTTGGGAAGCAAGTCGAAGGTCACTGGGGAGGGTTTGTGGGGGATGAGGTTGCAGAGTTTCTTTTTGGAATTGTTTTAAGGAAGAATTTGATGATATCCTTAAATTCCTGAGTACATTGTGGTGTGCAGTCTTTGAGTTCTTTATAGTAGGTGGTGTGAAACAGTTGTCCGTTGGCCTCATTAACATAATCATCACAGTTGAAGGCTACAAAGGTCTTTCAGTTAAATGAGACAAAAACTCTCTATCAACTATGGGGGAATACATTACATAAAGCAGTCCCTCTATATCTGACTTATCAGTCCTCATCTCAAAGGAAACTTGCACAACATCTTCAAAAGATGAGCCTGGGAGCTGAAATTCTTAACTTTGCTAGATACTAAAAATCATGGACAGAATACAGACACTGAACTATAGTTTATTACAACAATCTATAACCCACTAAACCCCTTCCTCCTACTTTTTCCCCCATTTTTCATCCTCCTGGCCCCTTTCCCTCCCATGACTAGAGAGGTGTTAATGGGACACTTCAAGTTGAATGGTCCTTGAAATATATGTTAAGTAGTTATGCTAAACAATCTGATCCACCTTGTATTTAGCTGTGATATTCTGAGTACATTTCCCATACCTGAAGAAGAGCACTGTGTTAGCTTGAAAGGTTGCCTCTCTCATCAACAGAAGTTAGTCCAATTAAAGACATTATCTCACCCGTCTTTTCTCTGTAATAATCTGGGACCAATGCAGCTACAAGAACACTGCATATCCTTACATTGCTATAATGTGCTCTTATTCCTTCCTTCTATTCCACATCCAGCGTGTTAACATTATTATCCCAGTTTCTTGCCTGTTATTTACAGTCTTTGATGTTAATGTCCTTGACTATTGATCACTCCTTCAAAGCATTAGAAAAGAGTTGGATAAAACCACAAACGTGATTGTCTTGCTGACAGAAGTGAATAGCAAGGAAAAAAGCAGCAACTCCCAAAGCCTACAACTGTTGCATCACCAGAAACAAAAAAAAGGGGTACATTTGTTGCAGACATTGAACAGAAATGAATGGGCACTGCAGAAGTTCCTGTTGTCAATTATCTACAGGCAGTTGGTGTTCAGCACTTTACATGACTTGGGCATTCTGCTTAATCATTTGCAGGAGTCAATTCTCGAAACATTGGTTGATCTGCCGCCTATGTGTAGTACCAGGTTTTTTTGCTGGGTGTTTTTTTTTTTTGTTGTAAAGGGAGTTCACTGTTGACAGTTCTTTCACTCTTCCTGGAATATCAGAACATATGATTGTATCAAACTGGCTTCAGGCTCTAGTGCTGACATTTCCTAATGCCTACATCATTTGAACATTTGAAAAGTGTTAATGAGTGGATCAAAAGGACTGTTGCCTGAAGCAACTAACTTTTTTTTAAAAAAAGAAATAGGCTCTCCTCCAAACTCAAGTCTTCATTCTTTGTAAGTAAGTAGATGAGATGCAGTCCTCCCTGATGATGATAAAACCGAACAAAACAAAATTGGAGACAAATCAAATTGTACATATGGTTAATAAGACAGAGACATGTTCTTCAGACCCTTCAGAAATGCATTTTATTACTGTAATCTGAATGAAGAAAAAAATACAGGCAATCTTGCAATATTATGTCTTTTAATATCTGCAAATTCTCATACTGCATATGAATCATTTACCAGAAAAATTGCCTACATTCCCTAGACTGTTTTTTAAAATTACATTTAATAATGGCCTCACACTGAACTTTGCTTTAAAAATCAAACTAGAATAAGTCCTGACTGTGTGTGTGTGTGGCGTGTGTGTGTAGCCTGTTGAAACATAAGGATGGAAGCATTTTCATGTCTCTTCTGTCAACAGGGCCAAATACCTGCTACTCAAAGCAGATTATTTTCTCACACGGTTGTCACTTAATGGAGGGGTACATTTAAAACAAGTTTCATCTTCTGAAGCTGCTAGGAATTGCAGCTAATTAATGCGTGAGCTAATTTTAAATCTAGTTTATCCTACAACTCCAGTGAATTTAGCAACATTTTAGGGCCTGATCCCATATCCAGTGTCAGTGGAAAGACTCCCATTGATTTATAGGCTTACAAAGCCCACTGAAGTTATCATAAGTCATTTTCTTGATTTCAGGTCCTTAATGGATTTTTTTGTTGTTGTTCGAATCTTGGTCCCATTGAAATTAATTAATTAATTAATTATGTAGGTCCATAACTTTTTAATGGAATTTTACTGATATTAGAAAGGCCTCACATTTGAAAAGCTTAGTGTACATCAGACAAATGGAGAAATTTAAGATAACAGATAAAGAAATTGGAAGCAGAAAGAGGGATGAGAGTTGAAACAAATAAGATACCGTGAGTTTTATAATACCGAGAAAGTCTTATAGTGTTGATCTTTGGATAGACTTCAATCCTTTTTGGTGCCTATCCACATCTTCAAGTGCCTAAATACCTTTGCAAATCTGGTCCATAACCTCTCTATCTCAGGTTTTCCATTTGTCTAGTTCAGATCCACTTCACAGGGATGTTATGTGTATTAACTAGTTAATGTTTGTGAAGTGCTCTGAGATCTGGTGCTGGAATGCACTACACAAATATGATTTATTCACCCTTAAGTTAAAAGGTATAGGAGGAAAAATCATTTTCTGACACTTTTGCAAAAACAAAGAAATGTCCTTCATGTAAAAGTCCATAATTTGTTCTCCTATCTGTTGAAGGGTCTGAGAGCTAACAAACCAGTTTTATGTTTTAATTTGAAAGTATTTTGTAATATGTTTCCAGTTGTACCAACTTTTAACTATCTTCATTTTAATATTATTCGTGAATGTGATGCTCAAATTTATTTTGGAAGTAAACTGTTTTGGGGCATTATTATATGAGATGTCAGTGGTGACAACCAACTTTTTTGAAGATTTTAGAAAAATGTCTTCTATATATAATGCCATGAGTCCACTTATTACTTGATATTCAGAGGCACTGGGGAAGATAATGAAAGTACTGTAATTAATGGCAAGGAGAGTGGTAAAATAACATAAGTAGTATTTCAATACAAACATAATTTTTAGCAGCTTTTTATGTAGCAGACATTTTATATATTTTAATCAAAATTGTATTGTACCAAGGCACAAAATAATCATGACTCTTAATATAGGCCGAGTATTTCTTTTTTCATATCTGTACAATACTGAGGCACAGAAAATTGAGACTGTTTGTATAGAAAAGGTATTTCTTTACTATTAGCTTGGCCACAGAGTGAGCCCAGCTACAGTCTGCTAAGTGCAGCTTGTTTCTGTTCTGCAGAAAACTGTTTGTGGCTTTAATTTTTGCTATCATCTAATAAATACATTGGTGCACTTTTTCTGGATGGTGGCTTGTTGCGGGTTTTGATGAGAGTAGCTAGGAACTAAAGAAATTCATGCCATGCATATGCGTCGTCGTCTTCCTGCATGTGGTGTAGAGTTCCATTTGAGCATTCATTCAGCAATTGTATGTGGCAGACTTCAGTCATTCCAGTGCTTTGTCGGTCAGGAGGTTGAGGGAAACCCATTCTTCTTCGAGACGGTGGATGGGACATTCCTCCATAAGATGGTCTGCTGTTTGTATTTCTCACTCACAGGCTGCAGTAATGCAAAGGTTCCAGCTGTGCATTCAGGAGTTAAAGTGTCCAACACCAGTCCTTACGTGGTTTAAGCGGGTCCACTCCTTTCATGGCAGGCTTCAGCCGATGGGTGAAGTGGAGATGGGAGGCAGTTGTTTCTGTCTCCCAGGGCGTTGTTCCTTCCTCCACTGGCTAATGACCCACTCACTCTGGCTTTGGCCGTTATCTGCCTGTATGAAGGCCTGAGCCGCTCTTATGAAATGCCTGCGGCTCCTGAGGCATTGAGCTGGCAGAGGCTGAAAGATCCTTTCATGAAGGGGGTGGAAAAGTAGGCAGTTAGCAGCTTTGAATGCTGCCTGCCTGGTTGCAGCCAGCCGGTGGGGTGGGACACCAGACAGAATTGGCAATTCGTAAGATGCTGTGGGGTGTAGGCATCCACTGATAATGTGAAGGGCAACATTGAGATGTGTGTCCAGCTTAGGTGTATGTGCACTTCTGCCCCCAGCAGACACGCAGTATTCTGCTGGAGTGTACACAAGTGCCAACGCAGCAGAGTGCAGGGGTGTGAAATCCGCACCCCACTTGCAACTGCCCATCAGTTTGACCTGGGCTGCCACTTTCGCTCCATTAATATGATTTCACTCCATTAATATGATGGCGGAAAGAAAGGGTTTTTTCCAGCTTTACCTCTAAATAGGTTGGGATGCTTGAGAATGGCAGGGATGATCCATTGAATGCATGTGTGTAAGAGAGCAGAAGGAAAGTAGAAGGGGTTTAAGTGACTTAAGTGTATGGTTTTTATGCTGTATTGCATATTAAATTAAAGACTAACACTAAGATAAAATAAGATTAGAAGCACTTCATATAGAGCAAATAGAGGGCTCTTACTACTAACTTGAAAACTCCCTTGCATGGGCTCTTCTTCCTGTTTTTTCACTCTAACAAATTGTTAATATTTATGTGCCAGAAACCCTGTGAATGGCTGTACATTAGAAATGAACCTCCTTAACGGGAGGGATCTTTTTCCAGTAGCAATTTCAGAACCCTGTGAATGTAACAATACCACATTTTAGGCATTCCACATTGAGCACAATGAAGGAGATCCATCTTCAAATTATAGATCTGAAATGTGAAAGCTGCAGAAATAATTTGGGTGAAAGTTTAAAGGCCTAGAGGTGATCTTGAGTTTCCAGAAGGCATTTCACACTTGTTGCTTAGCCAGAAATTTTCCAAATGCCTGGCATGAGAAAGACAGTCTATAGTTAGGTAAGTCCTGAGACAGGCTTTTGGGCTGAGCCTTTTTTTTTTTAATTTATTTTTAATTTATTTATTTTTTTGATACTGGCTAATTAATTACATAGGATTTCATCACTGGCTCTTACTTAGGGCTGGTCTACACCACAGAGATTTGTTGACAAAAGTCAGCTTTTGTTGACAAAAGAGTGGAGGTGTACACACTGAAATGCTCCTCCCACCGATGTAACTCCTCTTCTATGATGACATCATAAAACCATCTTGACAAGAGATGTAGGGTTTATGTTAGCGTAGTTAGGGTGATAGTGTCAATATAGACACTACGTTCTTTACATTGGCTGTTGGCTGCTATTCTTGTCAATTTTACCTCTCCAGTGAAGCCATGAAAATGACAAAAAAGCTGGGCAGCTAGAGCCCATCTGTCCCCCCTGGCCTGGAAAGCTGAGCGGCTGGACCCCACTCCCGGGTGGCTAGAAGCCCTGGGTAGCTTGACCCCGGCTCCCGGCATGGAATGGGAAGGGGAGAAGCCGTGGTGGCTTCTCCCGACTCCTGGTGGTGAAGGGGAAATTGTGGGGGGAGGAAGGGGCAGTCTGCCAGGAGCCTGTGGAGCAGCGAGGCTCCCAGCAGGGAGCTGCCATCGGAGCTGAGAGACCAGGCTCTCAGATCCCCACATTCCCCCCCTTAGGTCTGTGGGACTGCACCACCGACCCATGGAAGGCAGTGTGGATGTCAGCCACCACAGCAATTAATGCGGTGGCTGTAGGTTCTTATCTTTGTAGTGTAGACAAGGCCTTAGAATGACTGAACCTCATCCCATTAGTAAGTAAATGGGCAGGCATATTTGTTCCAAAGAGTGCCTGTCAACAAATTGGTTTTGTATTGGAGGGATGGTGTTAATTTCCACACATGCTTGGTAATCAGTAACCAAGGGAGTTGCCACAGCGGTTGCCAGTTTGTGCGGAAACATTGGTGATTCAGAGCAGAATGGTACACAATTAAGATACTCTATCAGATTTTGAAGGTCACTTGTAGGCTCTGACTGCTGTCACTCTTACTTTTCTTTGTATTGTTTTTAGGTCATCAAGGATTCTCCTCCACCACCTCCACCTCCGAAAGAGGTACAGTATGAGAGTGTTTGTTGATGCTTACAATAAGACAACCACCATTTACATTAATTACATTACGCCATCCCATTAAATATTTTTGTATCTAATGAACCAGCTCTTTCCACCAGCTGCTGGAGAAGAAAGATGGCATAGTGGTTAGGGCATTTTCCTGGGACTTGAAAGAAAACGGTTGAGTTCTCAGATCTGTCACAAATGTCTTTTGTGACCTTGGGAAGTTGCTTTTTGTGCTTCAGTTTTCCATCTTTAAAATGGAGATAATAGAACTGCCCTACATTGCAGGGGAGTTGCGAGGATAAATACATTGAAAAGATTTGCGGTGCTCAGATATTACATTGGTGGGGACCATATAAGTACCATAGATAAGTAGCTGCTCTGGTCACAACCCGACCTTAACAAGTACCGTCTCCTCTTTGGGCTGTATCTGTCCCACCTTTTTTAAAACAAAATAAAATAATCAAAAGTACTGTATTTTTGATGCTAACAATAATGATACTTGGTGCTTATCCATATGAGATTCCTAATTTTATTTATCTAAAGTAACAGTAAAAACCACCCTAACAAGAAACTCTAGGCGCCTTAACAAGAAAACAGTTAATGGCATACATTGAATTAACTCAGACAATAAACTGAAGCAACAATAAAACCCTTTAACCATCCCCCTCTTCTCCTCCAGGTTCATACTCTAAACTTCTTCCCAAAATTCATTAAAATAAATTGCTTTCTGTTGGGGAGCGTGCTGCCGTCCAGGCCATACTATGAGAATCCTGGGCTATATCTGACCTACTTTTTAAAAACAAAATAAGCAAAGATACTGCATTTTTGATGTTGGTAATAATGATACTTGGTGCTTATCTATATGTTCAGAGTTCTGTGCAAATGACCAACTACAGATATTGCTCTTTTACTACTGAATATTAAACTTGCCTTAGCAATGGAGGGCACACGGTATTTCCAGTGTCTTTTCCTGAGAAAACACAAAAAAAACTTAATTAAGGTAAAATTAGGGTTGCAAGCACATATCAGTGTTTTGGATTTATAGCATCTTTGAAAAACATTACAGTTAACATCCTGTCCCTCACCCTAAAGCCCTAAATATTGGAAAGTGAGTACTAAGGTAATTTACCACTTTCATAAAACCACACAGTCACACACAAATGACAATTTAAGGACCTGATCATGTAAAGACTTACACATCTGTATGCTAAAAATTCTGTAGTGTGAGCCAGCAGGCTTGATTCTCATTTATACAGAGGTCCCTTTATACCACTCTGGTATTGTAAAAGGGCCTTAAACTAAGCAAAAGTGCGGTGAACAGAAGGTAAAATCCTAATGAATACGAGGCAGTTTGTAGTTACATGAGTTAGCAGGTCAAGTTAAAAACTATGTTTAATTTTGAAAAACTTCATTTCAGATGTTTACTGTTCCTTCCCCCTCTCTCAACCCCCCAATGTCTCTTACCACTTTTGCTTTTTTCCCCACCTCCTTCTAGTGGAAAAAAGTAAAATATTGAGAATAGGATTTTTTTCCCCACTATTTAAAAACAAACAAAAACCCCAAACCACCATTTGAACACAGATGCATTGTTTGCTTGTACGTCTGGATAGAAATGGATTATGGTGTGATTCCTCCGCTCATTATGTGTTAAATATTGCAGATGTTCAAAATTCAAGGCTGTACACTTTATTATACTTGTATATACCAGCAAAAAACAGTGTCAAATAAATGTTGGGGCCAGATGTTCTTGAAAAATATTGGACAGTTAGTCCAGGTTCTACACCATCACTCCTTTATCTGACTTCTCTGATTTAGAGAGATTCAGCTGAATAAATTTCTTAAGAAGAACTGTAAGGAGAACAATATGCATTCTTCCAAAATCGGTCTGAGAACCCTACGTTGCCTTGGGGACAGAATGAAGATTGCGATTATAATTTGAGAATGACAGTCATTTATGAAAATTCAACCTTATCCTCTGAAATTCCTGGGGTTGTAATTTTTCATCTTAATTTGTAAGTCTGATAGTCATGACAGTCACTTAAGCCACTGAAAAGTGCTTGCAACTTGACTTCCCTTAACAAAATACTTTTGTGTTGGAAGTTCTTTCTGTTTTGAAATTGTCCTACATGGGACTGGGTAGGGATGAAAGCTTGGGTTGGTGCAAGATTGGGGTGGGGACAGTCTCCCCCTTCCAATTGGTTTTCTGAGATTTGCAGGAGATGAGTCTGTCTTTTATGCATTTACTAATATCTGCAGGAAAGGTCGTGCTTCTCCTGTGGATTTTCACAGGAGTGGGACTTCCTTTCTCAAGACTTCATGAGATGTATTGAGGTGGGAGGAAAAAGAGGAAAGAAGGGGATTGTAGGGGAAGCACATTGGGGGATTGCCCTTCTCTTCCTATGAAACTCATGATATCCACAGGAGAAAAATCCACTCTTGGTAACCCTAGGGCAGGGGTCGGCAACCCGCGGCTCTGGAGCCGCATGCGACTCTTCAGCCGCAGTAAGCCACGGCTCTGGAGCCGTATGCGGCTCTTCAGCCGCGGTAAGCTATGTTTTGCGGCTCCAGAAAATGGCTCTTTTCATAGTAAAGGTTGCCAACCCCTGCCCTAGGGGCTGTAGAGAAATAGGTCCCATCTTGGTGAGCACCTTAGGAATATCCAACAGAATGTCCTTTGGCTGGTATCTGGGTTGGACGGGTGATCAGGAGAGCAAGGAGGGATGCCCCTGAAATTGACTGGATGAATCCAACCATTTTAATCATCTACTATCTGTTCTCCAGCTGTCATCTACCACAAAAACATGCTAAAAGACTTCGATCGGTGGAGCCCTCTACTGTTCACAATATGGTTTAGCGTACAAGAAGCTTTGGAGAAACTTTGTAGGGGGACTCTGCAACCTTCTGTGCTCTGTATTGCAGACCAGATCACTCAGTACTGGGGAAGTGGGTATTCTAGGAACGTCACTAGTGGTCTGCACACAGGCCTCAATTCAGATAAGCAATTAAATGCAAATTCAAACATGTATTTAAGTTAAGCGCGTGCAGCTACAGCCCAGAATCACTTGGTCAAAATTTCACATGGGAGATGAGTGGAATGTGGCTGCTACCTATCCTTCGCCCTCCACTAAGAGCTGCAGCTCTATTGTGATTAGTCTATTGCAGGCTGGAGGTGACGATATTGGACTGTTCTTTGTACAGAGAGCAATGCCCTTTTACTGGAGCAGGCCTCTGTGATTTGAATTATGGCTCTTTAAATGCAATACATTTTTTAAAGAGGGAAACAATGTTAATGATTTTTCTCTCTGGGTTTTGTTTGTTCTTATGAACGGAAAGGAGGATAATGGGTGAATGAGCTCTGATCGGTGAAAAGTCCAGTTTAGTAAGTGGCTTGAGAGCTCTGGTCACACTTTGGGGCACTTCTAATGGTTGCCAGTGATGTTCTCCCATATGCAAAAAAACATTGCCAATCATGACCATATATCGTATGAAATAATGAAAACTGCTAGATACATGAGTGGCTTTAAAATCTGCTGCTGTCATACTAGAGCTATATTTAAGTCTGTAAAACTCTGTTTGTGAACGTTGATTAAAGCATGTGCTAGAAAAGAACTTTTAGCTGAAAAAAAATCCTCCTTTTAAATAACATTTTTGAATTTATGGACAGGAAGAAGAAGAAGATCCCTTGCCTAACAAAAAATGGCCGACAGTGGATGCTTCCTACTATGGTGGACGAGGAGTGGGAGGAATTAAAAGAATGGAGGTTTGTGCTTAGGAAAGAGGGAGAAACACTGATGCATGAAAATACAAGTTTTCTGAGGCTAAAGTTGATGGCAACAAAGTATGCTGGAAATATAATTGTATCATGTTTGCTTGCTTCCCACTGACATCAGCCTCCTAAAATTTTTACCCTCTAAAATAATTCTAAGCTTATCTCAGTAGATTATGAAAGAACTGATTTCATTAGTTCCACTTGATCTGAACTTTAAATAGATGCTGAAAGGCATGCTGATTCCATCAAGCTAATGAGAAGGAGACTGAGAGCCTTTTTGAGTGTTTTGGAAGAAACTGCAGTGTAACATAAGTACTCCAACTGTGGGCCAGCCAAACACACTGACAGTAGTGACATTAAGGAGAGGCTTGATCCGTAAGGAATGCTTAGCTACAACAGTGCCTGTCTTTGAAGAGACATGATAGCACCATGTTAATTAAAACAGAATGAAAAATGTGCATCCTTATGGGTATGTCCTTATGTCACATTTTATAGTTAAGTCAGCCTGTATGGAATTTGCAAGGCAATTTCTTGTGCAGTTTAACTTTATTTTAAAAAACTGTCAATATCTAAGGTATCTGCCCAGAACCTATCTTCATATCTTGACCAAGCCGAAACTAAACATAAATGCATAACTGGACCCAGTCCTTCTTGAGCTCTACTGAAATCTGCTTCTGTAAGTGAGGGCAGAATTAGGGTCTTCAGCAGTTCTAAATTAAAGGAGTTTAGAGGAATGTAGATAGAAAAAAATGATTTATGCAGCAACTTTCAAATCCAAGCTGTCTCAGAGGGTTTTACAAAGTAAGGAATTAGACTCCAGAATGTGGATTTGGACTCCCAACTGGGGTCATGGTGAAACTTCAAAAAGGTGGCAGAGTTTAAATGAGTTTTGAAAATGGGGCATTTTCCTATTAAAGAACTGAACACCTAATTAAACAGAAATACACAATGATTGCAATTAAAAAGTTTGTTTACCACACAACAATATTTACTGTTCTCCACTGAATCTACCCTCACCAACATGCTACCAGCTTTCTCCTTGCTATGTCATAGGGCCACATCTCTGTTCTATCCCTCCAAGTGTCTGTGCTGTTTTCACTGCATATGGTCAGTCAGTCTTCTTCCATTTTCTCTTGTTCCTCTGTGCTCTTATGAATCTCTTGCCACCCAGTATACAGCATCTTCACTGTTAACATAGATGGGGAGGGGAAGATAAGAAGTCAATAGTCTTCTAGTGGCACTCGGGGTCTCTGCTTTCCTCTCCTCTTCTCTTTCTATACTCTCTCGTTAGGCAACTTCATCCACTTCTGCAGTTTCAGATACAACGTCTAGGCTCGACTCTCAAATTTATTTCTGAAGCCTTGACTTCCACCCTTCCAGCCAGTCTCAGACATCTCAGATGTTCGGATACCATCTTGAATTTAATCTCTCCCAAATAAACATCTTCCCTTTGTTCCAAATCCCTTTCCATCACCATAGACTTTTTCCCTGTTCTTCTCATCATCCAGGAGGTTATCTTCTGTGTCACTCTGGGGCCCTTTTTCTCATTCCTTTTTTCTCCCATATCCATTTCTCTCTTTGTCATCAACTCATTTCCTCTGTTAGGAAGGTCAGATAAGAAGTTGCCTTCACAGGCAATATTATTGCTCCTCTATGATAGTCCAGTACAGTTCAGCCACCATTAGCCAGCTCTGAGTAGTTCTTCACAGATCAGAAAGAACTGCTCAGACCAGACAACAACAGACTTAAGTTTTCATATTAAATTTGTATTGTGAAACTCCACAAGTTTCAGGTTTTTCCTGGTGAAGCTACTTTAAGCTGAAGGGGAAGGTCATTTCTTCCATAAGGAATATACCATCTAGCACTAAATGGTTTTAACGGTGTTTAAAACACATTTTAACAACTTCATAAAAAACACTGTAAAAGTACCATTGATCACATGGAAAGATACAGATACATTTTAATGACTCAACAGGGTCTACTTGGAAATGAAAGCCTATTCTAATATTGCAATAAGAAGATTCTTTGGAGTTTTTTTTAATCCCTAAGTAACCTAACATAAAGGTTCAAAACAATCCCCTTACCAAGAAATAGCAGCTTATGTTTTACCAGATGAGGTATTAGAGTATGGACCATGTTATTCCGGGCTACCACATTAACTGCAGTGGGGTTATAGACTCATAGACTCATAGACTCATAGGTCAGAAGGGACCAATATGATCATCTAGTCTGACCTCCCGCACAAGGCAGGCCACAAAACCCTACCCATACACATTTATAACAACCCCGAACCCATGACTGAGTTATTGAAATCCTCAAAAGTGAGATTTGAAGACCTCAAGCTGCAGGGAATCCACCAGCAAGCGACTCATGCCCCATGCTGCAGGGGAAGGCGAAAAACCTCCGTGGCCCCTGCCAATCCGCCCCGGAGGAAAATTCCTTCCCGACCCCAAATATGGCGATCAGCTAAACCCTGAGCATGTGGGCAAGACTCACCAGCCAGCACCCAAAAAGGAATTCTCTGCAGTAACTCAGTTCCCATCCCATCCAGCATTCCCACAGACCATTGAGCAGACTTATCTGCCGATAATCCAAAATCAATCGCTCAAATTAAACTATCCCATCATAACATCCCCTCTATAAACTTATCAAGCTTAGTCTTAAAGCCAGATAAGTCATTTGCCCCCACTACTTCCCTCGGAAGGCTATTCCAGAACTTCACTCCCCTAATGGTTAGAAACCTTCGTCTAATTTCTAGTCTAAATTTCCTAATATCCAATTTGTACCCATTCGTCCTCGTGCCTATATTAGTACTAAACTTAAACAATTCCTCTCCCTCCCTAACGTTAATCCCCCTGATATATTTATATAGAGCAAGCATATCCCCCCGGAGCCTTCTTTTGGCCAGGCTAAACAAGCCAAGCTCTTTGAGTCTCCTTTCATAAGGCAGATTTTCCATTCCTCGGATCATCCTAGTAGCCCGTCTCTGAACCTGTTCCAGTTTGAATTCATCCTTCTTAAACATGGGACACCAGAACTGCACACAATATTCCAGGTGGGGTCTCACCAGCGCCGTATATAACGGCACTAACACCTCCTTCTCCTTGCTGGAAATACCTCGCCTGATGCATCCTAAAACCGCATTTGCTTTTTTAACAGCCATATCACATTGGCGGCTCATAGTCATCCTGTTATCAACCAATACCCCAAGGTCCTTCTCCTCCTCCGTCGTTTCCAACTGATGCATCCCCAACGTATATGTAAAATTCTTATTATTAATCCCTAAGTGCATGACCTTGCACTTTTCACTATTATATTTCATCCGATTACTATTGCTCCAATGTACAAGGTAGTCCAGATCTTCCTGAATAGCATCCCGGTCCTTCTCCGTGTTAGCAATACCCCCCAGCTTCGTATCATCCGCAAATTTTATTAACACACTAATATAAGTGATAGAAGACTTTGGCCCTATTTTTAATTCATGTTTTTTCCCCCAAGTCATTTTTCTTCCTTTTATGAGGCCAATGTTTCTTCTGTTCTGTATCCTTACAGCATATTTGTATCACTTTTATATCATAATGCAAATATGTGACTTCCTTACCATAACCAATAATAAAAAATTTCTTTCCGTTTGAAAGAGTCATATATTTATTATGTCCTGTGCAATATAGATAAGCATGTCATGCCTTGTGGAACCATGTGATACATAGCATTTGTCATTAACATTTGACCACTTTATCTGTGTTCTGCCCTCTATCTATCTTCCACAGAACTACTTCTAATATTCCAAATCTCTGAGCAGCTCCAATCAGCTTCCATTAAAAAAAAAAATACAGTTGAAGAAATAGTTAGTCCACAAAAACTACCATAGTCTTCAGTTCAGGAGGGTATATCCAGTCCTGCACTAATGACAAGTTTTAAAATCTTAGATGTCTGAATTTATCCAAATGAGAAATGTCTTATTATCAGAACTAGAGTAGCTGTGTACCTTTTAGTAAGGAAAGATTTCCTACGTTTCCAGTGGCACAGCCTTTTTCTTCTTTTTTTATTATATGGTACAACTTTCATTTAATATTTTTCCAATGTTGAGAATTAGCAAATTGTGTTTCAAAACCTATTTAGGAGAGCTGGTCATAAAACAGGAAAACGGTTCATGAAAATTTTCATGATTTTTTTTTCCCATCAAAAAAATTGGAATTCAATTTTTTTTTACCCAGTCCTATTATCTAGTACATGTTGTATGCCCATATTAATACCGTATGTTCTCATTTTGTTTAGGTTCGTTGGGGTGATAAGGGATCTACAGAAGAAGGAGCTAGGTTAGAAAAAGCCAAAAATGCTGTGGTGACACTCCCAGAAGAACCAGAAGAGCCCTTTCAAGCCAGACCTCCTAAACCCAAGCCTACCTCACAAGGTGTTCAGGAAAAGTGGTATACTCCAATTAAGGTAATCTTTTAATCTTTAAATGAATGTAACTTTGCTGTGTCTTTATATTAAAGGCTAGATTTTTCAATCCTTCCTCATACTGAATAGTACCTTAGTCCTCATTAATTCTATTCAAGTAAACTGAATTATTCTTGGAGTTAGTACTACTACTTAGTGAGTCGGGGAGGCAGTATGTGGCCCTAAATTTGACTTCATTATTCTGGGCCAGTTTCTGATACCCTTACTCACAATGAATTATACCGTACACCCTGAGTACTGAAACCAATGAGACTTCTCTTGGAGTAAGGTACTACCGACAGAAAGTAGCAGAATCGCATCCTTACTAAAGAATTTGCTTACATAGTAACATTCTTTGGGTGTAAAATAAACAGGCCTTTTCACCAATACTAACTCCTTGGAACTGGCACTCAACGCTTTCTTGGTCCTACACTTAATTATAGCCCCACAGGGTTCTCAACAAGCACAGTTTCAGTGCCACATTTTCCTAGGAGTAAAAAGACTGAAAAGCATCTTCTATAAAATCTTCATAAATTAAATATTTTAAAACATAGATGTTCCAGAAATATACTGGCTTGGATTCGTTTGAACTGAGCCGTGTAAAGGGCAGAAAAAAATGCAATGCCAAAACAATCGATAGTTTTTAAAATACATTATTGAAATTAGCTTTCAGAAAAAAAAATCTAAGTTCCCAAACCCACTGAACAATGTGAGAGAGAATCCATGGACTAGTGACGCAGGGGAAAAGCTAGCCATTTTGGTTGCAGAGCATCAGACTTAATACCTTTCTTTCATTTTGAAAGACTCCTCTGCTTTGCTAGTTACTGCTAGTACTCAAATGAGAAACACCTTTGAAAGTGGTCCTTTCACTTGAACCAGAACATACTTTTTAAATGAGTCAGCTGCAGTTAGCAAATGGAGAAATAAACAGTACAAAGGGCTAGTCAGTCCTGCAGAATATTTTCTGCCAAGGTCATTTAACCTGGTGGTAAATAATAATAATAAATTAATAATAGCGAATAGACATATGAATGGTTCACGTACTTTGCAGTCAACAATTTAGCTGGGGCTCGATCCAGCCGGGCAAGGAACTGGGCAATGGGAGCTGAGGGTGCTCAGCACCTTGTAAGAATGAATCCTGGATGAGCAGGTATAGCTGTCAGGGGACCTGGTGGATGGCCTGTTTTGTATAATTCTCAGTTAGGTAAAAGGCAGTTTAATAAAGAAGACTTAAAGAAACTTCCTATGAATAAAATAATGCTTAAAAATACATGAACAAAAAGCAGTTCTTCTTTGTTTGATCATCATGTTTTTCTTTTAAGGGCTGCCTAGAAACATAAATTGCATGGGTTTACCTTAAATCAGTTTATAATCCATCTTTAGTTAAACTAGTGCAACTCTGTGTATATAGTGAGGTTACAGTCTTAGGGCTTCTCTGCACTGAAAGTTATACTAGGGTGGTTATATCAGTATAGATAAACCACTATGGTTATACTGGCATAACTCACTGTGTAGACACACTTATTCTGGAATAATAGTGTTTTTTTCTGATTTAGTTTAAACCACTTCCAAAGTGACACAAACTAAACTGGAAATAGGCACTCTTATTATGGAATAAGAGTTTCCATATGGCGAGTGATGCCGGTATAATGCTTTAAGTTCATACCTTACGTCATACCAGTATAACTTCCCAGGTAGACAAGCCCTTATATTAGAAAAGCCCATATCTTAGAGCTTGTCTACTCTTAAAATGCTGTGCAGCTGCACCGCTGTAGCACTTCAGTGAAGATGTTACCTATGCTGATGGGACGGGTTCTCCCATTGGCATAGGTACTGTACCTCCCCAAGAGGTGGTAGCTAGGTCGACGGGAAAATTCTCCCATCAACCTAGCGCAGTCTGCACTGGGGGTTAGGTCAGTTTAACTGCATTTGCTTCGGGGGTGTGAATTTTTCACACCCTGAACGATGTAGTTACACCAACCTAATTTCCTAGTATAGACCGACCTTTAGAATTTCTCACTCATTTAACACTTTGTGGAGCACTACAAAATAATTTGTCCCTGTCTTTGTTTGTTCCCATTCAGTAAGATTTATGCTTATATTGTGCCAATTAAGCAGTATGCATTGTCATTCACGGTTATTAGGGGATTGTCTGCAGACAGACTTTGTACCAGTGTAGTTTGATGGAAGCAAATCCTGGGTGGCTCTTATTTTGATTGAAGGGTGGTTTATTTCAATTTAGTTTAAACCTGTTCTTCATTGATTCATCTAAACTGAACTAATCATGGTTTAAACCAAAATAAGTGTCCACACAGATTGATGAACTCACTGAAGTACACCTGTTGAAAATCATACCTTAAGTTAAACCTGAAGAATTCTGCATGTAAAAAAGTCTGTGACTAAATCAGCTCCCCGGAAGACAACCCAGCAGCTGTCTCGATGTTAATATGTGCCTGTTAACATACACCGTAATGCTCAAAATCAACCTGCTCTGTTATTACAGGGTCGACTTGATGCACTGTGGGCTCTGTTGCGAAGGCAGTATGACAGGGTGTCTTTGATGCGACCACAGCAAGGAGATGAGGTTTGTGGAGTGGGGGGACGGAGGGAGGAGAGAGGGAATTGGTTCTGTTTCACAACACTCCCTGGTGTATTTATTAAATTAAGCCTTTAGGTATAAATGAGATTGAACATTGATAATGCACTGTTCTTAGCTAAAGGAAGTTGGACAATTGCTTTACAGTGTTAGTTTCTTCCTTTTCAGGATGGAAACTGTAAGGTTTTCAATTCAGCAGGCCAGATCATGACAGGTGCACCTTCCAGAAAACTCCCATTGAGGCAACAGGATATTCTTAATAAAGTGTTTTTGCATTTCATATATTATGTCTTTGTAGACTGGTTAGGGGGACAGTCTTCATGTTCTTAACTCTTTGATTCTAAAGCCAAAACAAAATGATGAACAGAGAAACAAACAATCATTTAAAAATAGAGCCATTAAAGAGATGAACCACCAGCCAAAAAATGCTGCTGACTCTTGGTGTCCTGAAGCAGTTAATAAAAATGAAGACTGCTGTAAGTATTTTGTCTGTCTCAAATGGGAGGGATGGGGAAAGTGGTCCAACTCCATCAAGAGCAACACTCCCCCAAACCCGTTGTGTGGATGGTTGATTTCTGGTCT
This sequence comes from Mesoclemmys tuberculata, assembly GCA_007922155.1. Taxonomy (NCBI): domain Eukaryota; kingdom Metazoa; phylum Chordata; order Testudines; family Chelidae; genus Mesoclemmys; species Mesoclemmys tuberculata. The sequence goes on along the minus strand of ML675617.1, from coordinate 19,635,162 downwards.
CCATGTCCTAAAAGGAGTGTCACAAATCCACCTGATGATCTTGAATGTTAGCTTTTATTCTGGGATCTGTGACTTATCTTTAAGGTATTTAAAATCTCATAGAGCCATTCAGCTGCTCATTGGCTACAGATCTGAGGAGGACATGGAGAGCGGGTTATTCCAGCTAAGTTATTCCAGCTTCCAACAATAACTTATATTCAATAAACTTGCTCCCATGCACCTGTTAGAGCAGGGGTGTCAAACTCATTTCCTATGGCAGGCCACATTTAAATTAAATTTAGTTCAAGTGGGCCACGCATAGCATGCACCTCATGCACACAGTGCTTTGCAGACTCTACTTTCCGCCGTGAAATCTCCCGGCAAAGTAAAATTCAGTGGCAGAGTAGGAGAGTGAGACTCACAGCTGACGCAACATCTCGCGGCCTTTTACTTTTTGCCACGAGATCTCGCGGTACCGTGCGCTGACATGAGATCTCGCAGACTTTTACTGAGCTCGGCTCAGAAACAAGTGCCGGGCCGGATAACACAAGGCGGCGGGCCGGATTCGGCCCGCGGGCCTTGTGTTTGACACCCGTGTGTTAGAGGATACTTGGTGCATGTTTTTTTGCTAAATCTGCCCATTATTTGCCAAAACACACTCCTCTTTTGCAGTTCTGCCAGCACAAATGCAGATTTGCTGATCCATTGAAATCTAAGGATCCACTCATTCATACCTGGGTGTAATTTGGCACAGAAATGCTATACTCTAGAAAGTCTCCCTTTTAAAAAAACAGATAGCCTTTTATCATGTAAGTAGGTGACAACTGTACAAGCATGCTATTCATCATTAATTCCATACTTCCTTTCTTTTAACTTTAATTTGCCATCATTTTAAAACAATTTATCTGTTAACTTTCTTCAGTGGATCACTGACATGGGAGAATTCTCTTTCAGAAGTTGACTTTACATGTAGCAAATCCAGGGTTTTTTGTAAACTTATAAACAGTAAACTTCTATAGTAAAACTTTTTAAATACATGTCCTTGGTGCGGAGTACAAATGTGCAACCTGCCTGTTGCTTAATACAAACACATTTATTCATTGTTATCAGTAGGTGATATTACTAATATTATTAAATACTGTTCCTTAAGATGCATTGGGGTGTACCACTAGCCTTGAGTAAGAAGTAGTGTGCATTGATGCTGTCCCAGAAGCAGACCAGGTTCAGTTCCTTGTTTCTTCCCTTCCCCGGGGGGAAATCATCTGCTCTAGACCTTAATGAGCAGCAGATGGTTTGTCCCACCACATGTAGAGTGGCCAGATAGTAAGTGTAAAAAATCAGGATTGGGTGTAGGAGTTAATAGTTACCTATATAAGACAAAGCCCCGAATATCGGAACTGTCCCTATAAAATTGGGATATCTGGTCACCCTAACCACCATCTTTGTTCTGGCTTAGATGCACTGACTGATGCATTGTGGGAGTGGAATGGAGTCAAGGCTCCACCCATTCCGTACTCCTGCCTGCCTCTGTGTGTGACTGGAAGCAGTAGCCCCAAGAAGGTTGCTCTCTTCTCTGCGCTATAAGTTGTAAGGCAGGTAGTTCTCACAGGGGAGAAAGTGGGAGGAGCTTATGTCTCACTTTCTGTGCAGGTGCATAGGACAAGACACAGCTTTGCCCTAATTTGTTGAGTCCCTTAGAAATGCCTCTGAATAAAAAATTGTGCAGGGCCTGGATGCGTAACACTTTACAGGGAAATAAAGCTGACAGGTGCCCATGCAGGAACTTTTTGATCTAAATTACTCATTATAGTAAAGGTTGACCATCAACCTGGTGTAAATTCTGCTTCAAAGTGTAGGGCAGAGCTCTGCAGTGCCTTGAAGGTAAGGATGAATGTGATGAAGAAAACTGAAAGCCAGTGCAGAACCTGATGGAGATGGTGATGCTAGAAGTGATATGTTTGAAGCAGCATGGTAAGGAAGATGATTTGGCAGCAGCATGTAGGGTACACTAGAAGAGTACAATGTGAAAATTAGGGAGGACAGAAGCAGAAGGCCAGGGAATGGACTTTTTTTTTTTTTTTTTTTTTTTTAAAGCTTATAGGGCTACATAGTGTAGAATGGATTTTGGAACTATTCTAAAGGAAAAATGGCAAGGTTTAGCTGAAATGGAGGCTGGGAGTGGAGGTGGAAGAAATAACGTGAGAGAGGAGAGCAGGCGGAGGGTGGTATCCTTTTTGTAACAATGTATAGTTTTGTACGTTAACATTTTCAATATATTTTCTGTGTTCGAAGATTTTTTTACTGTTAGTGTGGGGAGAAATCCTGTTAATTATAGTAGATCCACATGATAAACTTATGTGCCAGGTACAAAACTAGACAGTTTGACAGGTAAATGCTGTATGAGAGAGAAGAGGCAATGGTAAAATGGTAAGTGAAAAGGCTGAATATTAAGTGTAATTTTGTAGCTAAAGTTGTTTGTGGTTTTGCATCTGTAAAAACGGGACTTTTGTAAACTGCTGCTGCCATAGAAATGAGCAAACAAATTTTAGAACCATCAGGAAATGAGTCTTCTATTTTATAGCAACTTGAGAAGTTCAGTGACCAGTGCCTTGCTTTACAAGAAATAAAGAGAGAAGAAAAGATCTGGCTGAAATTCAGTTGGCTGAGAGAGGGGTAGAATTTATAATGCTGGATGAAACATAAAATACATCATTGTCCTTCGGGTGTGACCTGTGGCAACGTAAGAACACAATTACTCTCTAGCTAACAGCATGTTTTATACCCTGAAAAAACCTAAACCTTTTTATTTATTCATAGAGTGTTCAGTGCAGATCTGCTGCTATACCTCTTGTGAGTTCAAGTCAGTAAACAAACCAACTCTCTCTCACATACTGGAAGCACTGTGATGCTAAATAGCAGGCCAAACAAATGTTTTTCTTTTATTGCTTGGAAACCTGGTAGTTCTCATTTGCAGGAGAATTCACTGCTGAATTCCAGTCCTTGATCAAGGAATTAAAGTTTAGGCATGAAGTATCAAAGCAGAGAAAGCTTTCTCCCTCCCGCCCCTCCCCTCTTATCTTTCCTATAAGCCAGCGAATGTCGAGGGTGGCCCAGTTTGAGGGCAGCACACAGTCAAGTCAAGAGGCTTTGATTTGTGGAAGGAACTCCTTAGAGTCATAAATTTTTCAGCTAGCAATCCACAAGGTCAGGAAAGCTTGTACAGGTGTGAGCTAGCAGGTTGTTGCCGACATCTGTTTAGAGCAGAGACACAAGTCCTCACCAGCTTGCAGTGAGGCTGCTGGATTGTCAGCAGATGTAGTTAAGAGTGGCAGAGCAGTTTTGGTCTCACATTTGCTGCCTGGGGGGTTGAAACACTAAAGGTAGAGTGGGGGTGGACACAGCTGCGCTCCCAAACATGCCTCAGGCACAAATAAAGAGATCTAATGTAGTTTGACTCTGTTGTGGTGGGGAGACGAGGACAGAGAACCACTTCAGAGACAACTTAACGCGGCGACATCTGCCGCCAAGTTTCCAGAGAGTGACAGGGGACAGCAGGTACAGATCGAAGTCCTCACATAAACAGCCTCCATTAAGCCACGAACTCTTTTGAAGGGCTTCCATCAAATGTGCTAGAGTCCACAGCAGGAGTTTGTTTTGTTTTCAAAGCACTGTTTTGTTTTGTGCACTAACAAAGTAATTTATAAATGATGGATTACCAGACAGTCATACTTTTTCTTTAAAAATAAATAAATAAAGAGAAAGAAAGAACCACAATACTTTTGGTGTTGTTCCACAAACCAATTAACTGTCAGAAGTGCTTTTTGGCTTTAATTGGGGTTATGTTGACCTTCAGACCACATCTCCACATTCTCAGCCACAGAGCTGAGTAGAGTTGGTACGCTGTGAGAGTGACACCTTGTAGCGCCATTGTACGAGGATATGCCTGTCATTCTTTCTGTTGCAAAACTCCTGTTTTGTGGGGCTCATTACTGCATCTGATAGAAACTTGGCACAGGTTTGCAACATGGCTAAGGAGGATCTAAGCTGTTCTGTGTTTAAAAAAAAAAAAGGGTGCGGATGTAGGGCAAAGTAAAATTATTGGAGTTTTCAAATGCTCCAAATGACCTTGCTGATTTGCAAAGTTTGATGCTCATTGAGCTTCTGATCCTGCAAAGACTTGGCCACATCAATAACTCTAAATACGTGACTAGTTCCACTGAACTCAATGGGCTTACTCCTGTGCGTATGGTTGAGCGATCGTATGCATGTTTGCAGGATCAGGACATACAAATGCATATAAAATAAATAAAAATTCTATTGATGGGATGGATGGTACACTTACTTTTAGTGTAGAATTCTTAAAAAACAATGGTACGGTATGGCTTGTAATATATGATATTTCACCCTCTTTAAAAAGTGATTTTTTTCATGATTAAAGGTAATGTGCATGCAAATTTCATAGAATATATGATAAAAGCTGCAGAATGAATATCAATATGGCTGCTAACATATTGTTTTACATGATAACATTATTTTGTAAGCAACTATCCTAGCAAATAAATCATTTTCCATAGAAAAACTGTGTTAAAAGAACATAGCTTACTGCAATGAGCAGTTCCATTGAAACACTTCGGAGTATATACTCTGTGGGGCAAGGATTTTGCCTCTCTTTACATTTGTTCATCATGTAGCAAATTGTGGGTGTTACAGGAAGCAAATACTAAATAGTATTTAATTAGAAGATTGTGCCATCAATTTCTGAGCAGAAATCCCCTTGGCTATTCATAGAGTTATTTGCTTAAAAACTGATAATAGGTAGGGTGACCAGATAGCAAGTTTGAAAAATTGGGACATGGGGTTGGGGGTGTAATAGGTGCCTATACAAGATAAAGCCCTGAATATTGGGACACTCTCTGTAAAATTGGTTACCCTAATAGTAAGGTATAGCCGATTGCTACCGTCAGTAAGATTGGGCTATAAGTGTGAGCAGCTCTAACTTGTAAAAGAGAAACGCCACAATTATGAGCCAGACTAATCAGTTTTTTTGCAGATAATATACATCACTGTTGATCTACTTTCCCTCCCTTCAATCTCTTACTAAAACATGCGAGGCAGAGGAAGTTAGCAAGACGATTCATTTTAAAATAAATTTGAAATGTCAGATGATTAAGTTTACCAGTTATATTTGCACATATAAAAATTGTATTTAGCTGGATGAATCGTTCTTCTGATGCGGTCTATTACCATAATATTATAGCATCTTTGGAAACTGCATGCCACAGTGTACTTGAGTCCAACCAAAACCGTGTGTCTGTTTTGACTGGGACTTTTAGTTTTTGCGGTTTTAAGATAATAAATTGGAGAGTATTATTTTGAGTAAAGTGTCTGTAGAGAGAGGACCTTCACATTTCATCTATATGATATTTGTATATTATGGGTCAGCACCTGGCCCTGGTGTGTTCATGACAGGGTGTCTAGATAGACCTGTGCAGTCAAGCTGGACTGTATGATCTCAGAGGCCTATTTTTATCCTGACAGGTTGTCCTCACTCAGGTGGATTTGTAAGGATTTTGTGAACTACTTACTCTCTCCCCACCCCAAGAGAGACTTCACAAGGGCAAATTCAGAGGTGACGTGGCAGAATAAGTTTCACGTTGGTTGGTGTAAGCCAGTGGAAATTGTTGAAGTAAACCAATTTACCTTAGCATTGCCAATTTACCAATATCACCTTCTCCGCCACTTATGTTGCCTCCGAGTTTGGCCCCCAGAATCTAACCGTGAGGCAGTGGCAGATGCTGTTGAAGAGGCTCTGTGTATGAGTGGTGCCTCCCTAAAGCCCGGGAGCAGTGGTTGGGTTCGTTTATGGTTGACTCACAGTTAGGGATGTTAGGTGTGGACACCTATAAAGACCGTGCACGCTACAGCAAGTCCCTGCTGACAGCTCTGATGTGGAACTATTAGCTAGGTGAGGGAAGTGGCCAACAATCAATTTTTTCCCTTGAAAGGTACTCAGGGAGTATGGGAAAGCGGTTACTGCCCTCCTCCCCAAGAAACCTGTCTCCATACCAATAAAAAGACAGTCCTTTCTTCCACCCAACCCACAGCAACTCTACAAGGTAACAGTAAATGCCTGCACTTATTCCTGTGGTGTGTGGGTGTGTGTGTATATATGTACTTGCACTGGTGTTGCGCTATATTCACGTTCACCAAATCTCACGGTGTTTTCCCTCTGTATAGCATAGTAAGCTGCAGGCTCTGGTCTAGGCTCTGCTGCACGAATTTTAATAATTCCTTAAGGAATATTCAGTGCCTAGCAGTATCATAACAGTTGTTCCACAAGATGCTGTAACTTCACATGTCTATGGCTAGTTCATCTTCAGACATTACAGCGGTGCCACTCAGTCTGCCAGCACTCCCATTACAAGCCTAGTTTTAAAGGGAGGAGGATATTTTCCTAATTCACTCATGAACATTTGTTTTAGTATTGAAGGATTTAAACCAGGAACAAGATTTGGAAGCAGCAGGGTTTGTTAGTTAATTCTTGTTTTTAAAAAAAATATTAATCACCTAGACTATTTTTATGAACTAAATATACAAAATAAAAGAGTTTGGCTGTTTGGAAAATGTTATCTATAATGTAGATTGGGGGTGTCAAACATTCAGCCCGCGGGCCGGATACAGCCCACCAACCTTTTTGGTCCGGCCCCTGGTGGCAGTGTGCGCTGCCGCGACATCTCCCAGCATTGTACTCTCTGGCGGCATTGCGTGCTGCTGCCAGAGAGTACAGTGCCACGAGATCTCACGGTGTCACGCGCTGCCACGAGATCTGTGTACTCTGGCGGCAGCATGGAGCGCTGTGTGCACGAGATACAGCTCTCCAAAAGGTGGGAGAGGGACAGCATGGTCTTGGGGCATTGCGCAATACCATAATTCTTAATCATTGATCAATTCTTTTAATCGTAAAATAGTAAGAGTTGTAGAAGTGAATTTACTGCAGTTTTTATATCACTGGTATCTAGCAAATAAGATATAATACTACATAAAAATGGTTGTGCTAGTATTTCGATTTATGGTATGTATGGCCCATTTGAAGTACATTTAACTCAAATCTGGCCCGCCATAGCAAATGAGTTTGACACCCCGAATGTAGATTAAAATAAAAATTAAAAGAACAGAACGATCATTAAAAATTGTTATTGTTTCCTTAGTAATTTTAAAAAATAATTTGCACAAATTATATTTTTCTTCTAAATCTAACCAAAACCAGCAATATTTTAAATATGTGATATTGACATGGGTTCAGATCTTGCCCCATTGAATTCTATGGGCATTTTGCCCTGGACCTCAGTAAACAAGGAGGGGCTCTACCTCTGTGATTTTTACAGATGGTGGAGGCATGATTTGATTTCATGAAACATAGAAAGGATTATGTTTAAAAAAAAAAAAACCACAACTACCCCAAACCCTGAGTTTTTTAAAAGAATTTTAAATATTCCTTTATGTATTTTAAAAAGTCTGCATGCATTTTGAATCTCTGTAGTGGTGTGGAAGTGCAAAAAGAATTATGATATGTGTGGCATTAAAAGTGGGTTAAAAGGCACCTCTTTCCTGTACATGTTTTCTGGCAAAATGTCACAGTTTAGGGCTCTAATACTTTTTAGTGGGAGCTGTGAATGCAGACTGAAGGGCAAAATATTGGTTAAGTTCTTCTGCAATTTTAACACACTGGCAATTCATCTAAAAATCTGTGGGTGTTTCTCTTTAGTTCTCAGGAAAGTGGAAGCAAATGTTTAAAGAAAGTGGAAGTAAAACTAGTTTAGTGCAGTCTTCCCAAGGTGCCCTAGTGTTTCAGGTTAAATGCTGAAGTTGTTGTCAAACCTCAGTGTGTGTGTAAGGTACAGAACTAGAATCCAGGAGATCTAGGCTCCTTTACTGGTCCATGTCTTTAGGCATGTCACATCACGACTCTATCTCAGTCCACCATCAATAAAATGAAAATAACAATTCTTCCCTCCTTTTCAAAGCCCTTCAAGACCTATAGATTGAAAATGTTAACTCTGAGCAAGGTGTTATTATGGATTATCGGTTGTTGGCATTTCTCATCTGTTTAGAGTTGTGTTTTATTCTTAGGGAGGCAATATAAAGTTACTGGTGCATCTAGACAGTAGCAGTTTCTCAAGAGAGAACTCAGCATCAGTGTAAATTGTATTGTCCTGTAGCAGGTTTTTTCATGTCTTAGCCCTAGAGGTCTAGTTCTGCAAGATGCTCAGTGCCCACGTCTCCCACTAAAATCAGCAGTCAGGAAAAAGGACCCTCATAAGATTGGCCATTCTGGGAATATAAGAAGCATAATTTCTCAGCTGTAAGTCAGTGAAGGACGTGATAGGTGCTTGTAATGCAGTGGTCCCTATTAAAAGCCAACATTTGTTAATGGACACTAGTTATTTCTTTAACTTGTAGGAAACTGGGTCATTTCAAACACAGCTACATGATAACTGTTGGCACATCCTGCCATTTTACTGATGATTACTGTAGCTGTGCTTAAAATCCGCATTTAGGAGTCCTCTGGAAGAGTAGTCTGAAAAATTGACCTAAAACGAAGAGACACATACATTTTGATGGTCACTACAGGTGTGAAATTCTACCAGTTTATCTGGTGATCCCATACAATAAAAATGGGGAATCCTGTTGGAACAGTCCTTGAGCAGGCCTTGGAAATCAGAGTGGACTTTTTAAGTGTAATCACTGTAGACGAGCTTTTATAGCTTTTATGAAGAGTACAGTAGGTTATATCTTAAAACACAAAAAGGTCATGACAAAAATTCCTTTCTTCCTTAGATGAATCCTCTGCGTGCTTTCAGTTTTTTAAAAAATTGGGCTTGCGTTGCTATAATACTACATGGTGTATAGCCAGAGCCATTTTTGCTGTCTTCATTAGTTTAAAAACAACAATGGGGAAGCTAAGCATTTTAGGCCATTCTAAAATGCAGCTTGATGAGTATGAGGGCCGCTCTCGCTTGCAGAATGCATGGGGGTGATGCCTATTAAGGAAGATAAAGTCAATCTTTCCTGGGTGCAGTGTGAATTTGTTACAGTTACAGCTGTCAAATATTGTCTGCTGTTGCCATAAAGAGCATTACAGTGTTTTTTATAAGGGTGAGCTATGTGAAAAAATGAACAGTTTATTTTCAATTTGGTTTTGTCAATAATTTGTTTGAGTGAATTACTGTTTGGAGTTTGTTTATTTCAAAATCACATTTGCTTTTTTATTTCTTTAAAACACCTTTGTATGGAGTAGCTTGCAACAAAACAGTTATGTTTAATCAGTCTTCTAGGATTGAAGAGTATGTAGTATATATCTAACCAAGCTCAATCATAAAATGCAAACCCCAACTCTGGCACAGCTATTATGTACTGTGTGGGCTGATGTGGTTTATGTTAATGCTGAGTATCTCATTAGTCCAGTTTACGGAAAGGCTGACTACCCTCAAGAAACAGCAAGTAGAAAGCTGACAGTTTAATTCAGTCGCTACTCTCCAGAAGAGACGTGACAGCTTTAACTGTCTTGTGCACCCAGATTTATGAACTAGTCCTACGCTCTTAACCAGATTAGTTCCTTTTCCATTAACTGCTGAAAGTAGGGCAGCTGTCCAAGTGGCTGGCTGTAAATTCGATAATGGCGGCTGTGTTAATCTGTAGGCTTTTCAGATGGAGAAGGCAGCAGATAACAGGATTAAAGTTTCACGACCCAGGGTTTTCACAGCCCGAGATGGGGGCATAGGGGGATAGAGAATGACTTCTGTCATTAATCTTAATTGATTGCCAAGAGGTTTTAATCAATGTTTTTAATTAGGAACAGCCTTAACACATTGTCTATATGTGAGCATCAGATGTTCTTTTGTGAAATATAGGCTGTGTTGTGCATGCACACACCATATTTCTGTATGAAATATATATTTATGTATATCTATAGATATAGATGTATTTGTCTGTAAAAATACGTATAAGCATCAGGAGCTTTTTGTGAAATATGATATATGTATATAGATAGACGTACATATGTCTTTTGCTTATTTATGAAGTATAGGAATGTATCTAAATATCTATCTTATCTTTCATCTATAGATGTATAAATCCCCATATTTCACAAATGAGTGGCTGATGTCCATCTATATCTGTCGATAATTCCCCTCCCATATTTCAAACAGAAATGTTTTCATTTGCACCTGTCTTAATGTCTTTGAGCCAATCCTTCACTTTTTTTTTTTTTTAACAAGTTACTGTAGGACATTTAGGATGGATAGACGAACAACAGTACATCCAAATAAAATCCTTAGCTAGGGCAACAGTAATAAATCCCAATAATGTTGCTTTCATCTTTACCAAAGTACTGTATACCAGAGGAGATATTAAATCGTGGATTGAGCGTATAAACTAGTCTAGAGGAGAAAGTGGCGTTACAAAGTTACGGAATTTGGATTTTGTTTAGATTCAGACCACATTATAGATGTTTCCAGGTCCTTCATGTGGTTACACATGACCTGATTACTCAGATTTAAACAAGCTGAGCCATGAAGTGATGAGGCCTCCTTCTGGTGAACCATATTACCCTGCACTGTAGTTTGTGTACTTCCTGTGATGGAGAGCCAGGAGAATCTCTGTTTGTTGATGAGTGTGCCAGGTGGTCTTCTCATGCCATCATGTAGTTGCAGTGCCATTGGTGAAAACCTTTGAAATTATGCTGTAGGCAACATAGACACCAGAACTAGATGACATGTTTTGCAAGCATTCACTCAGATTTAAAAATGAATATGCTTTGGTCGTGGACATTTTAATGATCTAGTTTTACTTGATGGCATTAACACAGAAAGCAGTTTTCAGGTTTCATGCTCAAATAATTGCACTGGAAGTATTTTTTTTTTATATGGGATGGGACAGTTCTCAACACACCTGGAATAGGAGGTTCCCCAAATCCCTCAACAGAGCCCTGGCACAGGGACAATCAGAGAATCAGACAATCTGATGGCATCTTATCAAGAAGGACTGCATATACACCCACAAGTACTTTGTGCCAACAAGCAACAGGATGCTAGAAATTTGTTGGCCAGGAAATTCAGTGCATTTGGAATGGGACATTGTTTGATAAAGGAAAGGGTGGCTCAAATTTCCCTTATTAATTGGGCATTGAGTCTGGCTCCAATGCCCAGGAAAAAAGAGAGAGGGACAGTTAAAGTACTGATTCAGCAGAAAACTTATTCACATTTTTAACTTTAAGCTTGTGATTAGTTCCATCAGCTTCAATGAATGTAACAAGGGAAAATTACATTTAAACTCTGCTCAGCCCATCAGCTTTAGCTACCATTGTGCCTCCTAGGATAAGATCTTTATGGCACAGAAAATAAAAAATTTTAAATGTCAGAAATTTCCTTAATAAAATATACTTTAGCAGTTGCCAACGTTATGATAAAATGCTTAAGGAGACTTGGCATGTAAGATCTTCACCTGGAAATTGTTTGTGTGCACTACTTTAAAAGTATTATTACTGTTAATTAATAATTGATATCACAGGGTCCTTAGATTGGGACTCTGCTGAGCTGAGCACTGTGTAAACACAGAAGAGAAGACATTCCCTCCCCTGAAGAGTTTATAGTCTGTGGCCCCAGCCCATCAAAGAGTTGTACTTGTCAGTAATTGTAGGCATAGTCCATTGGGTTTAATTCTGCACCACTAAAAATAGTGGCTGTGGGTTGGGGGGTCATTGATTTGAAAAGCAGCACCAAGCTCATTGAGTTCATTAGGTTATGCACAATTATTTTCAGGATGAGGGCCTCAAATGGACAAACAGCTAGGGATGGGGAGTGACCTATAAACGAATTCAGTGCTTGTATGGTACAGGTGTACAGTTTAAAGAAAAGAAAAGAAAAAGTTAAATTCATCACATTTTTTGATTCTGCTACTGTGATTAGAAATATTATTTTAACAAATTAATATTTCCATGCCCGTAGTCCATAATGAAATACGGATTCATTGAGAATAAATAAAATATTAAACAGGTGAGCTATTAATATTTTGAATTTATTGCGTAGTCATGGCCAGTAATATTGGATCACACATTCTGTACTAACAACTTAAGAATTAATTCTTGGGACTCCCTCAGATAATATATCTCTTAAATCTTCTAGGGATGGTGAGGGGTTTTTGGTTTAGTTTGTTTCTGTGAAAAGGGATATTAATATATAGATATTAAAAGAAATCATTGAGGCCAAAATGCCAAAAGCCAGTAGGGTTTTATGTTTGAGCTGTCATCTCATCCATAAGTCAGAATGTCTTGCTATTTTTTTATTGTTTTTGCCCAGCAGTGTAACACAATGGAATGTTGTCAGCCTGAACATTTCAGCACCTGTGCTGACTGTTTGTGTCATAACTTAATGTAATTTAAGCATAGGTTTAAAATATTAATTCAATTACAAGTAATAGAGTATTAACGCTGCTTTCTGTCACTAAATATATATGGATACATATGACCTTCCTCCTGTCGGGTCATTCTGAAATGAATTTTGCAACTTCCACTAACTGTGGTGGACAAATGCTAAGTGAAAATCAATCACTTTAATTTAAAATAGTAAGCACACTGTCTTTATTAAATAGCCTTTGTTGGACAGCTAACCAGATGATAAGTAACAGTTTGATTGACCTCTTGCCTTTAAATGTATTTAACGTAACTGAGAACAGTGGTTTCATTACTACTGTATTCTTTTTATTCTAGGATTCAATATTTCTGGTTCACAAATTTGAATCACTTTCCTTTTGATCTCACATAGACTTAGATTTCTCTCTACATTTCTCTTCCATAATGTTACTGTATTTTTCGTTCTTACTTTACTAATACAAAGCCTATAATTTAAATAAATTTGATTATTATTAAAGAGGGTTAGAATTTGTACATATTTTTTGGGTTCCACTAGCACAGTTCCCTCCACTGCAAACAATAGAAACCTTTGCAATCTTTTTAAATATAAAATTCCTTGCTAAATGCAAATATTACTGAATGATCAGAAGAGCGTAAATGCAGGTGGTAAATGTAAGGTTGAAGGAGATAATTTTATATCATGCTGTGCCAAAGGAGATGAGAATATTTTATGTTGTATTATAGTACAACATAAAACCTGCTAAAAGTTGGAAGGGTTGTAAAGTGATGGGCAGATATCTTTTAGGAACTTTTAGAAAATGATCCCAAAGGAATGTTGGTTGATGTTTGCAGGTTGGGGTTTTCATAAGAACCTAATGGAGTTAGGCATCCATTGAAATTCATTGAGGGAGTTGAAAGCCTGTTTTCCTTAAGCTCCTTTGGACATCCCAGCCTAAATGCCTTGACTGATGGATATGACATCATCATTGTAAAGCTGTAACAAAGCAGTTAGATCATGTTCTATAGAAAACCAACACACATGATCACATGAATGTGTGCTACGTTCAGAACCAGTATCAGGGTATTTTCATTACTTACTACTGTATAAATCCTTATTCAGGACCCAGTTCAAGAAGCACTTGAACATGTGTTTAAGACCATGCATTTTCAATTCCAGTGGGACTTCTGTGGTGGTTAAGTACGTTTTTCAGTGTTTCCCTGAATTGGCATACTTCCCTGTTCGGAGCCTGTATCCTTACTAATTAAGGTCAAAGCTAATTAAGTCAGTGGTGTTTTGTCTGACTGAGGACTGAGTCCAGATTACATCTGAGTTTCTAATGTCCAAAAGGTCAAGTTATGATTGTAACATGGTACTGACTAGAGAACTGTGGTCATGGCATCAGTGAGTTTGTGTCTCATGAGAAGAATCCTCTTCAATAGGGTAGCTGGTGATGGTCTCTGTGCTTAACAGCCCTCCACAGAAGGTTCGTATGCTCCTGATAGTGCACTTCCAACTGCGGAGATCTGCCAGGAGAGGGACAGAGCTCATCTCAAGCACATCTCCCCCCACTAATGCAATCCATAGGCGATGGGTGAGAGATGGACTTAGAGACCCTTCTCTCATGACTTCCCAACTACCCCTTCTCACAAAGGCCTTTGATATTAGTAGTTCTGACGTACGTGGCTAAGTGCCACTTTCTCTTTCTGCAGCAGCTCTGTGGGGATTCTTACAGTTCACCTGTGGCCTTTACAGAGCAAAGGAAGACCAGGCAGCCATCCATGTCTTTCCTTGGGGAAGGGGTGATGGTGACAGGAAGCCCATTTGTATGCGCTCCAGAGTAGTGGATCCATAGGCCACCACGCTCTTCCTCATTGCCTTCTGCACTGGTCCCAACCATCTTCATGATGGCAGAGCAGGCAGGCACATGGATAAATTAGATGTTAATAAAACATGTTCCTCAGTCCCATATAAGAAGATAGCCCTGAGGGTTTGGCTTTCTTAGCAGACCCAGACCTGCTGCAAAATAACAAATTATAACAGGTCCCTAAACCAAATGACCCTGTGTCTTAAAACTAAACAGTAAAACGTACAAAAATAAAGAGACTTTGGGGCACATACGAATTTTAGTGACACTTGTTTTTTTCTCCTGGAGTCTTTCTTTTTGACCCTCACACTCAGTTTCCATCATGCCCATTGGTATTTCAGAGGACATTATTTATTATCATGATAGCATGGAGTTCATTGGCCAACTTGAATCTCTCACTAATGTTTTGGTCCTTGTTTAGTCAGAAATAATTGCAAGTTATTTTACTTCATTCCATTGGTTTAAAGAAATAGACAAATGTTTTTGTTTGCTAGTGGCCACTTCAAATCTCGGGCAGTTGATGGAAATAACCTTTTATTTGTGCAACTATTTTCATATTGATATTCAGAGTTGTGTCCAGCAGCCAAGTCTCAGTCATTAGTAGACATCAGTTGCTTTTGATAACGTGACATGAATACACCTAAGCAGATGGACAGGGATCATGTGTGACTAATGAACTTGATGGTGCATTTTATTAAGGGTCTGATGGCAACTAAATATGTTGTGTCCTCCTCCCCATCCCCAGATCAAAATTAATAACGAACATTGCAGTGGAAAATTTTAAAGAAGCAGTCTGTTACTGATTTATGGCTGCGTGAAGGCTGTTGAATCTCAGAATCTTTTGATCTCATGGCTTTTCTTTAAGAGGAACCTATGCACTCAATGGGAGAAATCTTGCCATACTTTCTCCCATTTAACTGCAAAGAAACCACTCAGGGAGTAAGGTACTACTCAACAAGAGTTCATGTGATAGAATTTGGCTCAGTGCTGATACTGTAGTTCTATCAGCTGATCCCCAGAATCAAGCTACTACAACACATATTTCAAAGTCAAACCCTTGACATGGAGGGGAAAAAAAAGAATGGACATCCTGATGTGCAGAAAGAATAGCAAATATGGTAGGCACCCACCTTGGCTTAACAAAGAAGTCTTTGGTGAGCTTAGACACAAAAGAGAAGCTTTGAAGAAGTGGAAGTTTGGTCAGATGACTAGGGAGGATTATAAAAATACTGCTTGAACATGCAGGAATGAAATCAGGGAGGCCAGAGCGCAATTGGAGTTGCAGCTAGCAAGGGACGTGAAAGGGAACAAGAAGGGTTTCTACAGATACGTTACCAGCAAGAGGAAGAATTTGATAGATGTGGTGGTTAAAAATTTGATTTTCAAAGAAGGCAACTCTGATTGGATTGGGGTACCTAACTCTCTTAGATTCCCAACCTAAATAGATCATTAAAACCAATTCTACTTAAAATATCATCCAATTATTTGTATCTTCCAGTTTTTAATAAGACACTCTGCTAAGCAGGCAATACTAAATGGTTTACTGCCTATATTTTCACTTATATTTTGTTTCCAAAATTGTTCCCATCATCACGTCTTAGGTATCAGTGGAGATATATTTGAAGTCTGCCATTTCTCCTGTCTTACTTAAGATGTTGCCGTTATCTGTGAAGCAACTGATTCTGCCTGTCAGCCTTCCTCCTAGATCCAACAAAACAAACATACTTGACACAGTCTTCAAACAAACAGAAAGATCTATTTTAGTTTAGAGCACCTGCTTAGTGGTACTAATATGAACTGAAATGGTAGGTGGAGAGGAAGTGGGGGACAGAGGAAATTAAGCTGGAGAATAACAGTTAAGTGTTCATTCCTGAATTCTCCTATAAGAGATTTGATAGTGCAGGATTGTGTCCTTAGTTTTTAAAGACTAGGATTGTATACTGTCTGTTTGCAATCAGCAATAATTATGGTTTAGTGAAATTTTGTGACTACTGCAGTGAAGAGTACCTAAAATTCAGCTTTAATATTTAAATAGCATCCTAAATTAAATTAACTGAAAGAAATAGCTCCAATTTCCAGTTGTCTAATTTTCATTTTCTATGTTGTTATACATTAAAGACCTAATCCTGGACAGAATTAGCTAGGCACCTAACGTTATACATGGTGAGGAATGCCTCAGGCCACTCATAGTACCAATAGTTGAACAGATGCATAATTCGGGGTAAGATTGGGGGGGACGGTAGGTCAAACACTGATGTTTTTGCTCATGCAAAACTTATTGACTGCAAGAATTCTGTCTGGATAAAATCTGGGGAAAACTGAGGAAATATTTCAGGATTTGGCCCTAAAGGGAAAAGTCATAGTGTAATAGGGACAAAACAGGGATGCTGAATCACTGAAGCAGTGCTCTGTCATTTGAAAGATTGCTCTTTATTGCCACAGTTAGACTGTAAATTCTTTGTTCTATTTGTTCTGTGTTTGTACAGCACCTCTCGCAGTGGGGTCCTGGCCCAGGACTGGGGCTTCTAGGTGCTGTGATAATACAAATAAATAATTACACTAATATCTTTTCACACATCTGACTAAAAGTACAGGTATTTGGGCTAAATCTGCAGCTCTTACTTATACAAGTAGTTCTGACACACATGGGTGGGCCACGTTAATTTTTTGGGACTGTTCTGCTTAGTGAGGATTGCTGTCTTGAGCAAGGGTTGCAGGATTGGGTTCCTTCTTTCAACATTTGCCCTTACAAATAAAACTGCCACTCTAATATAGCTCCAATGATAATGCAAATTTGAATGATTTAAGTAATTACTATCGAGTATTGTGCTCTTTTTTGCATTTCTTTCAACATTTCATCTCTTAATTGTCATTCCTCAATTCATAAAATGAGCTCCATTAAAAATATGTATTATTATTAAAGGGAAAGATGAGCGTGCAAACCATTCCACGTGATGCTAAAATGACAGTACATTTGTTCAGGCCAGTATTATTAATCGGTTGTGAAGGAAGAAAGAACAGTGCTGCTTACTGCAGGCTTGTCACTGTGTTATGGTGGACTCCACTTAAGGTCACCTACAGTGGTTTGGACAAGCCTTCCACACATGGCAATTACTGTAAGCAGTGACTACTGTAGAGGAATATGTGGGGGGTAGATCCTCAGCGAGTATAAATTGTCATAGCTCCATAATGGTGCTAAGGATAAGCTCCCTCCCCCCGTTGTGTTTCAATCTGCATATGTTGCTTGGGTTTCACATCTGTTTCCATTAAAAAGTGGCTTTTTGACCCCTCTTTAGTATGCTGTACGTACTTTCCAGGATATTTTCTCCTTTAACAACGTGAAATATATATACATGTGTATATATATGTGTGTGTACACACACACACACACTCTGCAGACTACAGAAGGGGAATATGATTATATACAGCTGAGCGAGTGTGTGTGTGTATGGGGAATATGAGAAATGGAAGGAATGGCTTTGAACTGTGCTTCTCATGGCTATTTTTAACTTGCCATTCAGCTCTTTCCAACAGCTGGGCCAATGCTACAGATCCAAGTTGCAGGTTCACTAAATGCTGGATGTCTCGTCCTATCGAAGCAGCAGGGCTTTTCAAAAGTGACAGAGGTAGTAATTAAGACACACGAGAGAGAGGGCAGCAGGTTTCTAAGGGTTACGTTGTCTGAAGAGGAGGGAATGATAAAGAATGAAGTCAGTGATGGTATCTGACGTTTTCGGAAGGATGATGCAAACAACAACTAATGAAGGCTAAACAGTTTAGGAAAGGATGTTTGCCCCCCTTGCTCCTCTGCTTTCATATGCAATAGGTAGGGACAGAAGGTTATTAGTTCACACAGGAGACTTCAGATTCTTGTATTATTGAGAGAATGTGAGGAAATTAATTTGTTACAGCTGAGGCAGAATGTCTCAGTACAAAAGTGCTGTGCTATAAATGGACACATTTTCATAGCTCTATTGTGTGCAGCTAATTGATATAATTTGTAATTGAATGACAGTGTTGGCATTACCATTGTCTTTGTCCATTTTCCATAACAATGATGTATATTTTATTACTGGTATTAGTTAATAATCTGGGAAAAACTGAAGAGGTAGTTGGCATTCTTAAATGAAGGTGGTATTAAAAGCCCTGCTAGAGAGCCCAGGTGCTCAAGCACTAGCGTAATGAGTTTCATGGAAATGCCTAATTAATAAATAAAACTATACTAGCCCTTAAACTCCTCACAACAATTTTATTTTATTCAAGAAAAAAAAGTCTGATCTTGCCCCTGACTAGATAGGACTGTGAAGAGTCATGCCTGTTTAATCTGCGCAGTGGAAGATTTTCAAGGCATGAAGGGTTTATGCTCACGTTGTTCTATACAACAATTAATATTATTCATGTCTGTCTTACCTGCAGAAATGGGTCTGAGCCATGCCCATTCAGGCCTCCTTGGAAACTAGACTATGGCAAGATGGGTCAGCCCACCTGGGATGGAGACAGCTGTTACAGCTGACTCCAGTCCTTGTCAGCATTAATGACCTGCATTTGATACCTCATCCCAGCCGTCCTTGTTTAGTATATGATGTATTGTATTAGAATAATTACAATGTGTCATCCTCTATTTAACAGACATACTTCTCTTCATCAGCCCAGGCATATAAGTGATACGTGTTTGTACGCTAAACCAATGTTGCCTACTGATCTATATGTGTATGTGTGCTTGTGTGTGTGTGTATTTCACCTGTGAATGCACTGGTCAGTATATAAACATGCAGGGTTAAAGTAACACTGATTTGTTAAGTTAAATTAAGAAGAGCGAGTTCGCTCCACTCTCCTTTATATACCCTCGTGGCAAGAGGGCGTGGCCTCCTTCTGAGACAGACAGGGAGGGATGGCCCCAGTTGCAGGAGAGAAGCCGAAAGTAGAAAGGACACCAGTTGTGCTCTTGTGCACCCTAGTGGCTGGCCTGTTGAGCACCTTTGGTTACATCTGGGAATGATATTGGCTGTTTGGCTGCGTGACCAGCAAGATCAGTGTTGTGGAGACATATATTCATGGATGGAGAAACAGAATATTGTGTTGGACGGGCTCTGCGAAGAGTCTGTCTAGATCTCATATTTATTAATCCCTCAACTAAGTAATGTCTTCCTCCTGACCCAGACACATTTTGCACCTTTCCCAAATAACATCTGATAAACTCAGGACTTTGTCTGCTTTATGAGTTTAGAATTTGTGCAGGAGGCCACAACAACTGAGACAGCTGCGGTTCTCTGGGCTTGATCCTGCTTTCACTTGATGCCAGTGCCAAGTCTCCCATTGATTTCAGTAGATACAAGATTGGACCAAACGATTGTAAAACAGCAAAGATTTGGATTTTTTTAAAGTAGTCTGCTTCCTTCTCTGTGTCTCTGGGTGCAACTTTTTATGTTACTCTCAAACGTCACTTTCACAGGAGGTATCTGATCAGGAAGCAAGCTTGGCACAATAGGCTAAACAGTCGTAGAAGACGCAGTGATTGTGACAGTGAATGAGATTCTGTATTCAGTGGGCCTTTCATCTTAAGGTACATAACTGTCATTGAAGTTTATTATCTAGCCCGGAGAACCTGCAGTTGAGGGAAATTTTACGAAATAATACTGCTTCCCTAGTACTATGGCTACAGAACCTGCACTCTAGTGCTGAAAAAGAGAGGGAAGTTAATATTCATAGCGGATTACATTATTTGTATTTTGGATTAACTTTGTATCGTATAAGAAGTAAAATGGCGGTGGGAAGGGCTAAACTGGCTTTTGTCATAAGGGGATGCAACTCCATTGACTGCAGTGGTGAATTTGGCTCCAGCTTTGAGCCCAGTGTTTTCCAGATGTACTATTGAAAGCTATGTTATGAACATTTCAAACAATAGTTTTGAGAAGAGCCTTTATTTAGAGTTTTAAAACACTGCTCGGGAGGTAATTAGCAGTAGATATTAATTATTGATACACCAATACATTCTGGAAATGTTATATAGTCACTGGAAAGTGACCTTGTTAGAAGAGGGAGAGGGAAGGAGACGTATACTGCCTCTTGAGATGAAGTGGAGTGATGCGTATCAAGAGAAGACACTAAAGATTTATTGTCTGTGGCAAAAGAAACATAGATCTCTGCTTGTGCAGTAAGTGTTTTTGACATCATACACAGTAAAGGATGATTGGATACTGTGGCTTAGAAAGTGTTTCTAAGGAGGAAAATAATAGACATTTTCACATTGTTGTTTATAGTCAGAGTGTGATTGTCTTGCTGTTTAGCTTTGCTCGTCCTGAGAATTTTATGATGTTCATATTAAGCCGGTTTTGTGTTTAAAAGATAGTTTTACATCACTTAAGATTTCAGTTGCTAAAATGAATTTTTAAAATTTATCAACCTTAAGGAAAAAGAAGTCTAGTTTACATACAAAATCTGTATTCTTATTTATTTTATTTTTTTAATGGGACATAATGTTAATGAACAACAACCTCATTGCTGTTGGACTTTCGCAGCAACTATTTAAAATGTATGTTAGGTAATGTGATAAATTATCACATTATTGATTTCCTTCATTTAATTGCAGGTCACTGAATGTAAAGCCTATTCTGCTCTTGATGTTATGTATTGGGTTTGCTGGATTCCTAGTACACTGACAGACTAAAGGAGAGAAACTTCTGTCGTATAAGTAATAGCTCAGTTTCCCACTGTTGCATCCTGCTTTGTGAAGGATTTTGAAGGCCGTGTTGGCTTCAGTGATTGTGGTAGCTTGCTTGGGGTGAAGATCATAGTCACTTCAGAGCCCTCCTCTCAAAAGGGTGGTTGCAGATATCTCCTTGAATAAGTTATGCTACACCTTCCATGTATTTGCACGTGGGGCCTGATCCTGTATCCATTAAAGTCAGTGGCAAATCTCCCCTTTACGTCAGTGGGGCAGGGTCAGGTGGGGCTCTGCCACTTCCAGACCAGAACGCAGACTTTGTTCTGTTGTTTTTTACATCAGTGAAGTATTAGGTGTGCTTATGTTGTAAAATGAGAATTGTGACATTTACAGCCCCAAGGTAGCTGTCCTTGATGTAAACGGAAAGACTCCCACTGACTTCAATGGGTGCTGGAACAAGCTCCATGTTATGTGAAATTTAGCCCTGCGCAGGCCAGTACAAAATATATTCGCACTTCAGTCCTACTCGGGGGCCTTAAATGGCATGTAGTTTTTGAGCTTGCACTCTGAACAGGAGTGAATTTGAGCCTCTGTGAATAGTGTTTACGCTCTGCTATTTATACAGCATTCGGCTTGGTTTTATAATGTTCCCATTTCTCCAGCTAGCTCTGTTCTTTGATTTGGTAAAAACCAAGTGCCCAATTAATTTAAAATAAAAATGAAAAAAAGACTCTAGATAATTCAAATTCCGAGTTCTCCTTTAACAAAAGACGGGAGAACTAAACAATACAGCCAGAGCTTTTAAATAAACTGTAATTACTTACACGTGCAAATACATCAACTAAGCAGAGGCGCACAATTAGGCACCTAATTATGTTGAAAATGCAATTGCACACTGAGCTAAATAGCCACCTCCCCTTCCCCCTCCCCCACCTCCTGCCCTGTCCATTGTTACAGATCTCTCATTTAACCATGCAGTGATGTCTTTCCTCTTAAGCGCCACTTGTTGAAAATGCTACAGTGCATACAACATGTATCCAGTTTGCATGCAGTTGCTGATCTTGCTTACTTCGAAGCATTTCTTTTGGAAAATGTAATCCTAAGCAGCAGGTTGTTAAAGCCATTTTAAAACAGAAGCTGTTGGTGGGACCAGGGTTTTCAATAACCATTTACAGTGCATCATGTCTCATTTAACTCCCATTTTTAGTTTATAAGGAAACGTGCATGAAGCATCCACAAAGGTATCCACAACTCCAGCGTAAACAAATGGGACTTGTCAGTGTTCAGCATATCTGAAATCAGGCCATCATTGGTCTTGCTTTAGCTCTTTTTTGATAACAAGGAAAAGAGAAACTAGTGATTTGTGATGCAGCTGACAGATAAAGTGTAACTGAAATTGTGTCGATGTTGTCTCCAGAAGAAAAATACAGTTTCAAAATAAAATTGCGGGATTCAATGACAACAATGCTTAAAGAATTTTAAAGAATAGCTTAAAGAATTTATTTTAAAAGCTAAATCAAAATGATTACACATGGGGACCATATCCTTCTCCCTCTGGATCAGTTTCCCAATAATTTCTGTGAGCGCCTGCTCATATCCAAGATGCACAGTTGGAAACCTAAAGAGCAGCAATTAGAGAGCGGGGGGGCGGGAGGGGAGGGGGAGAGAAACAGTGACCAAAACCTGTTAGAAACCTTGTCGTGGCTAATGCTGTGAAGGAAGTTGGCTGCCTGTTTGTGCTCATTTTTGTGTACTTGGGCGAAAACGTTTAAACTTGCATACCTAAACTTGGGTGCCAAAATAAACGGCCTGATTCTCAGATGTGCACATTTCATACGATTTCAGATGACATCCACACCTTTGCAAATGCAGCCAAGAAAAAGAATGCAGTCGGTTGGTCAGTGGCAGGTGAAGAAAGTCTGGGAGTCTGGTCATAAAGAGGAGATGTAGTTATCTCTACCTGAATTCTCCCTGCCCCAAGAATTTAGTTATTTGTTGCTTCGGTTTTGGCATAGAATTCAATGTGATTCACGTCTGTTGAATTTCTGATTCATTACAGGTGTAGAGATGCTTTTTTGCAGGTTTTGCAACATCTTGGTTGAGTTTGAAGTCTGTTATAATGGCATCTGTAAGCTGACTACAGAAGGTGGCACATTTTATTTTTAAATGAAAAAAGACAGCTAGAAATGGCGACCTATATAAAATAAAAATATGAAAACACCTTTCCTCTTGTACTGCCCAATGGGGCCTCAAAGTCTGGGGAGAGAGCAGAATGTGCTAAAGTGGTAGAATGAAAGACATGAAAGATTCTGCCAGCAGTGCTGGCTATGCTCTGTGTGTTAAAGAGCTTAACAGCGTATGGAAATTAAACTGCAAATGTATCTAGGGCCCCCATATGGGGAGAGAAGGGGGAAGGGAACACTTTACTCCCATTATGTATGTGGGGGGGGAGGCCTGTGTTACAAGTTTGTACTGGGTCTGAAAAAATTATGCTTGGGCCCTGAGTGTGTCCTGTATTGTGCTGAAGTCTTAGGTATGTACCACAGTCATGTGCGATGCTTTTTCAAGCTACTAGTTGTCTTTCATTTGCAATATTCACAGAAGTGCAAATTGTTTTTATCCCCTTGACCAAAATGTTTTAAATTTGTCAATTCCAAGAGGAAAATACAATTTTGTGCAATTCTTGATGTGACTAAGACTGTATTTTAAAAGGACTGTTCATCTATTTTTTTTTTGGTCTAGCCTTGAAGTGCAATATTGTAAAACTCTGAATTCTTTTCTCCTACGGCAGCGTTTTTTTAATGTTCATGTGACTTAATAATTTTTTATGATTGTAATAGGAGTAATTATTCCTGTATAGTATTAAGTACAATATATTAAGCATCCTGAATAACAAAGAAGTAACACATGATAAAATAGTAATTTCTCTCCTTTTTTAACGCTATTAATTCCTCTGTGGGATTACCCGGCTCAATAGCTGAAAGCCTTCTGTGAAAGTTGTGCTGTGATAATGGCTTGCTTGATAAGCTTCACTTAGGCTGAAGAGTGAAGATATGTTCTTTTTTTATATTGTCAATCAGCTGAACTGTTTTTCTGTTTTCTAGACTAAAATGTCTTCTGATTTGTACAAGCTGCCCTGCTAAGGAAGTTAGATATCTACAAATCCTCTGGCAGGTGTTAATTAGCTTGATCCAAAAGGAGAAATGAGAGGGACACAGTTTCCTTGGAGACCCTACAGAAGAAGTTACCCTTATTTCATTTTCACTTTTATCTCCCCCTCTTCCACCTTACTAAGTCATGCAGCTGGTTAAGAAAATGTCAATAGGTTTATAATTAATAGTTGCTTTTACAACTAGTACTAATTGCTAAGGAAAAGTTAGTTTTCTTGAATAAAATAAGAATCCACTAGAACGTCACACTTGCCTCTTGGCTCCTCCACATTTCAGCAGAATGTATGTATGTCAAA
Source organism: Mesoclemmys tuberculata (assembly GCA_007922155.1). Lineage (NCBI taxonomy): Eukaryota > Metazoa > Chordata > Testudines > Chelidae > Mesoclemmys > Mesoclemmys tuberculata. The sequence continues at coordinate 19,610,779 of ML675617.1, read as the reverse complement.
AAAATTGGATATTTCTAGTCCCAGCCAAAACCCGGGAGTGAAAAGATGCATGAAACTGAAAAATAATTTTAAATTGATAACCTATTTTTTGACATACAAACATTCTGCTGAAATGTGGAGGAGCCAGGAGGCAATTCATAAGAGACCCTGCTCTTGTGAGATTTCCTATCCAAATGTAATAGACCAGAGCCAGGGTTGTGAATAGCTCAGACAAGCATCTTAAAACTTTGTCTGTTCCTCCAATATATATATATCCAAACTTTTTACTTTGGAGTGGATAATCCTGGTGCAGTTCAAGATTTTGCAAGTTTCACAGTTGTTTTGGGTTTCATGCAATGTGTAAGTCTGTGTAGAGTTACTGATCTATTAAATAGTGACTGACAGGAAAGAACAAGTGCACAACCCTAAAAGCAGTAGTGGCCCAAGTGGATACATTTATTTAGGGTTGGTTTCCACCCTGCTGCCCCAGGGGTGTGCTGAGGTGGAGAGAGGGAGCGCATAAGAAGACTGAACCCATTCTGTGCAGTGATAGGGAACAATTGCAGTCCCTGTGTTTCCCAAGGCACAACAAGCACTCACTTGATGCAACACCCGAGGCACCAGACAGGGACACGCATGATGCAGAGCTGACCAGCGAAGGAATGTGCGTGCTGTACGGGGTGTAGCAGCAGCGTCACTTCTCCTGTGCAGTGGGGAGCTCCAGGAATAATTCTGTCACTCTGAGGCTAAGGCCAGGTCTACACGTACAGCCATGCTGACTGTCAGTATAGATTGCGTTGCTCAGGGGGTGGAATATTCACACCCCTGAGCAACATACATTTTGCTAACAAAGGCTATGTCTACACTACAGCCTAAGTTTCTCCGGGACTTCTCCTTTGGGTGTCGCACCTCTGCGTTTCCCCCAGTGAGGTCTGACCTTGTCCATGCTAGGATTGTTTTTCATATGATTTGTGGTGAGGCTGAACTGGCAGCAGCAACGTTGGTCAGTTTTAGGGGAAATTTTCTAGACAGATTAAATGACCAAACCTCTAATATGCTGGCAGCAGCTCGGTGGCACAGCTACTACATGGTCACTAACAAACTGAGCTCTTGAAGCCTTTTCCAGATTTTCAAGGTCAGATTTCAAGGACTTTCAAGGACACGATTGCCCCATATTCTAATATCTTGTATTGGTTCTTTACAGCAGCTGTAACACAGAACAGCAGCAAGAATGGCAGGACAATATGAGCTGTGGCGAAGCAAGCATCTGCTATGAGATGTCTCTGTGGGTGTCCATGTGACTGTGACTGACTTTTACAGAACTCCTGTCTTGTTACCCACTCTTCTCCTTGTAAAGCTCACAGGCAAACATTGGAGTAAACTGATATAGCTCTGTTGAAGTCAGCAGAACTATGTTGATTTACACCAGCTGGCCCATTCTCTGTTTGTTTAATACAGGATTTTTCTGCTCCTTTTGTAGCACCTCTGTTCTTAGGAAAGGTTTTTTTTCCTCCGTGATTCTACACGTGCCCCTTCTCTCCATTATTTCTCCTCCTCATCCTCCCATCTTCCTGCCACAGCCAGCCTAGCAGCAGCCAGTTCCTATGAGATGCAAATCACACTTGACATGGAAGTGTCTTTGGACAAAGAAGTAAAAGCAGTTTTCAGCCTGGACATTGGAGCCTTGCTTTTCCAAGTGCTGCAGTCCAGTTGCAAATTTATGGTGCCTGAGTGAGTTCAAAATTAGGCAAGATACTTTTACCCATTTTGCCTCTTGAGGTTCATTCATCAATAGTAATTATCTCTATTATGGAGGAGGAACAGACACTGTATTTTCTTAACCTCACTACTGACGCGGCAGTGACTGGTTCTCCGACGTGATTACTGAATTAAAATCTTAATTAAGATTATGCCATTTTTTAATTAGGGGAAGCCAAATCAGGTGTCTGTGGAAGGAAGGAAGAAAAGGGTAGACAAGAAGCATTTCTTCCTGATCCATGTTGCCAGTTTAAATTAGGATTACTGTGAATCTTAAATAAGAATATTTCCTATTTATGGCTCTTAGACAGATATAAATACCTTTTATGTTAGTGTTGAGAATATATTCCTTCTACAAAAATTTTAATTTATTATCCTACCATACAATATTCTATTCAGTATAGGTTCTTATACCACATTCACCACCATAGGATGTGAGCACCTTCCAGTAGTGCATTGAACTACTTCACTAGCATCAGAACAAACAAAACGTGACATTCATCCTCTCCCCAGAGGAAAAAGTGCATGCAATGGAGTGTCTTGTTTAGGTAGGGTGTTTTTGATTTTGTTGTTCTTTTGGGGGAAGGAAGAGGAGAGTTAAAACACATGTTGCTATATGCTTATCTCAGAAAAGGCAAAATCAAAGAAATGTGCCTTGCACTTACAGTCAAAGGTGGTAAGGTTTGTGATAGTTTTCTACTTTCTGGAGGAGTTTATTTCACAGTCTCAAACCAACCTCTGGGAAAGTTGTCTCTCGCACGGACAAGCTTTACCCTTATTGTAGACTACAGCGTTTCATTGTGTCAGAGCGGTGAAGTTGTCAGACATGGTCTTTATCCCAGAGCATTAGGTGGTCTTTCAGATATCCTGGTCTCAGGCCATGGAACACCAGCTGTACGCTAAGGAGTTGGAATTCTCAATACAGGTTCCAGCCTCTCCCACAGACTGTGACAATCACAGTCAGTGATCCCCATCTTAGATGCAGGAGAAACAGAAATGATATAGTTGTACAAAAGGCAACTCAGTTTAGCAGACACTGTGTCAAACTGAGTTTAAGATAAACCAACATATGTGAGCAAAACTCAGGGAAAGTGCTGCATAGGACACAGGAGACGCTCTCCGAACTGCTGTTCAGCTGCTCTCTCAGTCCCACTGCACATGCCCACACAATAGCGTTGAAGAGTTCCCTGGGCAGGAAAGGCAGTGTATATAAGAACTATATAAGGGTCTAGATAAGAACAGATTGCTACATAGTGACACTGATCAAATTCTTCACATACAGACAGTAGACCTTTTTGCCCATCCCTCTAAGGGACATTTTTGGAGCCCCACTGTATACTGCCAAACACTTCCCTGTCAGTGTCTAACCAGACCCCTTTTTGATACAATGCAGAGTCAGCAGTGTCCCCTCTATTCCTGTCCACATTCCACATATAGGCGAGAGAACTGTATCCCATACTTGAGCTCATTTTCCACTTCAAAGTAAGTGGAGTAGGGTGAGCACAGCCTCCTTTCTCTCCCTGGCTTGAGAGTACAGATGTGGGGGCACTACTTCCACACACCTTAGTCTCCTCCTTTGCTAGTGTGGTGAGAATTCCTGTTCCAATCTGCTTTAAGAACTGTCTGCCACATCATGGGTGAAGGCTATAAGCCACAATACAAAAGGGGTAGATGAAAAGAGGAATATAACAGTCAGAAGAGGAAGGAGGCATCTCTCTTGTCTTTACATTAAAAAATGTCCATTTCTGAAAAATACAGAAGAGAATGGATCAATGAAAATAAGTTATAAAGGAGGGGAAATATTACTATTTTGACAGCACGTAAGCTAAAGATGGGCCCCAAGCAAAAATATCCTGTAACCCCGGGGAAGTTCTGTATCTTAATGTATATGTGATTATACTGAGATTCACCTTCAGTCTGGCTATCCCCTTTCTCAACCTCTGCTCCATTCTTTCTTCCCTTCCCTCACTTATCCTCAAAAGATAAACAGTGTTTTTACTGGAGATAATTTTCACACTCTTCAGTTTCTGGACTTATCTTTGTATTCCTGTTTTTCTTAATGCTGTGTCAGACTGGAAAACTTTGTCCATGATTTTAAAAAGTGATTGCCTAAAGTTAGATTCTTAAATCCATATTTAGCAAGCAACCTGAGCTCTTTGGTGCTCAGCAGGTTTGAAAACCAAAATCCTTACTTAGGTGCCCAATTGTGGAGTCTAGCTATGGGCTCCAGGTTTGGAACGTCTTGTCTTTGTTTACTGAACATTAAGATTGTAGCTCAAAAACTAGGACGTTCAGAGTGAAGGACACTCAAGGCCAAATTCAACCCTGGTTGAAATTAGTACAAACCTAGTGAGGCCAATGAGGTCATTCCCACTTACAGCATGAGTGTTCACTAGGGAAAACCAACTTCCTTTTAAAGTGATTGAATGATCAATGGTACTTTCTCAAAAGAATCACAAATTCATAGCAACTTATACATTCCTAGTTTGCACAGGTAAATTTTGTGGCTGAGTGGAATTTATAAGGTTTTCCCATTCATAAGGCACTCTAGATTTCTTTAGTAATTCATAAGTACATTTTCCATTATTTGAATTAGTACTTGGGATAATAAAATATATGTTAAAAACAGCCTTAATCAGTGTATTAGAATGAATGATGAGGCTCTGATTTGAGAAAAATGCATGGGCATAATTGCATGTCTAGTATTAAATTATTGCACTTTGCACATGCACGTTTTTATGCCCTAATCATAATAATTATGCACTCTGAGGCAAAAAAATGTGCATGCATTTTTGAAAATCAGACCCTTAATTTGAATGAGTACAGCACTGGAGCATTTTGTTAGACACGTTTTGTTAGAATCCTGAATTCTAGATGACTGAATTCACCATTCAGCTTTGCAGCAGCACCCAGAATATTTCCTAATATTCTAAGGTCAAGGAAATCACCAACTTATAAAGAAGGGAATGAATAGACCTATGTCAATTTCTGTAGAACATCCTTACCAGGGATCTTGACTACCAGAGGGCAAAGATGACCACAGAGCTCACACTAGGGATGCTCAGGGCATGTGGTTTTGTCATCAGTTACCAGAAGGGCATCCTGACACTTGGAATAATAATCAATTTTGAGAAAGGAATAACGTACCTTAGTCCCAATTCCCTACTGGTTCTAGAAATCCCAGTTCACTATAGACAACATCTGCCCATAAAGGAAGGTGAAAATCAAGGACTGCAAGAGTTTGTTGGGGGTGATTGTGAGCTATGTCATGGAATTGTTCTGAGCCCAGCAGAGAATGTGGTAACTTCAGCATTTTCTACCCATAGAGTGGATCAGAAGACATATTCCAGGTTCCCTTGTCCATCAGTCTCCTTGGTGTACTGGGCACCTTTAAGAGTTTTTGACAAGTAGTACTACTCCAGAATCCTAGCCAGGTGGTACTCACAGTAGATGCCAGCCTGGAGGAATGGGTGGCCACTCTACTGCCCTCTCAACACAAGAGCTGTGTTCACAGGGAAAAAAAGGCTCAAACAATTCATTTCATGAGGTGAAAGCTCATCTCTTTGAAATGAGACCAGGCATACTAATCTTGATGCGACTGCTTTCAGCATTGGAGAACCAGTATTTACTGATGAGGTGTATCAGACAAGGTAGGATGATGAGAACCAGTCACAGCTTTTTTTGATGCAAGCTAGAGAAACAATGCTACTCTTCAGTAAGCAGAAGCTCTGTCAAGGCAGGTAATCTAAGCAGTATCCTAAGTGTAACAGTAGTGGCTATATTGAAAAATGCTGCATAAAGGGGAGTGGTCCTCCATTACCAGAGTCGTCCAATGATTCATCTTCCAGCTGGTTCAGTCACTCATAGACCTATATGCATCAGCCAGCGATCCCAAACAAAGAGGAGAATGCAGTGGCTGCAGACATTCTCCGCGGGGTGCTAGAGATATCTGCTGTTTGTTTTACCACTCTTCCATAACCGTCCAGAGCAAAGTGGAAAATTAAGAGGAACTAGGTCAGAGCCATCTGTATGGAACTGGCTGACCCAGGAGGCTCTGATTGTCATAGATCCAACTCTTAATTTTCAATTTCACTGGAACGTCCTGCCAAGGTTCCAACAGCTGATATCCTAACAGCCTAGGTTGAGCTATGCTGAACAGATATAAGTGAGGAAAGCAGATTATTCCAGCATGGTCATCTAGATCCTCCTCTTGCTTCACAGAAAGAATCTCCATCCAGTGTCATATACATGTTATGAATTTTACAGCCAGTCACTTGTCAGAAAATAGATTATGCTACTTCCCTTAAGCCAATGTGCACAGGAAAATAATCTACATTAGACAGCAGTGATGATGTTGGAGCCTGCAGAGTGAGAAGCTGCTAGTTGAAAAACAGCTCCAGCCTTCTCAACCTCGAGCATCTGTCCTCAAACAACTGGGCCCTCAACCCCAGAGCAGTAACTTGGAAAAGTGGGGTCTTTTGGCAGCCAATAAAAAAACCTTTGCATTCCAGCTTAGCGCATTTTCATTGCTTTTCTAGATGGAACCTCATAAGAACATAGGAATTGTCTGACCCAATATGGCCAATGGTTCATCTAAGCCAGTATTCTGTCTTCCAATAGTGACTGATGCCAGATGCTTCAGAGGGAAAGAACAGAACAAGGCAATTTGAGTGATCCATCCCCTGTTTTCCAGTTCCAGCTTCTGGCAGTCAGAGGTTTAGGGATACTCAGAGGCGGAGCATAGGTTGCGTCCCTGACCATCTTAGCTAACAGCCATTGATTGATCTATCCTCCATCCTGTGCAGTGAAGACTGATTCAGAGAATTCATTTAGCTTCTCCTCAATGGCCTAGTCTTCCTTGAATGCTCCTTTAGTGCCTTGATTGTCCAGTGGTCCCACTGATTGTTTAGCTGGCTTCCTGCTTCTGGTGTACTAAAAATAATTTTCCTCTTTTGTTAGCTGCTCTTCAAATGCTTTTTGGCCTGCCTAGCTATACTTTTACACTTGACTTGACAGTTTATGTTCCTTTTTGTTTTCCTCGATAAGATTTGACTTTCAATTTTTAAAAGATGTCTTTTTTTTCTCTAACAGCTACTTTTACTCTGTTTAGCCATGGTGGCATTTTTTAGTCCTCTTATTTTTTTAATTTGGGGTATACATATAATTTGAGCCTCTATTATGGTGTTTTTAAAGTTTCCATGCAGCTTGAACCACCATATCTTTTCAGATTTACTCATCCCTCCACCCGACTTTCCCACCAGCTCTTCCTCTCTCTCCAGAGCACTAGCAATACCCATGTACAAGATGTGTTTGTGTCCAATAAACCACACATTAGTTACCCTATCGAGAAAAACAGCAAAGCATTTAATGTATACAGCAGAAACCTGCATCTCTAATAAGCAAGCCCTGTCTTAAACCACAGTTGTAAAGTGTGATTTTTGGGTACAATTTTATTAGACTTCATAACCATCTCTATTAAGAAACTATTTTCTGATAGTCTCTTTACTGATGGTGTTGACTGCTTAAGGCTGGTATATATTTAATTTGATAATCTGTTATCTTAAATACCAAAATGGCATATCCAGACTGGGTTGGTTTTGGTTGAGCTCAGTGACTCCATGCAGTAGGAGTTTTGAACCAATCCCTCCAAATAAGACGTACACAAAATGTTTTCCTTTACTTTCACTAAATTTCTTTTGAAATGAAAGATTTTAATAATTGCTCACAGTAAAAGCCAAGAACAGGCCGATTCCTTCCTTCTGAGAGAAGGTTGGCGGGCATACAAGACTTGATCTCCAAACAGCTAATGTTTGAAATATTTACTTATTTAAGTAATAATTGCAAGATGTTTGAGTTTTGATCATGATGGAACTTTTTTCCATTAAAAACCAAACATAACAATGAAGATTCTGTGGATTTGCTTTGTGATTTGTAAAATATTTAAATTAAATCCTTTTGCTTTTTAAACATCCTTGCAACATTTTTTTCATTGACTATGCCTCAAATTAGTCATTATTGTCAAAACATGTACTTGCAAGATAATTAACATATTTTGGACACCTCAACACATTTTGTTGAAGAATTTGTATCAAATGTGTTGTCAAAAAGTCTTAAGCACATGTCTCCAGTGATTCATTCACTTCGTCTGTTGTTGAAAGAGATGGAGTATGACACCAGTTTGATGACACAGCTGAGATTGAGATAAATAGTGCATTTGTCATGTGTGATGTATTTTTTCCTGTCAAGGCATCAACCCACCTGTTAAACGAAACAAGATGCTTTAACTCAGTGTATGGCATTGTCTTCTAAAGGCATTACAGGCCTGCACTGAAGGGTGAGTGTACTCTTTTTGCTGCTACTTAGAGTAAATCCACTGTCATCTTTTATTCCCGTAAACGGTTTATAGTAATAACACATTCAAATAAAATTGGAAGTGTAGAGGAAACCTCAATACTTCACAAAAATATTCCAGTGACGTTATCATAACTATTGTTCCTATTATTATTTTCCATAAGTAAGAAACCTTAGAATGATACAGTACAGCAGTGGAGTTATTAATGCCAGAAATAATCCCCAAATAAACAGCTCTGCCACATAGAGCAAAACATCATGATGAAATCTTGGAGAGCAAATTCAACTGTTTTAGTCCAGATCATTCATGGCTATACAGAAACAATTAAAATGTAAACAGCGTATGTAAGAGATCAGCAATCTCACCCAGAATTTTCTCCAAATGTTTTCTCTCTCCTCCTGCATATGAGCATTTCAGCCACACCAAATGTTGCTCAGATTATAGGTTTTCTCCAAGTAAATTAGGAGGTTGTACTAAACTATCCAAAAATATCAAATGCTGCCATCAATAAAGTTTGTAAGTCCATGTTTTTCATAAAGAAGTGGGGTTTGTTTGGTTTTCCTCCACTGTTACCCATTAATTTCACTTCTGACTGTATTTATCCTTTACCATAAAAGGTTTTACTTTTGTGTCAGAAATTCAAGCCAGTTCTTTTTCGGGATCTGATGGTGATGTGGGTACACTCAGCATAAGTATGTAATTTCTCTTAGCAAAAGTAACACTGTCTTGGATTCAGCTAAAGCTTTTGATCAGTCTTTGATTGTGAGGGGTCAGGATGTCTTTTAAGAAGGATTTTAAATTGATCTTAACTTGAAATTCAGATTTTCCATTATTATGCAATTCTCTTTAATCCCTGCTTCTCATAGAATTCAACATAAATAATTTAATTAATTAATCAATTAAATTAAAATTTTATTATAATTTATTATATAATACTTTTGTCAATATTTGTATAGTATGTGCCTGTGTTTATGCCAAAAACCCATAGTGTTTGTTCCATGGAAAAATGGGATCTTTATTGCGAAAGTCAAATATTTATTCTGAGACATTTTCTAAACAGCCTGTCTCTTGTAGTCATCACCAAAAACATTTCTTTCCACATTAACCTCATGATTTGAGTGCTACCCTTTGGGAGAGTAGGAATTCTGGCAAATGATTGTTTTAATGTCCAAGTGGCAGACTTTCAAACATGCAAACCCATCTCTGTCCTGACAGCTTACTCCAATTAAGGCTGACACTCTGTCCTTAACTCATCCCCTTGTGCATGAGTATTGCAGCACATATGGTATGTAACATAATGTGCTGATCTCACCTAGGCACAAAGAGACAAGCAAAGTACTGTTGGTGTGATTCTGATCTGACTTGTACTTGTTTTACTCCAGAGTAATTTCACTGGCTTCCACTGAATTACTCCTTACACAACTGTGAGTGAAAGAGATTAATCAATTTTTGTAAGTTTGGTCTAGTACTGCACAAGAATATACTTTCTCACAGCACACCTGGCTATTTTAGTTCAGTAAAACTAGACTGTGATTAAAGGAGTTTAATTTAACAACTTGAAGCTCCTTTGAAAATCTGTTGCTTCATGTTTGTTTACTGATGTTTCTTTAGTCTTCTCATATACTTCGCATGATGCTGCAATATTTCAGTTCTAAACACTGCTGGGAAATTATTAGAAGCCCTTAATTTGAGGCCAAAGTTCACCCTTGGATATCATAGCCTAGAGATTGACCACACAGTCTGTCTTTAGCAACTTTGCTTGTCTCTTGTTTGCTTTATTTACTTGTTTTTCTGGATTGACTGCATCAAAGAGTATTTCCTAACTAGATGTCGCTGTGCGCCTTTGCACCTCTTTGATTTGAGCAAGTCTTACTGAATCCAACTCCCAGTGAAACCAGCGTCCTTTGTATTGACTGAAGGGTTTTGTCCGTGGTGTTCTCTCAGGTTACTATTATTATATTATATTATATTATATTATATTATATTATATTATATTATATTATATTATATTATATTATATTATATTATATTATATTAT
>ML675617.1:19460228-19600642 GCA_007922155.1 Mesoclemmys tuberculata | reverse complement strand
ATATTATATTATATTATATTATATTATATTATATTATATTATATTATCTCAGGTTATTATTGCAGAATAATTAGGGTTTCAGTGACCCGGGGTTTGCACATAAGTATGTCCTTTGTGATTGGGTCCATGATCTTTGTTTACTCTTTAGTACTCAAACATGGAAGAAGCTGTATCAGGTGTTGACCCTGCAGACACTAATCCCAATAGTCAGAGTTAAATGTTTGCTTGGTTTGAACTGACATCAGGAAGCAAGTCTCCCAGCCTGGGTCCACCTCTTGTGCTAGCAGGGCTCAAACTAGGGCTCTAAAAATAGCTGTGTAGATGTTGCAGCTCAGGCTGGAACAAAGGCTGTCAAACTTCACCCACACCCAGGCTTCAGAGTCTGATCTCCAGCCTGAGCCACAATGTCAAAGCACCACTGAGGCAGCTGTTTTTAGAGCACTAGCTTGACCAGTGTTACCATGAGTTTGCGGACCTCTGTTGGGAGGCTCGCTCCCAGAGGCAGCATATACGTACCCTAAAAGGCTATACTGCATTGGCTACTGGCCTGATTCCGCCATGTGCTTACTCATTATGTAGTCCCCAAACACTGAACCTCAGTTGGCTTGCAAAGGTGCAACTGAAAGCAGAAGTCATTAGACAGGCAGTGTGTGAGTTGTTGTAATAGGGATTTTTGTTTTAATAAGGCTTTGTCTACAAAAATTGGCAGCAGTTTAAATGAAGGTGTATAGTCAAACTAATTTAGTTAAGGTTAAAACTCTACGTGTACACTCTTAAATCAGTTTTAAAGTATGTTATATTATGTAGCTTAAATGATATGTTATATCTGTGTAGCTTAAATGAATCCCTTACTTGAGGGGCCTTACTTAAGGTAAATCAACGTAAGCCATTTTAAACTGATTCAAGCGTGTGCACACAAGGATCTGTATTCATTTAACTGAATTGATTTGGAACCATACCTTGAGTTAAATCGGGGCAGGTCTGAGTGTAGACAAACCCAAAATCTTGAATAAGGACAAGCAGGATATGGCTCCTTGATATTTGTACTATTATTTAACAAAGTCCTCATCAAAAATAAAACTCTCCTTATTTGTGAATAATTTTTTGCCCTCTAATAAAGGCATATGCAACTCCCATTCACATCAAGGGCCTTAGAAGTTGGTGCATTATTGTGAATCATAAGACCAGTGCTTAACTAGTTGTTGTTTTTAAAAATAGTTCACACTGCATTTCAGCATTATAGAGCTTACTGAAAATTCCTGTGGCCAGCAGATATTTTTACTCCATTTGACACTCTGCAGTTTTCTAATTAAACACAAGTACTTTTTGCTTTGTTCTAATGAATGGTTGCAAGTTGTGTAGGTTGTGATTTCGCATGCCTCTTGGTGCAAATCATTCCCAATGAAATCTGTGGGAGTTATAGTAGAACCTCAGAGTTACGAACACCTTAAGAAAGTTGGTAACTCAGGGTTGTTCTTTCAAAAGTTTACGACGCCTCATTGAGTTAATACAGCTCTGAAGCTTTACTATGCAGAAGAAAAATGCTGCTTTTAATCATCTTAATTTAAATGAAGCAAGCACAGAAAGAGTTTCCTTACCTTGTCAAATCTTTTTTAAACTTTCCCTTTATTTTTGCGTAGTTTTAAGTTGAACACATTACCGTACTGTACGTTTGCCTTTTTTTGGTCTCTGCTGCCTGATCATGTGCTCCCGGTTCCAAATGAGGCGTGTGGATGACTGGTCAGCTCGTAACTCTGGTGTTCGTAACTTTGGTGTTCTACTGTACATTTGAAAGGGCATCAGGATTAGATCTATAGTAGGTTACATTTTGCGTACTACTTCAAGGATTTTGAACAAAACTTGATCTGTTATAGACAAAACTTTCTGTATTTAAATAATTACCTTCTTGTTAAATCAGTTGGACAAAATGACAAATTCAAGCTAGTTAATAGACAGAGTACACTGAAATACAAAATACAATGAGTGTAGTGTAGTTCAGTTGTTAGAACATAGGATTGGGACGCAGAAGAATTGGGTTGTATTGCCGGCTCTGCGAGGACTCATTCTGTGATCTTGCGCTAATTTTCTGTGCTTCAGTGTCTCTGTCTGTCAAAAAAGAATAATGATGAGCAACTTTGTGATGTACTTTAAAACTCAGTTGGTGAAAAGAGCTTTGCTAAGTACTATAATTATCTGTAATTTGACTTATCATGTCTGCGAGTATATTTTTATAGTTCGTTTAAAAAAATTTTAAGAACAAATTTTGTTATGGTTTCAGCTGAAAACAGCTTTCATACTCAGCAACAATGTATAGCTGATGTTTTTAGAAGTCACCAATCTACCTGGATTAGAATTAAATTAATGCTTAAGTGTGTGTATGTCTCCAGCTTTAGAAGATAATTGTGCACACATCATTGCTTTTTACTTCCAAATGTTGCTGTGGTAATTTACTGGCTAATTTCAGAGGACACGTTCTAAATTACTAGTAATTTCATAAAAAATAAAATATTGATACATCCTTAATGGGTGAAAGGGATGTTCTCCTCAAATATACAAAATTAATATACTCATGAAAAACATCTAAAACAATTAAAACAAGGAAAGTATGTACTTTAAAGTCCATTCAGGCAGTAAATTTTCACAATTTACTCTGCTGTGCAATAAACAAGTCGTTGCCATAGCAATGGACAAATCACTTGGTGTTTACATTATGAACTACAGACTGCTTCCTTACCTACATTCACCAAATTAAATTTAGCACACTTTTGTTTTAAGCTTTTCAGTTTTAAGATACTATAATATTTTCCATTATATGATAGGGACATCAACAGTTTACTAATTTTAAAACAAATTCCAGTTTCTCAGACAACTCTCTTTAAACAGAATGCCTTGATTATTATTACCACTTAAACATGATGACTATTATTTTTAAACACTTTATAAGGATTTTTTCTCTTCCCCATTGATGTTTATCAGAGTCATTTTTTTTAGCAAAGGAGAAATCTGATAACTAAGATAACTAATTCTTCTTTGGTAACTGTTAATCCAGACTCCTTCACCAGTGTAGAATCCCATTCATGTCAATGGGATTAGTCATGTGAGAATATACATGTAAAGTGTTTGTGGGATCTGGCCGCTAGTGAACCACAGAATCCAGACAGCTTCCACCCATATATTTAAGTAACATTATAACAATAAGAAATTTGTCAAAAGCCAAGAATGTTGAAGTTAAAGAAACCACATTAACTCCATCCATAACTCATGCAACAGAGGTGCTCAGATACCACAGTGATGGGCACAATATAGAAACCTAGAGATAGATAAACAGATTGTGGAGTGAAAGAGGATTGGAGGGTGAGGAAATGGCAGCATTCACTTCATGTGTCCAACTTCTTTTGTTGCCAGTGACCGTTTCATGTATAGATCAAGGGCAGGATACAGATGCTTGGAGTCAGATGCTCCAGATTAGTTAAATACATGGTTGTGGTTCTTGAATTATTCTTTCAAACAACTAAAATATTAACAGTTGAATCCATCTTATCAGCCTGTGCTCCCTCCTGTTAAGGATTGACACTTATGGGTGGAGGTGGGTCTTCTCTCATGACTAGTAAAATCAATGGAAGAGTTATAGGGTCTGCTGTTGGTTGAGAACTTTTTTTATGAGATGACCAGGCACCTGCTCCCATCAAATGAGTGATTATTAGATCCATGTTCAAGAAGCCATATGCCTGATTTCCCTGTATGTTGCCTCTTGTGTAGTTATCTACACTTCTGCAAGGCAGGTGTAAAATGCTGTACCATCAAAATGAGCTTTTCATCCATTTTGCATAGCAGTAAATGACTACACAAGGTGAAAGGCAGTGGAGAATTAATCCCATACAGTAATTTGACGTTTGTGATCTTGCCAGCTATCACTTTGTTGCTACACTCTCTTTTCTGGAAAGAACTATTGAGAAGGTTTGGGCCAAGCAACTTTAACATCTGGAATCCTCAGATTTTCTTGACTCTTTTCAGTTTCACAAACACAAACAAACAAAATAAATATCTAGCTCTTCCATAGCATTTTTCATCAGGGCATGCTGTATCAGTTTTAGTAAGGCATGCAACAGCTCACTTGCATGCCTTAGGTGGTCTAAAATGGTGTCCTCTATGTGGCATGACCTCACATGTATGGTGCATGCGAGGTCTCAGTGTACAGAGGATGGACGGAATTATCCCATGGGCAAGATGTGACCCATGAACCGCCAGCTGGACAGCGGGTCAGGCTTGCATACATAGACAACATGCAAGTGCTTTTTCATCCAGAGATATTAAAGTGCCAACGGTTAGTGTTTGGCCTGCATGTGTCATGAACTGTACTATCCAGCAGTTTATGATACAGATGAAGCACAAAGTTCTGCGTGGCAGAGTATGAGTGGGAGTGTATGGCATTGTGTCTGAGTGGTTCCACTCTTTCTTCTCTGAGAGAGCTCCAGTGGTGCTCAGGGTCACTTGGTCATCAGCCTCTTGGGGTTTCTCACAGGTAAGGGTCTGCAGAATTCTGAACCACTCTTGTTCAGTGATTACGTGAGGCTTCTTGGGAGTGAGATGGTTTGAGTTGTGACATTGTCAGTGTCCGGCTGACATGCAGCTTTATCTCTCTCTTTCATATACCCAGACATCGTTTGTGGCTGCTGAGCCCTTTACTGAATTAGATCCTTAGCTGAAACTGAGTCACCTGAGTTCAGTCCAGACGAGAGTGAAGTAATTCTGGCAGGCAGCTGGGGATGGTCCCTGCATCTGTTGTTCAGGGCTTTGCACCCCTCTGCTTTCCCAAGAGGTTCACAGTTCAGGGGTGCTTTTGCATCCAGGTAGCCCTGGATTCCTAGGTGGCTAACAGCAACTTTCTTATCTCCATCTAGTAAAGCATTTGTTATCAGTTCTGTTGGATGTGTCACCACCAAAATTATCAATGCCTATTCACTTTTGGGGCCTGCTTCTGGTCTCGCTTTTCTCAGCGTAAACTAGAAGTAACTCCATAAAGTTGATAGTGTAAAGCCAGTGTAACTGAGATCAGAACTGGATTATTGCAGTATGGATTATTCCCACTGTAGTATCTCGACAGTGCTATCTTTGAAGACTGTTCAGAAGCTCAGCTGGTCCAAAATGTGCTGCCCCATACTTGCAGGTGTTAGCCACTGGCTTCCTGTTTTCAAGGGGTTGACATTGAAAATCCTACACGTGTTGGATCCTTGCTGTCTGAAATACTGCCTTCCCCATTAGGAACCATTGCCACAGGTGAGGTCAGCTGAGATGCTTACAGTCCTTAGATTTGAGGTGGGCAGGGTGTTCTTGGTGAAAGCCTTCTCCCCTGGAATTAACTTTCTTTACTGGTTTGACTCAGCCTAGTTCTATTGACCTCCAGGCTGCTGTATAAGGTCCATCTTTTCCCTCAGGTTTTTTATGGGGGAGATTTAGGGTGTTTTTGTAAAAGGAGCACCCCATCTGATTTTTTTTTCTTTATGACATTCATCAAATACGATTTGTGCAGTGATTTTTTTGGTGTTGTACATATGCCCAGAGAACTTGGTATTAGGTTCATTTTATAAATTAATAAATAAATATGCTCATTTGTTTTAGCATTTCTATTGTTTTTGATTTGGGAACAGTAAGCTCTTGCAAATCTCAGTTTTAACCTTGCCAATCAATATATTCCTGTAAGTGCACTACAGTTATTTGGAACCTTTTCTAGGCTGGCGTTGGCATCCTTTTGCTAGATTACATTTATGCATTAGTACCATCTGTGCCTGTTGTACCTTCTGTGAGTCAGCTCTAGCCAAATGACTGGCATTTATCTGGAAATGCACTCAAAAAAAAAAAAAAGAGAGAGAGAGAGAGAGAGAGTAAAGATGGTACCTAGAGCTTTTTGCTTGCTGCTGACACTAATGGAACTCAGGAAAGAAGGCGCACTGGTGAGCACAAAACATCTGCAGCTGGTGTCCCTCACTTCAACTGCTGATGAAATCACCTGTACTCTTTAGTCTTTATCTGGAGAAAAAAAGCTATTGATTTTTAACATGCAATGTAAGCAAATTCCCCATCCCCATATCATAAAGGAGGACTATATTGGCCAGGACTTAAAGAAATATAAATTGCAGCTTATGGGATAAGTATTTTATGTCACAGGATTCACTCAGGGCGGCTCCTTGTGGTAGTATTTGGGGAATCAGCTCTTGTCCAGTCTGGTGCCTCTTCTATCATTCACTTGTCCCACGGCCACCTGTCTCTGTCTGCGACTCTGTGTTCTCTCTCTTCGTTACTCAGCCCTCACTGGACTTCCAGGATATCAAAGTTCCTCTGTACCGACTGTCCAATTGGTGTCTCCCACAAACCTGTGCCACTTCTCAGTGGCTGGTAGAGAAACCCAGGCCTGCTCACTACTCTAGGTTCCAGTCCAGGGGCCCTACAATCAGCAGTCAAGGCTCCACAATCTCTAATCTCACTGCTCTTTCCCTGGGCTCCTTCCTACTCCTTCTCCTACAGGCTGTCTTCTCCACAATTCTGGGTAAGCCCTTCCCTCGGGGCCATGATCCCAGAGCTTCTATCTTTCCCTGGATTTCCTCCTTTCCTTAAGCCTAGAGAGTGGCTTTCAGCTTCCACACTGCATGCTCTTTCTGCTGCAAACTTCCTGGCTTTATACCTTAGCCAGCTTCTCCCCCCACAGCTGGGTTTTATCAGCCATTGATCATTTTCAGTTAAGCCAGGTGTGGCCTATAAGGTTAATGGACCCTACCTGTGCCACTGTAATTCCATCATGGAACACCCCATCAGAATTTATTTTATAGGTTCTTGTTGTATTGCCTTCAGTTTGATGTAACAGATAAGTTGGACTCGGTTGTGCTTTAAATTGATCAGTTAATACTTAAGGATATTTTCAAAATATGAATGCTTAAAGGAGAATACAGATGTCCTGGTGTTTGCCACATTCTTTGTTTCTCCTTTCAGAGGAATTTGTGGATTAAAAAATTAAGTGGAAGATTGCCTGATTACCTTATTTTATTTTGGAAGGGAATGACAAGAATTTTATTCTGTTACTAATTTTAAAATGGTTGCTGCTTTGCCTTCTAGTATGCTGTCAAATAGCTGGTCAAAACTGTAGCTTAATTTTCAGTTTAAAAGCTAAAGTGTAATAATAGTAATTAAATCATCTTTCTCTAGTATTCCTGAGAGACTGGAGAACTTTGCATTATCCAAAGCTTTATTACTAGCCCCACCAATAAGATAGCATGTAATATATTGCTACTTTGCAATATGAAGAAAATCTTAAGACCATCATTCTGGCCAAATAGCAAAGTCTATCTCTATCCTTGCTCCCATCCTGCCCCCACTTTCCCTGTCCATGCTACTGCATAGTGAGCGCTAACAGAGCAAAGTTCTCTATTGCTAAGAACTTGCATACCTTCTGCCCAGCCCTGCAAAATCCTACCTGTCTTCCCTTTTACAGCAAAACCACATAACTCCTTTTCAAGGAGGCATTCTATATATTCTCCTTCGAGTGATTGCTCAGATGCATTCCACTTAGGTGTGTGCGTGCCCACGTGCACAGATCTGTGGAGAACTTTTCTAGCAGCCCCTGCAGGGGCCGGTCCCAGCGCCCCCTGGAGTCCCGCCCTTATGCGGCGGTACATATAGCGCTGCCGGCCCCTCCTCTCCTCAGTTCCTTCTTTCCGCCCGTGACGGTCGGTTGAGAACTACCCCTGCTCTTCGAACAGGCTTTTTTTCTCCTTAAAGTGAGTAGTTAGCTTAATAGTTCATCCCGAACTCAGTTAGTTTACAGTTAGTGAGGGTTGTTAGTTAGTTTAGGGAGCCTTCGGTCTCGCGGCGACCCGGCCATGCCGGGCTCGCGGCGACCCGGCCATGTGCTGGCTGCGGTAAGGCCTTCCCAGCCAGCGACCCCCATGACCGTTGCTTGCGGTGCCTGGGGGAGCTGCACCGTACCGATCGGTGCAGCATCTGTAGGTCCTTCAAGCCTCGGACTCAGAAGGAGAGGGAGGTGAGGCTTAGGACCTTTTTAATGGAGTCCGCCTTGAGTCCGGCTTCCGAGCTTTCGTGGACTACTCCGATACCGAGCGTCTCGTCGGTGCGGAGTGCGCCTCCGGCACCGGGGATCTCGGTGCCGAGCAAGAAGAAGCGCCGCCCGCGCTTGCAGCGCTCCCCCGCACCGCAGGAGTGGCCGGGGTCGAGCTCGGAGGTGATCCTCCTAACCGACGTGCCGCCGGCCCCTGCTTCGGCACCCGGCACCGGCACCGACCAGGGAGGTTCCCCCGACTCCTGTGAGTGGGGGACCCCCTGCACAGGTTCCTTCGACGCCAGAGGCGTTCGAGGCGGCACAGGCCTTGCTGGCTTTGCTCACGCCTCCGGCACTCTCTCGCCAGAGAGAGTCAGGACCTGTTTCCCGGGGCAAACCCGCGATGGGGGGCCCCGAAGGGTGGGCGGCCCCGACGGGGGATAGGCCGCCCACCACCCGACGCCGGAGAGTCGAGCTGGGAAGCTCCTCTCCATCTTCGTCTTCGGACGACGCGTCGCGGCACCGTTCCCGGCACCGCTCTAGGTCCCGGCACCGTTCCGAGTCCCGACACCGCTCCTCTTTGTCGTCGAGTTCCGACTCGGCACCGAGACGGCGTTCTTGGCACTGCTCCCCAGCACCATCCAAGAGGAGTCGGAAATCATCTCCTCGGTACCGCTCGTCGTCTTCGGAGTCGCCTCGCCGGCACCGTAGACGCAGCCGCTCCTCGGGATCGTCGCGTGGCGGGTCCCGGAGCGCTTCTGCTCGACGTCGTCGTCGCAGACGTTTTTCTGACTCAGGTTCAGCCCGGCTTCAGGGACAGGTACTGCTGTCGGCACCGCAGACGGCACCGCAGACGGCACCGGAGTTGCAGTTGGCACCGGCTCTTCCAACAGCGGTGCCAACATCGACTCTTGCGGCACCGGCTTGGCCTCCGGCACCGGTGCCGCCTCTGAGCTGGCCACAGGCACCCTGGCAGTGGCCGATGTGGGCCCAGTGGGTGGCTCAGTTGGGGCAGGGAACTACGTCGGCCCCTACCTCTGTCACCCAGACACAGCAAGCACCCTCGGTGCAGGAGGGTGACCTTCCCTCTGGGGAGGAAGAGGAGGAGGACCCTGGGGAGGGCCCCTCCTCGGGACCCCGCCACCCATCCTATTCGTCTTCACCAGACGAGGCGGCTGTAAGGGACCAAGGGGCCCCATTGGTTGACTTCAAAGCTCACCAGGAGCTGATGAAGCGGGTGGCTTCGAACCTTGGCCTTGAGGTCAAGGTCTTAGAGGAAGAGGTGGACCCCCTCTTTGGGCGTGTGGGGTCACAAGGTCCGGCTAGGGTAGCCCTCCCGGTCCACGAAAGGGTTCTGCGCCTGGCTAAGGCAGTCTGGCAGACCCCCGCCTCGGTTGCCCCTACCTCTAAGGGCGCCGAGAAAAAGTATTACGTGCTGACCGAAGGGCACGAATACCTGTATGCACACCCTGCAGCAGGTACTTTGGTGGTCGATGCCGCCAATCAAAAAGACAAGCAGGGTGCCCAAAGCGCCTCTCCCAAGAACAAGGAGGGCAGGAGGTTAGACCTGTATGGGAGAAAGGTCTATTCCACTGGGGCGCTTCAGTTTAGAGTGGCCAATCATCAGGCCCTCTTAGGTAGATACAATTTAAACCTATGGGACTCTTTGAGGAGGTTTTCAGAGTCCCTCCCTCCGGACCAGGCCGCAGACTTTAACATTGTCCTGGAGGAGGGTATGAAGGTGGCTAGCACAGCGCTGCAATCGGCCTCAGACGCTGCGGACACAGCAGGCAGGGCTATGGCCTCCGCCATGGCCATGCGGCGGGCAGCGTGGCTACAGTCCACGGACTTATCCTCAGAGGTGCAGCACTCCATCCAGGACCTGCTCTTCGATGGAGATGCCCTGTTCTCCGATAAAACTGATGAGAAACTGCATGCCCTTAAAGATTCCAGGGTGACCCTGCATTTGCTGGGCCTCTACACGCCCCAAGCGACCAGGTTGCAGAGCCGCCAACAGCCGCAGCAGCCGCCTCAGCGTCAGCGGCAGCAACCGAGGCCGCAGCCCAGACCCTTCCCTCCCGCAAGGGGAAGGGACAGGAGTAGGGGCTCCGGACGGCGCGACCGCACAGCGTCGTCCGCCTCTTCTTCTAAAGGACCTCCCAAGACCCTAAGGGCAAGGGTCGGTTTTGACGGTGTCTCCGAGGGTGGCACCGTCTTATGTTCCCTGGGTGGTCCCCCGCCTTTCAAGGACAGGCTAAGGCCTTACCTCGGCCTGTGGCGCGAAATAACATCAGACCAATGGGTCCTAAACATTGTGCGCTGGGGCTACGCCCTTCAGCTTCTGGCCTTTCCTCCCCACTCCCCACCCCCCCGTCCCTCTTCAGGGACCCCTCTCACGAGCAGTTACTCCTTCAGGAGGTTCATTCCCTCCTGCTCAAAGGAGCCGTAGAAGCGGTTTCGCCACTCGAGGTGGGGACGGGGTTCTACTCCAGGTACTTCCTCGTCCCCAAGGCCAAGGGAGGCCTCAGGCCTATACTGGACCTGCGCAGGCTCAACAGGTTCATGAGAAAGCTGAAGTTCCGCATGGTGTCCCTAGCGTCCATCATTCCCGTACTAAACCCAGGGGACTGGTTCGCCGCCCTTGACCTGAAGGATGCGTACTTTCACGTCTCCATCCTTCCCGCCCATCGGCGGTTCCTAAGGTTTATGGTAGCTGGTGCCCACTACCAATTTACGGCCTTGCCCTTTGGCCTGTCTTCCTCCCCCAGAGTGTTCACCAAGTGTATGGCGGTGGTAGCGGCCTTCCTGCGGGGTAGGGGGGTCCAGATTTTTCCCTACCTGGACGACTGGTTGATCAGGGGCAAGACCAAGTCGCAGGTTCGCGAGGCGGTCTCCTTCGTCCAGACCACCTGCCAAGCTCTGGGGCTGCTCATAAACGAGCAGAAGTCCACGCTGTGTCCGGTGCAGCGTATAGACTTTATAGGGGCCCACCTGGACTCGGTGCAGGCCATAGCCTCCCTCCCACGCTCGAGGTTCGAGGCAATGACGGCGATAATATCGCAACTTCAGAGGTGCCCTACAACAACAGCCAGGCAGTGCCTGCAGCTGTTAGGCCACATGGCCTCGTGCACCTACGTAGTGAGGTTGGCCCGCCTCAGGCTCAGGCCCCTCCAAGGTTGGTTGTCCAAGGTGTACATGCCCAGCAGGCATGCCCTCCACAAGGTGGTAATGGTGCCCCCTGCGGTGTTGGGGTCACTGAACTGGTGGCTGGACCCCGGGACTGTGTTGGAAGGGATTCCCTTCAGGGCTCCCACCCCCTCGGTCACGCTGATCACGGACGCATCAGACCTGGGGTGGGGAGCCCATATTACGGTGGTCTGACCACGCAGGGACTTTGGTCCCAGGGAGAGGCTGCCCTCCACATCAATGTCAGGGAACTGAGGGCAGTCAGACTAGCTTGCGAAGTGTTTCGCCACTCTTTATTGGGGAGAATGGTGCAGGTGTTAACAGACAATACCACCGCAATGTACTATATCAACAAACAAGGGGGGGCGCGCTCCTCGGTGCTGTGCCAGGAAGCGCTTCGACTTTGGAACTTGGCGGTGAAGTTCAACTTTTGTTTAACCGCCTCTCACCTGCCGGGGGTCAGGAACGACGAGGCGGACCGCCTCAGCAGGTCATTTCTACCCCAGCACGATTGGTCTCTCCACCCGGAGGTGGCGGACAGGATTTTCCGTCTGTGGGGTGTTCCCCGTCTGGACCTGTTTGCATCGGCCTGGAACACGAAGTGCCCGCTGTTTTGCTCGCTAAGGGGTCGCGAGCCGGGCTCTGTTTCGGACGCTTTTCTCCTCCAATGGACAGGGGTGCTCCTGTACGCGTTTCCCCCCTTCCCGCTCTTGCCCAGGGTCCTCTTGAAAATCAAGAGGGACAGAGCGGAGGTTATCCTGATCGCCCCAGCGTGGCCGAGGCAGTACTGGTTTTGCCTGCTTCAGGACCTTTCGGTCGCTCCCCCGATCGAGCTCCCGAGGAGACTGGACCTGCTTTCCCAGGACCACGGTCGCCTGCTGCATCCCAACCTCGACTCCCTGACCTGACGGCCTGGAGGCTCTCTGGTTAACGGAGGAGGAGAGAACCTGCTCGGAGCAGGTCCAACGCGTGCTGTTGGGAAGCAGGAGGCCTCCACGCAGCTCGCCTACAGGGCCAAGTGGAGGAGGTTCACCTGCTGGGTGGAGTCGCGGGGCGTAACCCCCGGTACGTCCCCCGTGCAGGCTGTCCTGGATTACCTGCTGCAGCTTAGGCTACAGGGGTTAGCGTTGGCCTCCCTCAGGGTACACCTGGCGGCCATCTCGGCGTTCCATCAGCCGATGGGGGGACGGTCCCTATTCTCCCACCCCGTGTCGGTGAGGTTCCTCAGGGGTGTTGAGAGGCTTTATCCGCAGGTCCGTGACCCGGTGCCTCCCTGGGATTTGAACCTGGTCTTAGATAGGCTAACGGGTCCCCCCTTTGAGCCCTTAGCCACCTGTCCAATGATGATCCTTTCCTGGAAGGTGGCTTTTCTCGTGGCCATTACCTCGGCCAGGAGGGTCTCTGAGCTAAGGGCCTTAACCTCGGAGCCCCCCTATACCGTGTTCTACAAGGACAAGGTTCAGCTTAGGCCTCACCCAGCGTTCCTTCCTAAGGTAGTCTCCAGGTTCCATTGTAACCAAGATATTTTCCTCCCCGTGTTCTTTCCTAAACCGCACGGGTCCGAGGACGAGAGGAGACTGCACACCCTCGATGTGAGGAGGGCGCTGGCGTTCTACCTAGACAGGACGAGGCCGCTCCGAAAGACCACGCAGCTCTTCGTCGCGGTGGCAGAGAGGATGAGAGGCTCCCCGGTCTCCGCCCAGTGCATCGCCAAGTGGATCACCGCCTGCATCCGGCTCTGCTACGAGCGTGCAGGCGTCCAGCTCCCAGGAGTGGTGACGGCCCACTCGATGAGGGCCCAGGCCGCGTCGGCGGCCTTCCTGGAAAGGGTCCCCCTGGATGACATCTGCAGGGCTGCCACCTGGTCTTCGGTGCACACCTTTGCTGCGCACTACGCTGTCGTCCGGCAGTCAAGGGACAACGCGCAAGTCGGCAGAGCTGTGCTGAGGGCAGCGCACCGTTGACTCCTACCCGCCTCCAAGGTATGGCTCGTTAATCACCTAAGTGGAATGCATCTGAGCAATCACTCAAAGGAGAAAACGTAGTTACTTACCAGTAACTGTTGTTCTTCGAGATGTGTTGCTCAGATCCATTCCACACCCACCCTCCGTCCCCGCTGCCGGAGTCGGCAGAAAGAAGGGACTGAGGAGGGGAGGGGCCGTCAGCGCTATATGTACCGCCGCATAAGGGCGGGACTCCAGGGGGCGCTGGGACCGGCCCCTGCAGGGGCTGCTAGAAAAGTTCTCCGCAGATCTGTGCACGTGGGCGCGCACACACCTAAGTGGAATGGATCTGAGCAACACATCTCGAAGAACAACAGTTACTGGTAAGTAACTACGTTTCTTGTAAGCTCAACAGGAATGCCATATGATTTGGCGGAACTCACTCTGTAGTGAAGGAAATACCAAGCACACTGGGTAGAATTTTAAGGCCGTCTCTCTATATATTATTCATTCTCCAGAGTTGCATTTTTTCCCTGATGTTTAGGTGTTCTTGACATTTTTTTCAAATATAAATAAGTGATACAGATAAAGTTACAAATTAAGATAAAGTACTCCCAGACCTGAAATTCCCTTTTCCAGGTAAATACAGTCTATTCATTTAAGGGCTTGTCTTCAGGGCAAGTTCCACCAGTTTAACTAAATTTGTGATTTAAAATCAGTTTAGTTAAAGTGGTGCCAGAGGCAATGGGGATATTCTTAGATCGATATAATACTGATTTATATCAGTTTAGCTTAAGCTGATTAGGAACAGGTTTAAGCTAAATCAAAATAAACCACTTTTTAAATGAATCAGTGTGTCCACACGGGATTTTAAACTGGTCTAACTAAATCGGCTTAAAAATTTATTACATTAAACAAGTGCAACTTCTGCAAAATCTGAAGAACTTGGACTTTCCACCTCCATAAAATGAAATACATTAGAATTAAAGAGACAGAATGACTGGCAGATGAGCTCAGAAATCGTCTCTGAATCAAATATCATTCCTCTGGAGTTCAATCAATTAAGTGCTCCACTCTGCAGTGGGACACATTCTTGAGGATGTCCAGACAGTGATTAATGAGCAGTGATGAGAGATCTGTTTCTCATAAGTTAATCATTTCCTTCCCTTGCCTCTCCAAAACTAGGACAATCTTACAGCAGCCCCTCCTGGCAAGAAATGTTGTTGGATTATTGATGGTATTACAGAATATCCATCACTCTGCGCTCCATCCCCATGTTTTTATTGAAGACCTGGCATTTTATTGTGTCTTATCTCTGGACCTTTTATCTCCAGCTCCACATCTGCTTTTCACTATTCACTTGTTTGCTTCCAGGAACACTCACTAGTATTCACTTCATGTCAGCTAAACTACTGTTTGTTACCAGGCTATTTATAACTAAATAATAAACCATAACCTCAACTAGCTCTTCGTGGCCCACTGTGGGTTGGCCAGCCCATAAGGAACACTGCTGGCATTATGCAGAAGAGTTTAATCAGCTTCCTTCCTGGTAATAGCAGTGTGGTCAAGGTCCTGGCCTATTCCATCCACTGAACTTCTAATCAAAGGGACGTCACTCTTCAAGGCACAGAGTAAATCATGCCCACTTATGGAAAATCCCTTGAGATGCTAGAATAAAGCTAACAGGGTTTCCATTAGCAGAGTTTCTAAGGCATCATCTCATCACTGGAACAAGGTTTATAGCCCTACAGAAGGGGTAGTGAGGAGTTGTCTTCCAATCCTATGGATTGTGAGCCACATGGAAATCCCTGAACAGAACAGTGCCTCCTTGCTATCCCCTGGGCTCACCTCCCTCCTGTCCTCATGGAAAATGGTCTGTAACTAGGTTGCCAGTCCCTTCCTGCCTTCACCTGTTGCCTACCTCTGGCAATTGAGAGTGCTGGAAAGTACATAGTAGGAATTAATTTTTTCAGGGTGGGTTTGCTGGGAGATACTATTTAGATAAGCAACACCTCTTCAGACCAGAACTTCAGATATGTGGTATTTGTGCAGAGGGCAATCTCTATGGATGGATGGGGCTAGTGATTTTCCTCTCTTTGTCAGTTATCAGATCATTTAAACAGGTTTTCTCCTATGTTCATTTCTTCCATATGAAAGAGCCCTTTTATTCAGATGTTCCTTGACAAATTGCTGCCACTGTGTTGCTAACTGTTAGGGTCAGAATTCTAACATGAAAAGGATGGGATGGGCAATAAGTTTACTTACCCACCAAAAGTACTAGACCTGATTCTGGTCTGATTTACACCAATTTTACACTGCTCGCTCTTCATAACTTCAGGGGAATTGCGTCAGGTTTGCACCAAGGTAAGTGAGAGGAGAATTAGGCCTAAAAATACTAATTCTCCATTTCTAGTGACCACGGTAATTCTTAAATTATCTTCTACTGCCTCTTCCACACAGTGCTAGCTTTTGCACCAAGAGTATTTTGCCTGCAGTTCAAGACTGGCTTTTTCTTATTTCTATATGCTGTGTGTTAAACATCAGATATACTTAATATTTAAAACTAGCATCACACTCTATATAAAATCTTCATTATCAAAAGTTTGTGTCCTCGTAAAGGTGGGGAGAGATGGGAAGAAAGAAACGTGAAGATAACTTAACGATGTAAAATTAACTTTTAATACCTCTGGAGAAACCAGACATCTGGTTCTTGTTTTGGAACATATATCAGACTTGTCAGAAAAGCCTAAATATGACTAGTGAGCCTGTTGTCCATCTTGGGAGAGGAGCAGAGGAAATTGTCTGGTTATTTTATTAATTCAACCTTTGAATGGTTAGATAAGACTTGAATCTGACTTTGCTGAAAAATTGCAGTGTTATGAATTTAAAATGACCAACCTCAGACATGTGAGTGCAGAAACATACACTACACTGAGAAGATTGTTTATCAGGGATGTCATTAGAAGGCAAAGAGACCACATTTAACTGTCCTTTCAGATAAGCTGGGTAACTGTTCATACTGGTAAAACCATAGGTAGGAGTGATGGATCAGCTCAGTTGTTCTAGTGCCATTGTGCTGTGTCCAGGTTCAATTGACAAGGCAATGAGATGCAGTAGGTTTTTGAATTAGGACATGCCAGAGAAAGGATGACTTGATATAGAGGGTTAAGCTGCCTATCTCCCTTCTGTGCCACCTCAGGGAAAAATCCTCCTCTATGATCTGCATTGTGGTTATTGGTTGCCTATTCTGTTCTCTGCATGTGCAGCTCCTGTTCTTCACAATGGAAGTTCCAGGCAGAAAACATGCCATATTTTGACCTGGTGTAATTGGGGGCAAATGCACACTAGAACTAAATTTAGCACTGGGCATCTAGCAATGGGCAAGAGAGAGATCCATCTTGCAAAATGGAAATGTGCAACAAAGTATTAATAGGTAGCTTATTTTGTTTTTAAATCCAACCCAATATTTTTTGTTTTTGAGGCAGGGGGAAAACGTGTTTAAAAATTTTTGGCATTTGGATGTGCATGTAGCTGTCACTAAAACCATGTTCTTTCCATGGGACCTGCCCATGTGTTTTCAAAAACAGATTCCAGACCTAGATTTTGTGAAAGATCATAAAGATGCTAGTCACTAATCTGAAGTACCATCTTTTCTGCTCCTCCTGTTTAAGATATTCTCCCTCTGGGAATTCAGGTTGGTTGGTTCCTAATCATTTGATTGTTTCTTCACTAAACACCAAAGACTGCATGCACACCTATGATAGCATGTTACAGTCAGAGGTGTTTCATAGTGTACATGAGGTCCAGTTGTGGCCTGTGATCTTTTTTTTTTTTTTTTTTTGGATGTAATATATGCTAAGTTTGCATAGCTAAGCCCCCAGAGGTCAGGAAATACTAATAGTAAGGTTGTACATGCAACCTCTTTCTACATATCACAAAGTAATCCTCAATTACAAACTCACATTACAATTCTTAAGTAATACAGTATTATCTGCAACCTTAGATTCACCTTTTGTTACTGTGTAGCTCTCTGTTTATGTTAAGCAGAGACCATGAAAGTCTTTTGCACATGAGGGCCCCAATACATTGAGGACCATATGGTGCAGCTTATTTCCGGGGAGTGGGAGAAGGGATGTGAACAGGCCTCCTGACATTCCCTGATCCTGTGCTGGCTGTGTAGTGATCCCAATCTTCCAGCATAAGTAAGAGCAACCTAAAGTCTGCTCTAGTCTGTGCTAATGGCCCTTAGAGGCTGTTAAAGCAGCCAGGGATCATCCAAGTGCAGTGAAACCCTCGGTATGTCCCCTTTTTCTGGTCCTGCCCTCTAAATCACACAGATGAGTAGTAGTTTTATACTTGAACACAGAGCACCAAATCCTGCATTGCTTGGGGAAGGTTGTGCTAGTGGATAAATGCCCCCATCCTTTCAACTCAATTCAAAGCCCAGATCCCAGTCACAAGTGAAAATTAATTTAATAATTTCATCTTTGTCTCCATTTGTCAGCCTCACAAAACTAACATTTATTTATATTGTAAGCTCTTTGGAGCAGGGGCCATCCTTGTGCTCTGTTTTTGTACAGCACCCATTGAG
Source organism: Mesoclemmys tuberculata (assembly GCA_007922155.1). Lineage (NCBI taxonomy): Eukaryota > Metazoa > Chordata > Testudines > Chelidae > Mesoclemmys > Mesoclemmys tuberculata. The sequence goes on along the minus strand of ML675617.1, from coordinate 19,582,875 downwards.
TTCCTGGTCTATGGTTGGGTCTTCTAGGTGCTGTGGTAAAACTCATAATTTGTAATAATAATTTAGCACAGTTTGAAATATGTCCAGGATTGGATTAACAGAGAGATTTGCATGTCAGGAGTAAGGTAACTTGGCAGAGATATGTGTGACCCTTCATAGCACCTAACTGTATTCTACCTAAAATAAAGCTAGTTTTATAAGTACTCTTTCATAAAACCATTTACTCATAACCCAAAAAAATGTAAATAAGGGATGGATTTTGCCAGAAGCAAAAATATATTCAGCAGTCATCTTAAATTTGACTTTCCATGGGAGTTTTGTTGATTAAGAACTTAAGGCTTTGGCCCAAGCAAAAAGGTTTTAGAGTTGCCACTTTCAGCAGAGCTGAGTGCACAGGATTTTTTTTGTTGTGGAATACCTATACTTCAGATACAGAAGTTTGTGATTACTAATCCACTTGGATTAAAACACATGCCAAATTATGCATTGTGGGGTTTTGTCTGCAGTTATTGTAGGAGGGAATGCTGAATCTTTGACTTGTTCATTGTACCAGAAAAGCCGACATTGGTTAAGACGGGGAAGGGAAATAGCTTGTCATTCAGATTCTTTACTGGACCCAGTGGTCAATGTCATTAACTCTGAATTCATTATAGCTGCAAGGGATCCAGCTATCAGATATCACTGTAAAAGCTTTAGTTGGTGAAGTGACAGCTGGATCACAGTGGCATCTAGAGGGCTGTTATATACAGTATGTGTTTGTGTGGTTAGAGCAAGATTTCTGGTGAGACTGCTGAGCTACAAAACAATCCAAGTCTAAATTGTGTAGAATCATGTAATCGCTGTGTCTGCTGCTATGCCAGTGGGCTGATAAATCACACGCACAAACAGGAATTCATCTAGCTCTCGTGCACATTTTGTAGTAGATGCACATTTTCCCACCATTTCTGAGTTATTTTTTCATTATAATTTTACAGAATTCATTAAAAACCACCTGCTTAACATCATAAATGTTCATGCTTCCTTACAAGTATACAACGACACCCTCTCTGCTTACAAGGCCTTATCATTTAAGGATCAGATTCTCAGCTGATACAAATCAACCTAGCTCCATTTACTTCAATGAAGCTACACCATTTTACACCAGCTGAGAATTTGGCCCTATGAGTCAATGGGATTAGTTACCTGAGTAAAAACTCGTAGAATCTGGCTCTTAAACAAGTATGCCAAACAAAGATATAAAGGTTCAGGAGTGGTAGGGTATGGCGGGAGAGAAACAAGGAAGAAGAGAATGCAGTGAGTTTTTCTGGAAGAAGTGGGATTTAAGTAGGGATTTGAAGGATGAGAAAGTAAAAGTCTTTCCTTAGGTGAGGGAAACTGCTCCAGGTTTAGGATCAGTATGAAGTAAGGTGTGAAGCCATAGTGGGAGACAGATAATGGAGAGAGCAGTAGTAATCACAATAATATCTAGCTTTTATATAGTACTTTTCATTAGGAGATCTCAAACCACTTTACAAAGGAGGTAAGTAACATTATCCCTGTTTTTAGATGGGGAGACTGAGGCACAAAGTGATAAAAGTTTGGGAGATGGACAGGAAGTAGAGTGTAAGAGGAAAGAAGAGCAGAGATATTAAAGTTATTTATGTTCTAGAGATCTCTGCTATAGGGACCATATCATCATGAGACCTATTTGCCATTTCCCACTTATAGAAAAGAACAGCAGGGTCCTGATCCAAAGCCCATTGAAGTCAATGGAAGGACTCCTCAGTGACTTCACTGGGCTTTGGACTGGCTTCATGTTCCACTTCTACAGGGCACATAATTTTATGAGAGTGAGAACATGTTTGCTACAAAAGGTACTGGAATTGTTTTTTAAGTTAGCTAAGGAAGTTAATATAAAAAGACTGTTTTGCACTGAAGAGCTGTTGGCACTATTTTTCACCTTTTTTAGCAAAAAATGGAAGTATGAATATAATGGAAGGGTGAGCAATCTGCTTTGTGAAGATTTTTTTTTCAGCTCACATTATGGCTTTTCGGTACTCACATTATCTAGTAACCATATTACACTTTCCAGCATTCAGCCTTTGCAGATATGATTATAATACACTCCACAAAGAGCTACAATAATGAAAATAAAGGAAAATAATCAAATTATAGGAATAAGAGTGAAGTAGGATTCTCTCTTTTTATCAACAGTTTAGGTCCACTAGGGAACCATCCCCATACTGAATGGAACCTCCAGCTGTTGGCATTCTACTGCCCTTCTCAGCACAGGGGCTGTGAGTGGATGTGCTTTCAATGGTCCTTAAATGGACAATGGAAAATGAGCAGATAGTCGGTCTCTCCTGCCCGTAGTCCCTCTGCAATCTATTTAGCCTGAGCCCTCACAGAGAGTAAGAGTAATAGAATCTGCGAGAGCTCTTCTTCCTGCCAGGAATTGAGAGGAGGTCAAGAAGGAAGACTTCATCTATGAGAAAACAGCTACACTTCTCAGATATTTTCAACTTCCTTTAGAAATCTCCAAAAGATGTAAGAAATCCACCAAAAGAATGCAGGGAAGAGTCCAGAGATGTCACAGAGAAATGAACTGCACTGTAGAATCTTACTCGACCACTTCCTCAATGAAGGATGGGGAACTTCCTAAATCACAGCCCCAAATATCAGATTGTAAATTACCAGAGAGAGAATTTGGCACAAGATATTTGATCCTGTGGACAGGAGGTCACAATTGGCATAGATCTTCAAGAAAATGCCCTCCCTGATTAGACACTTGCACTCTGGCAATGAGAAGGAACTTGGTCTAGCCATCCGAAGCATAATTAAATCTGAATGGGAAGACCCATCCATTTTTAGTCATTTGACTTGGTGATAAAGTACTGTATGTTTCAGAAGGGTCAAACTGTGTCAGCGTATTGAGCATTTTTGTGGCGGTAAAGTGTTCCCAAATGAGGGAGACTTCTTGCCAAGGGATTAGATGGATGGGAAGATGGAGAAATTGTGAGACAGAAGTCTCCTAGTCATTTCCTCATCCTTCTCTTTTACTTCAGCAATATGTGCCTGGTATAAGCAACCTCCTTTCCTCTAGAGAGAGGAGACCTCCAGCTCTCATGAATAAAATATTCATCACATCCTCCTTTTGAAGCAGATGCTACAAATGGATAGATTTTGATTCTCCCCTAGGAACCAGACAACCAACTCAGCATCTTGTCTGTGTGTCATCCACTAGACCCGGAAGGCCAATTCACAAGAGAAGCAGCTTGTCACAACCATTTCTTCTAATGCAGCAGATTATTTGGAGAACTGCTGAATAAAGCAGTTACAGAAAACTTGGTGGAGGACAAGAAATTCTTCCTTGCTCCATCACCAAAATCTTTACATGCAGTTCAACAAAAGCAGGCTGAGTGGTGCCTATCATGCTGACAAATATCGTCTCATTATTTCCTTGTGCTCCTCCTGGGTCTCTGCCTGAATCCACCAGTTCTCTTTTCTTATACTTAGATTGAAAGCTCTTCTTCTGAAACCCTGTCTTTATTATATGTTGTACAGTGCCTAGCAGGATAGCAGTCTGGCGTCTAAGTGCAAACAAACACAAATAATAATAATAATTAATAATAAACAAGCTGGAGTTCCTTTCATTCAGTAGATTAAGAAACCCTTACTCATATTGGTGAGCATTTACACACATAGGTAGTCCCACTGACTGCAACGGGACTGGTCACTACTTGTAAGAGCTCACCAGTCTCGGTAAGGGTTGCTTGTGTCTTATTCGTGTTAGCTTAATAAATGATATTTGAGGCTGGAAACAGTTTATCAGATTTTTCTACTGTTTGAGTATATGAAATTTTAGAGGGGAGAAATCATTTTGAAAATACCCATCGATCGTTGCCTCTTAAATATCGGAAATCTTGGCAAAGGCTGTAAATTTGGTGTTGCATGGTATATCAAGCTATTAAGCCTTTTCTGTCCTGTCATTCACAAGGTTAAACCACTGATAAACATGTACATGAGGGTTTCATACACTGTACTAACAGTTTGAAATGTCCATATGTCCAGTTACAGAAAAAAGCATTATTAGTGGGGTGAAAAGCAGCAGGTAATAGCATTTTCCAAAAGCTGCCCATGTACTAAAACACTGGTTAATGCTCCTGATTCTCCACTGCCTTGCTCCAAGTTTTGTCATTTAAATCTGTGCAAAGTGGGAATAAAATACTACTAGATCAGAATGGTAGCATTTTCCACTCACCCATTGTGCACTCATTTTGTATAGGTGAAAGGTTCCAATTCAGCAAAGCATATAAGCACATGCTTAACTTTAGATGTCTGTACATCACAATGACTTCAGTGGAACTTAAGCATATGCTTATGAATAATATCCGTGTTGAACTACTGAATCAGGGCCTAAATGACTATAAAAGGTGCAAGGCAGTGGAGAATCAGGCCCAATAGTACTATTCGTCCCAACAGATATAAGTAACATAATAACATAGAAACGGCCTTATTGGGTCACATCAGTGGTCCATTTCATCCAATATCCTGTCTTCCACCATTAGCTGATACCAGATGCTTCAGAAGGAGGGAGTTGTCCAGTTCTAGTTCCTAGCAATCAGAGGTTTAGGGACACCCAGAGCATGGTGTTGTGTCCCTGACAATCTTGGCTAATAACCATTAATAGATCTATCCGCCATAATTTTATTTAATTCTTTTTTGAACCAAGTTATGCTTTTGGCCTTTACATCATCCCCTGGCAATGAGTTCCACAGGTGGACTTTGTGTTGTGTGAAGAAGTACTTCCTTATGCTACTTTTAAACCTAAACCTATTAATTTCATTGGGTGACTCCTGGTTTGTGTGTTATGTGAAGGGGTAAATAACACTTCCATATTCACTTTAGAATCATAGAAGATTAGAGTTGGAAGGGATCTCAGGAGGTCATCGAGTCCAACACCCTGCTCAAAGCAGGACCAACCCCAACTAAATCATCTCAGCCAGGGCTTTTTCCATACCATTCATGATTTTATAGACCTCTATCATATACCCCCTCAGTAATCTGTTTTCCAAGATGAACAGTCCATCTTTTTAACTTCTCATACAGAAGTTATTCTATACCCCTAATCATTTTTGTTGCCCTTCTCTGTACTTTTTCCAATTCTAATATATGTATTTTTGACATGGGGTGAACACAGCGGCAATCAGTGCTCAAATGGGGGTGTACCATGGATTTATACAGTGGCATTTTGATGTTTTCTGTCTTATCTATCCCATTCCTAATGTTTTATAATATTCTGTTAGCTTTTTTGACTACCACTGCACACTAAGCAGATGTTTTGAGAGAACTATCCACAGTGATACTAAGATCTCTTTCTTGAGTGGTAGCAGCTAAATTAGACCCCATCATTTTGTGCTGACAGTTGGGATTATGTTTTCCAATGTGCATTACTTTGCATTTATCAACATTGCATTTCATCTGCCATTTTCTTGCCTAGTTACCCACTTTTGTGAGATCCTTTTGTAATTCTTCATAGTCTGCTTTGGACTTAACTATCTTGAGTAATTTTGAATCCGCAAACTTTGCCACCTCCCTGTTTACCCCTTTTTCCATATCATTTCTGAATATGTTGAACTGGTCCCAGTACAGATTCGTGCGGGAACCCCACTATTTACCTCTCTCCATTGTGAAAAATGGCCAGTTATTCCTATTCTTTATTTCCTATCTTTTAACCAGTTACTGATCCATGAGAGGACCGTCTTTCTTAAGCAATCTAAGCAGTCATGGAATAAAATCCTTTTGTGATCTTGTCAAAAGCTTTGTGAAAGTCCAAGTACATTATATCAACTGGATCCACCCTTGTCCACATGTCGGTTGACCCCTTAGAGAATTCTAATAGACTGGGGTTAGGCATAGTTTCCCTTTACAAAAACCATGTTGTCTCCTCCCCAACATATCATGTTCATCTATGTGTCTAATGATTCTCTTTACTATAGTTTCAATCAATTTGCCTGAGACTGCAATTATGTTCACCGGCCTGTAATTACCAGGATCATCACTGGAGCCTTTTTAAAAAGTCAGCATCACATTAGCTCTCCACCAGTCATCTGGTACAAAGGCTGGTTTAAGCAACAGGTTACAGACCACAGTAGTTCCGCAGTTTCATATTTGAGTTCCTTCAGAACTCTTAGGTAAATATCATCTATTCCTGGTGACTTATTACTGTTTAATTTATCAGTTTGTTCTAAAATCTTCTCTACTGACACCTCAATCTGGAACAGTTCCTCAGCTTTGTCACCTAAAAAGAATGGCTCAGGTGTGGGAATTTCCCTCACATCCTCCTCAGTGAAGACCAACGCAAGGACTTCATTTAGCCTCTCCACAACATCCTTGTCTTCCTTGAGTGCCCTTTTGGTACCTTGATCCTCATTGGCCCCACTGATTTTTTGGCAGGCTTTCTGCTTTCGCCGGCTTAAAAAAAAAAATTCCTGTTAATTTTTGTGTCTTTTGCTAGTTGCTCTTCAAATTTCTTTTATCTAATTTACATTTGACTTGCCAGAGTTTGTTCCTTTCTGTTTTCCTCAGTTTCCTGCTTTCCTCAGATGCCATTAAACTTATAATTATCTTATCTTATCTTCCTTAGTGACATTTCAGCCAACAATTAATTTTTAGAGAAAGGGGTAGGTAGTTAAAAGAAAAACGTTATCCACAGCTTTTTTGGTACATATGCAGCTTCAGAAAACACTACTCATGCTAACTTCCTTCAGCAGTAATAATATTGGAAGCTTTGGAAAATTCAACATCGTTGTTGCTACAGTAGAATTATTGCTGGGTTATTCTGTGAAAATGGTACTTCCAGGAGCTGCACAATATTGCAAGTCACCGTTCCTCATGTATTAAATATCCACCAGTGTATAATGATTCATAGAATGGGGGCCTGATCAGATCTTCAGTTTAGTTTTACTTTCTTTCTTTCTTACAAGTTGCATGGGTGCCTAATAAGAGTGTATCTGTAGTCAGAAATAACAGTTGGCAGATATGGTGTGGAGTGAACATATGGTGGATTGTCTTGTGTATAATAATAAAACATACACAGGGACTGGAAATTGAATATCACAAGGTATGTTAAACAGTTCAGCTTCAGCTATAACAGATATTTGCAGCAATACGCATCTGCAAGAGGGTAATGTTAACACTTAAACCTTACAAGTGCAGTATATATTTTTTACCAACAAAACTATGGAACAGGGTTATATGATGTTCCCACTTTGTCAGCCCTTGACACTGGGGATTACTTGAACTTCTTTATTAGTTATAGAGTGCATAAGACAATGAGAGATACGGTTTATAGCTCTACAGAACATGGATGTTCAGTAACCCCTCTCCAAAGTAAATGTATAAATCAGCTATCTGTATTTTTTTAAACTATAAACGGAGCTCCAGTTGTACGCTCCAGCTTGTCAACTGATATTTATGAGCTGAGCGTAATATTATAACAGTTATGGTGGTGAAATACATCCAGTGCAGGGAGCTAGTAAAGAGCACAAGAATGTTAATGCCAGTAGAATTTTAATGCCCTGTAGACCTGGCATCCTGACACTTGCTCTAGTTGATGTTGCTTTGTTGATACAGCGATCAGTGATGTCAGTTTCTAAATGCTGCAACACGTGGGGTCTGGCTACTTAACCTAAAACAGATATGTCAGCACACACGGTAGTCACGTTATCAGTCTGTGATATAGTACCGTGGGACTTTGTCCATTAAGTAAATACCTACAGCCAGTTAGCACTTTCTATGTGGCACTGGAGAAGTTGTTGCCAACATTTTTATCTCAACAGCTAATATGAATGCCTGTTGCTATCACTTCTTTAAAAGGTGTTTTTTGTTGTTGTCATTGCACAGTAGTCGAAAAGTCATAAGCCTTTAAGAGTTTATTATTGCTACTGAGCTCTGTATCAGAAGTCAACATTGCTACAGAGGTTTTGGTACCAACAAGATCTCCAGCCATTGTATTCCAAGTCTTACCTTAAAGAAAATACCTTAAGCAACCCAGACCCTTTTGAAAAGAGCTAGATTCTGGAGGTAGCTGACGTGGATTTGACTTTCCCAATTGTGATACCAGCCAGAAAGTGAATCTAAGTCCAAGTGTTGTCTCCGTGATGTGGAGGATGATCAAAAAAATTAAAATTTGGGAGTCCAGGTTCTCAGTTGCTGAAAATCAGTGATCACAACCGATGTATTGAAGAGCTGGAGAGAGAGACAGCTTTTTCAGGTTTTGAAGAGTGTGGGTTTTGAAACTTGGGGTTCACAGAAATACTAGTAGATAAAGAACTCCAATAACATTGTGAGAATAGGGTTAAAAAAGCTGATTTAAAAGAGTACTATTTCAAAATATTTTCTTTTCTTTTTACTGATGTGTCTCATGGTCCTATGGTCACTGAAGAATTGGCTTGAATGCACACAGCTCACATGGGTCATGGGTACCAGCAGCTAAGCTTTAATTCACGGATCCTATCTTAGTGTACTCCAGATGTGATCCTACAAGGTTCTGAACACATCCTACAAGATGCCCAGCATCCTCTGCTCTGAATGGACTGGGCAAGAAAGTTGAATTTAGACTTGGGAATTTAAGGGTACGATCTTGCTCCCGCTGAAATCAGTTGGAGTCTGGACAGCGACATCAGTGGGAATACAATCAGGAGCAAAGTGAGCCAGTCTGCTCGGAAGTAGCTGACGTATTGTATGGCATCAGAATAATTAGAAAACTCAAATCTGTTGTGGGAAACAGTAACAAACAAATAGTTCAATAAGTGAAGCTGTTTGAAGAGTGAAATTGTTCACACGAGATATAAACTGCATTCTAAATCGTTCAGTAACAAACGGAATGTTTTCCTCGACTAACTGAGAATAGCTCTATTAAAGCAGCAAAAGTCAGACGCACAAAGGACAATGTACAGTTGTGTGACAAAGTGCTTGAGAATATACAGTTCATCACTGGAAGAGGGGTGGATAACATAATCCATTCCAAATCCAGCTTCCATGATTCTTCAGATTTACACCCATGTCCCCACCCCTGCTTTTGAATTACTGAAGAATACTGCAAGTGAAGCAAAACAGAGAGAAGAAAAAAAATTCAAAGATGGTGGGTAGGGAGTATCTCTTAAGACAATATGAGTAGGCAGGAGAGACCAGCTGTGTAAATGGTAAGAGAATGATTTAAAGCCCTATTCAATATTGAGTGTAATCGCTTCATTCAACTTTCTGTGGTGCTAAAAAGGAGTATAGGGCTGTCAGTTCAACTGCACTTGGAGGATTAAGTGTGATTGGTGTGATTAAGAATTATCAGCCTCAAAGATCTTACTGGAACCCTTGTAATAACATTAAACAGCCAACTGTGAGTTCAGGGTGTTGTATAAAGAAATCCTGACTTATTTTTACTATTGCAACCACATCATAGACATCTTTTTAAACATTTATGAAACACCCAATAAAGAAAAGCAAAGCAAGAAACTTAAAATATTTTGGGGATAGAATCCCTTTTTTTCATTTCCGTGCATCAAAGTCCTTCAGAGGGGAAGTGTTCAGTTAAAAAGTCTCTTACAGGTTCTAAAAGCCTTTCTTGGAGGGAAAAAAAGGTCCACCTACTGTTAGATTTCAGCTGAGCAGTTGCTATTGTGAGGTTTACTGTGGCTGTTCAGAGAACTGTGACAAAGACACACAAGAGGAAACGAGCAAAGATAAGAAAGGGGCAACATCTGTCCCCCAGATGCTTGCTTGTTTTCTGTGCAGCAGGCAAGATACAGGGCACCATCTGGTCAGTTACAGTCAGGTGTGCTTTGTTTCCTAGTCTGGGATGATATCTGGCTGACATTCTGGGTGCTTCTTCGGTTAATCCTCCTTCCTTCTGGGGAACACATGATGACTTGACTTTAGCTGTCATGCTGCTTATGGCAATGGTATATCATGGAGTTCATTTACTTCCAAAGATGGTCAGGCTTGGAATTATTAGACAGGAGCTAAATATAAGGATGGGAAAGGAAGGCACATAACAGAAGTATAACAGGAATCTTAAATCTCACATCCCAGAGGTTGCTCAGGATTCAGCTGCTCCAATGGCAATGGGTTGACATCCACACTGGTCTGTTTGTGACCTGGATAAATCAAGGAATTCCCCCAAAGCCCATAGGATAAGGAGTTGTCACTTGAATGAGATGACAAGATGAAGACACTAACAATGTGTGTGTCTCAAAGACATACAGACAGGATGTTTTGTCAACCATTATCATCTTGTCAGTTTGACCAATCAAAAACATTGTCAGGTGCCTCAAAGATAGACACTTCTTGCTGTTTCAAGGAATTCATAGTTCTTCAAGTGCTTGCTCATGTCCATTCTATTATAGGTGTGTGCATGCTTCCGTGCACAGCTACCAGAACTTTTTTCCCCTTAGCAGATCCCATAGGGCCAGCTCCAGCGCCCCCTGGAGAGCCGTGCACATGCCGCGGTATATGAGGCGCTGCCAGCCCTATAATGGAATGTACATGAGCAACACAACTCGAAGAACAGCAGTTACTGGTAAGTAACCTTGTTTTTTCCATCCCCACACTCCATTGTGTATTGTATTATACATACGTATATGAATCGAGTGCCTATAGCTTATGGATAGATACCTTTTTGTTTTGCAAAAATGCAAATATATATATATATATAAAATTGTTAATGTACGAAGTTTGGGGCAGATAGGGCCTAATGCATCAATGATGTTTGTGGGCACAACTCTACTGAAGGCAATGGAGTTGCACCCTCTTCCTCCAATATTAATTTGGCCTGAGAAGCTTTATATAAATGCTAAGCTTTATTGTTATGACTCTTTGGGACCAAAGAACATTTGTCACCGTGTGTGTGCACATGCATGCGCGCGCGCGCACACAAAACGATTTTGATCCCTGTATAGTTTGAGTCAATGGATTAGTTGAGTTCCAGGCTTGTAACACAGCACATCAAAAGGTGCTCCTCCCCAGGATACTGATAGCATTGTTCCAGAGTAGCAGATGTTCTATAAGTCACAGAGGAAAAGGAACATGGCCATTTCAACAATAGGCATTCTTTTGACATTTTTGCATTGGCATTTCTGCCCTATTGCGCATTTTGACACATTCATCTGTTATTTTTAAAAGCAATGTGTGCCAAGGACATGCATACAAGGACGGAAATGTACCCTTATTGCCCAGGAAGCTAAGAAGAAACATTATTTAAAGATATTCAAATATAGCAAATTATTTCAGAGTGACACAAAATGATCGTTATTGCATAAAACCATTTCTGGATCTCTCTCTCTCCCACTTTTTCATCATATTCTGGTCTTGTAATTCCTACAAATCACTCACAAAACAGTTCTGGTTCTTTTTTCAAAATGTTGAACCCAGTGCATCCAAACTACACCTGTCTCCTGTGGGAAAATCATGGAATGCTTGCATAACTCAATTTTTAATTATTGTAGCCTTAAGACACTAATTTAGTTCTGTGGTATACTGACTACATGCTGGTATTGTTAAGGTTTATGACCCAATGATTTACAAGGCATGATACCACTGAATTCATATTGGTTGTATTGATTGTTTAATTGAGAACAGGGACACGAGTGTAACGTTAAGCCACCACACGAGCTGGTAGTGGTGACATGGTTGTGATGATAATTCATCTACGTTATTAGGTTCATAGTGCAAGCAGGCTTCAATGCTGCATGCCAAAAATAACGTGTTTTATACACTTTAACCAAAGTTCAAATTGGTCAAAACAATAATATAATATTCTGATGTCTTATTTTAATTATTTAATAAATATCAACACCCTGTTAAATAAGGGAGCATGTCTGCTGATTTAGAGAAGGGGCAGATTGACTCCATTTGGAGTTACAGGTGTTCAGCATCTCTGAAAATCAGATCCTTACCTTCTGTATGTTTCAGTTTGCCCATCTGTAGGACACTATACTTTTTATTATTTATTAATATTTAATATTGGCAGCACAGGTTTGTTTTTCTAGTTTAGTATTTGTAGGGTGTTTTGAAGTCCTCTGATGAAAGGTGCTCTTCAAATGATCAATCCACTCCCCAGTGCCCTCCCTGAATATCTAGCTGGGGGCTGGGATCTTCACATGAAAACATGGGAAGAACCTTCCTTCAAAGACTACTGTGTCTTTAGTCTCCGGGTCCAGCCCGGCCCCATTTTGGGCATTGTGGGGTAAACCATTGGCTAGAAAAAATTAATTGCTACCACATTAGGCACATCTGATGGTCATCACTAGGGTGGATGGAGGTACTAGAAGTAGTGTCATTTTTCTATATCATCTAATGTTTAAATGTTATCAGGTGTCCAATTGGAAAAAATGAGAAAATCATAAAAAGGGCCATAACTCATAGAAATGTAGTTTGTTTGACCAAAATTGGCTGAAAGCTTCTAAATACAATTAATAATACAACTATGTACTCAAAATAGTACTGTTCTGGAAAGTGTGGGAAATATTTAGCCCCAGGTGATATATTTTATGCATTTTCCTGTACTTTTTTGCTTTCAGTTAAAGCAAAATCTGCAGTCACACAACAGTATGAGTTTGTTTGTACCAAGTAATACATCAGAGTATTTGTAGGATGGACTGATTTCAGAAAAGTTTTTCTATCTGCTATTTTTATGAAGTTATGCAGCTAAGACCCCTGTCCCCTAATTATAAACTAGAGAGAGAGAAAGAGAGAGAGATTATCTGATATTGAGAAGACAAAGTCACTGAATACAACAATACCTCTGAACCACTTATATAACAGTAATGACTCTTAAAAGAAGGGATGTAGAATGCCTTGATGAATGCCAGAGTATAACCATGTACTCTTGTGTAACATCTACATATATCTGAGCTACTAATACTATCTATCTATGAGCATACTATGTCTAATGCAACATCCCTCTGAGCTATATTTGTTCACAATATAGTCACATAATTTGCAGATAGTTGAAACATTACTACCACTCTCAGAATCTGTGTCTGATGTGTTCAATACTCTGTTGTTACGTTCATCACTGTCACAGTTGCATGTATCAGAGAACACCAATTCTTCCCTCCAGCACTTGCATCTCCTTGTTGCACAAGTGCTCTCACAGCTACAGTGCCAAAGGTGAAGATGGCAGCACCATCATTTTAGGAACAAGATATCCTGTCCTGTCTTTCACCCTCAATTATTGATAGCGGACACTTGAGGATACTAAACTGTTGCATGGTTCCATATGTATGACTGATTTGCACGTTTCAGGTGCTGCCTGAAGAATGCATTGTCAGTGGCAGTTTCCCATTAGTTTAGTTCTTCTCAGCAAACAACTCGTAGCGCTTCTTACGGCAGTACAATAATGATACCAATGAGAAATAGGCAGCTGACTTGGGTTGGACAGCAGTTACCTACCTTCAGATCTTGCTAGTGATACTGAGGAAGGATTACTTGATTCAGACACTTCTTGGTTTTTTGTTAACGGTTGGGTTCGGTCAGGTCTGTCCATGCCATGAATTTAAAGTAATGGTCAAATTTGTAAATCCATCAGTAGCAAGAGATGCAGTTACCTCCAAAGCTATCATCTTTGATGTGTGAGCATCTTCTCATCAGGCAGAGTCCCCCACTTCACAGTGGTGTATTTTAGTCATATGAACATAGGAATGGCCATGCTGGGTCAGAGCAGTGGTCCATTTAGCCCAGTGTCCTGTCTTCTGAGGGTGGCCAGTGCCAGATGCGACAGAGGGAATGAACAGAATGGGGGAATTTTAAGTGATCCAACCTCTGTCTTCAAATCCCACTTTCTGGCAGTCAGAGGTTTAGGAACACCCAGAGCATGGGTTGCATCCCTGACCATCTTGGCTAATAACTATTGATGGACCTATCCTCCATGAATTTATCTAGTTCTTTTTTTAATCCAGTTATTCATCTGGCCTTCATGATGTCGCCTGACAATGAGTTCCACAGGTTGATTGTGTTGAGAGAAGAAATACTTCCTTCTATTTGTTTTAAACCTGCTGCCCCTTAGTTTCATTGAGTGACCCCTGGTTCTTGTGTCATGTGAAGGGATAAATAACACTTCCCTAGTCACTTTCTCCACACCATTCAAGATGTTAAAGACCTCTATCATATCTCCCCAGTGAGCTTGAATAGTCCCAGTCTTTTTAATCTCTCCTCATATGGAAGCTGTTCCATACACCTAGTCACTTTTGCTGCCTTTCTCTGTACTTTTCCCATTTCTAATATATCTTTCTGAGATGGAGCATCCAGAACCACATGTAGTATTCAAGATGTGGGTGTTGTCCAAGGATAAATGTTCAGCAGCTGATCAGACAGCTCCCTAAAAGTTTTGTTCTTGGCAATATCAGAAGCATCATGAAGTCAATAATAGCTAACATTGGCTCATCAGTTGCCGGAGGCTAACCATTGACAGATTTTTCTGCAGCCAAGACAGTGTGTTGCTCTTTTGGGTCTTTCTTAGAGATCCATCCAAATTGAAATGGGAAAGTGGGACAGGTGCCAGTTTACACTTCATCAAACCCTGGATATCAGCATGTCTGGCCTAGGCAATAATTGTCCACCTGCAGAATATGTGACGATGAATAGTTATTGCTTGTGCGGTGTGCATCATCTTTTGCTTGATTGTTTTGTTGCGAGTTCCACATGATTTGAGATTATGCACTTTTATGCCATCAAAGAGATCTACATCACCCCTTTTCAGCCTACTAGTTACAAATTTCTTCATTTGTTGTGTGCCATTCTCTTTTATAATGCACAAACTCTCTGGAGTTTACTACAGGGCCCATAGAAGACACTACAATGTTCACAAGTGGTTGTCTGGGCTTGTCCTAGGTTTTATGCTAAAAGGATTTGTTATTCTTTCTGTCACAACTTTTATAATATCTTTGATGGCAGTTTTCTCTGCCGTCATATGCTTTGTGATAGCATCTTTGTGGAGATCAGTTACTGAAGGCTTTATTCCACACAGTTGTTTTGTGATAGCTGTTACAGCGGCCTTAAAATGTCCAGTCAGGTAATACTTGGTCAGAGTTTTATCTTTTGTGCAAAGATCATGATGCTTCTCCAGTCTTTGTTGAGAGATTGCTCAATGGCCATGTCATAGCATGCACCACTGAAGAGTCTGGCAGTTCAATGCACTGCTCCTTATCAATTAGAGCATGACACATATCTGATTTCTCCTCTTCTGGAAATCTAGCTTCTGTTACTTTTATCATAGAATCATAGAATATTAAGATGGCAGGGACCTCAGGAGGTCATCTAGTCCAACCCCCTGCTCAAAGCAGGACTAACCTCAGCTAAATCATCCCAGCAAGGGTTTTGTCAAGCCGCAGCTTAAAAACCTCTAAAGATGGAGATTCCACCACCACCCATTCCAGTGCTTCACCATGCTCTTAGTGAAAAACTTTTTCCTAATGTCCAATCTAGACCTCCCCCACTGCAACTTGAGACCATTGCTCCTTGTTCTGCCATCTGCCACCACTGAGAACAGCCTAGCTTCATCCTCCCTGGAACCCTTTTCAGGTACTTAAAGGCTGCTATCAAATCCCCCCTCATTCTTCTCTTCTGCAGACTAAACAAGCTAGTTTCCTCAGCCTCTCCTCGTATGTCTTGTGCTCCAGTCCCCTAATCATTTTTGTTGCCCTCCGCTGGACTCTTTCCAACTTGTCCACGTCCTTTTTGTAGTGGGGGGACCCAAAACTGGACACAATACTACAAATGTGGTCTCACCAATGCCAAACAGAGAAGAATAATCACTTCCCGTGATCTGCTGTCAATGCTCCTACTAATGCAGCCCAATATGCTGTTAGCCTTCTTGGCTAACACTGACTCATATCCAGCTTCTTATCCACTGTAACCCCCAGATCCTTTTCTACAGAACTGCTGCCTAGCTCGTCGGTCCCTAGTCTGTAGCTGTGCATGGGATGCTTCCGTCCTAAGTGCAGAACTCTGCACTTGTCCTTGTTGAACCTCATCAGATTTATTTTGGCCCAATCCTCCAATTTGTATAGGTCACTCTGTATCCTATCCCTACCTTCTAGGGTATCTCCCACTCCCCCTCGCTTAGTGTCATTTGCAAACTTGCTGAGGGTGCAATCTACCCCCTTTTCCAGATCATTAATGAAGATGTTGAACAAAACCGGCCCCAGGACTGACCCTTGGGGCACTCTGCTTGTGATTGGCTGCCAGCTAGACGTGGAACCATTGATCACTACCCGTTGAGCCCTATGATCTAGCCAGTTTTCTATCCATTTTATAGTCCATTCATCCAACCCATACTACTTTAACTTGTTGATAAGAATACTGGGGGAGACTGTATCAAAAGCTTCGCTAAAGTCAAGGTATATCACGTCCACCACTTTTCCCACATCCACAAAGCCAGTCACCTCTTCATAGAAAGCAGTCAGTTTGGTGAGGCATGACTTTCCCTTGGTGAATCCATGTTGACTTTTCCTGATCATCTTCCTCTCTTCCAAGTGCCTTAAAATGGATTCCTTGAACATAATTCACATGGCCACTCTAAAAATCAAGTAGAATCATCTCTGCAAAATATCTGAAGCTCCATGGACTTATCTCTTTGCTTCTATGTAATACATCAATAGTTGGGGGAAATCCATTACATAGTTTTCCCAGAACAGAAATATCTCTGAACAGATTTTTCCTTAGATAATGTAAGTGTCCATGGGTTGGTGGAGTAATTGGATGCTGTTCATGAAGTCTGTCAGAGCAGTCTGTGAGTTCACTCTGTTTTCTCTGTGTGCCTTTTCCACATCTTCAAATACTTGAATGCATGTTTGGGCTTTCTGCAAGCTGCATCTCTTCTCATCTTCTGGGAGAACGTAATTCTTTATGGAATTGCTTAGTGCCATCCATTTCAAGCAATTCATTGCCTCATTCCTAAATTTGTAGATTCTGACATTATGCTTATATGCTTTCCCTCATACAGCATGGCTGATGACTGAAATGCCATAGATGTTACCTTCCACAAAGATGTCTTCAAACCTATTTTCCTGCATCTCACTGCCTATATACCCATGAAATTCATTGCACAATACATACCTCTCATCTCAAGATGGTCATTGTCAAATTTATGTTGATTCTTCCATTTAATCAACTATGCTTTGCCGTAGATGAGTTCATCATGCCATTATTCATGACATAGATCCAGTCTTGGTCCAGAGAGTAGAACGTATCCTGAAAACATTTTGTCATAGTGTGCACTTTATTAACATCAGTTGCTGGTGCAGGGATCATTGGACAGTAGCCAATATTAATAAAATATAAAGTAGCAGAGAAAAACTTTTCTCAAATCAGTCCATTCTACAAATAATGACAAATATTTTGACATATTACATGGTACAAACATGCTTCTATAGTCATGTTACCACAGAATTTTGCTTTAATTGAAAATAAAAAAGTACAGGAAAAGGTGTAAAACATCATCTTGATCTAAATGTTTTCCAAATTTCCCAAAACAGAACTATTCTGAGTACATAGTTGCATTATCAATTATATTTAGAAGCTTTCTGCTATTTTTAGTCACAATTAGATGGTTTCTTCACGTTATGGCTCTTTATGTGATTTTTATTTTTTTCAGATTGGATACTTGATAACATTTAAATATTACCAGATATATGTGCTTATCATATGATAGCAATGTCATTTTTCTAGCTGATGGGTTACCCTAATTTATTAACACAACCTCTTTTAATCTACTACATCCTGGAAGTTATGACAGCCTGCCTGGCTCTAGAACTTCAGTAGGGTGGAGGAGAACTGAAACTGAAGGTTAAAACTCCGTAATAAATAATAGGGCAGATCCCCTCATCCATCCCAAAGCCCTTTGTTCAGCTTCTGAGGAAGCCACTACAGAACCAGGCACCTTGCCATGCTCCCCAAATCCCACCACACTTTGTACAGTGGCACACGCCCAGGAGATACTCCATGCTAGTGAAGGCGTATGGATTGGAAGAATGCCATCATCCTTTTTTAAAAAAAATATGTATTTCAAGCATAGCTTTTAATTGCACGTGTGTTTATATGAGTGATCTACTTACTCTTAGATCATTTACTTTTAACTCCTTGCTTTCCTTGCAACTCCAAGAATTATCTAAATGACTGAGGTCTCCTTTTTGTATCTTTCCCTTCTCTGATTTAAAATTATACAACCAAAATGGTGTGTATTTTCCTGAAAAAATAAAAAAAAAAATACATTTCTGCCATTTAAGTAGCAATTTCAACTTGCCTCAGTGGGAAAAAGTAATAGGTTATTACGGTAGCTGATAATGAAGCGCTAGCCATGGGCATGGAAGTTCTGTCAGCAGAGTAAAAGGGGAGAAGTTGTTTGCTAGCCAAGTGGGAAAAAAAGAAAGAAGAGAAAATTGTTTTCAGAAAATGAGCCTTGCAGGAGTGGTCCTGCTTGCAAACACACCAATCACGTGGCCCTTGATGGCCTAATACCTCAGCTGATCATTCTGTATCCTTATAAGGGGACAGTGCCACTGTCCAGCTACACAATCACCTTCCCTGTCTGATGAGGAGGGCTGATGTGTGAAGGAGAGGAATAAAATACAGTTGAAATCCCTGCAATTCACTGTGCCTGGAGCATTAGTGATGTCATGAGGGCTCTGTGTGGGTGAAGCAAACTGCAGGATTGGGATCAATATTGTTAAACATCTTTACTAGCTAAGATTATTCAGAAGATGTTTTGTCTACTGCTGTGGCAATTTTAATAATGTTCTAAATAGGGGGAATAGTCATGATAATAGTAATCTGCGTGTTAGTTACTTTTAAGAGTTTACTTCTTTCTCCTCCTCATCTGTATTTTATATAAGGCAGCATTCAGTGGAAACAATTTTGTAAATGTACTGAACTTGCAAACCAGATCAAGAAAAAGGTTTGCTAGCCATTCCTATTTTTATCAATAAATAGCAGTATTGTATAACGTATGTACTGTAAAACACTACAAGTTAAACTGTTTGATGACAACAGACCACTTACACTAGCTTCAGGCAGTACCTTTTAATGTGCCCTTAGTGTGTGGGCATTACAAAGAGGCACACATTGTCACAGTATATTACCTGCACATGGAACATGTTCTGTATGGTGCTAGCATGGAGTGCTTGCAGTTACATTAATGGCAGTACAACATTCCTGACCTTCAAAGTACTTAACACTTTCACTGGTTTCCAACATCTGGATTTCAGCTGTTCTATGTGAGCACCATGCTTCTCACAAAATATTGCTTATATTATATACTTTTTTCATTTAAAATCTCTCATCCACCATTTTTTCAATAAGAAAAGGAGAATAAATTTTCAAGCAAATAAACAGTGAAAGTTACAACTCCAGGTGCAAGTACCTGATGATACGTAAAATACACCAGCTAGTGTGGTGGCATGGTGATAGTGTAATGTATTACCAGATGTGGGTTCACAGATAAAGACTTGAGATTCAACTCATGCCTTAACTCCAGAGATAGCTTGGCTGTGTAGGCAGAGACCAAACTTTTCAAAACTTCCAAAAGTTAGGCAGTAAAATCCATGACTTTCAATGCCTTTGTGAGAAAATATTGGCCAGAGTTCTCAGCCCCATAAGAAGGGAAATACTTGAGCACTTTTTCTAGGTATCCCTTTTGGTCAGCTCAGGAGCTGTGATGGCTAGGGAGATGCATCCAGGACTCCTTAGCCTCTAGGATGATTCAATGTGGAAACTTGAGCCTGGGGAGCTAGGGGGGATCTCAGTCCTCTTTAGAAGAGCTTGGAAGCCCTTTTCTGCACCTAGACTGCATGTCTTTTCCTGCCGTCTGCGGATTCCTGTGCGTGTTTTTGTGTAGCAGGTTTAACACTGAACGTGGCCAGCCAGAAACAATGCTTAGGTGGTTGTTACTCATACACAGGGATTTCGGTCTGATCTCATTCTGGTTGTTACATACTGCTGCCTTCTGTGCTACGTGACAGAGAATGTCACTCTGTGTCTTCTTATGACACTTTCTCTCTATATAGCCATTCTGTCTCTGTAAGTATGTGATACTGTGAAGAAACTGTTACATAAGGCCATCTCATTTCCTTTGTTAGATTTTGTTAGAAAATATTTGAACATAACTAGGCGAAAATATTCTGAACCATATTTTGAACGATATGCCTCCAGAATTCCCTGTTGGCTTATGCTGGAAGTCTGAGATAAATTAAAAAGTAATTTTTTAGATTAAAAATCTTAACAATGGGCTTTTCAAACAATATTTTAACTATTTTTGAAAGGCAGTTGACAAAAAGTTTGCATAGTTTGTGGTGTTAAAAACCAAACAAATGCCTTTCATTTTTTTTCTTAATTTCAGCAAAATAAAAAAGCATGGTATGAAACTAGTGTTTTATCTGAAAACATCATGAACATAAACTCAAATTAAAGGATAATTATGATGATAAATTAAAATGTTAGTAGTATTCTAGGAGACAAAAGTTTCTCATAGGCATTGTTATGGAAGTGTCCTTTGTACTGCTTTAGTGACCGTTGTAATTGCTGTGTTTGTAGTTGTAACATTGTTCCTGTGATACACACCTATTTCCAAGAAATTTGTCCATATAAAATTATTTGACCAAATCACACTAGTTATGAATTTTTTTCTTGCTGTATAGCCCACAATAAAAATTTGATACTTCCATGTTTTTTGAATTACTGAAAGAAAAAAAAGATTAGTTGGGTTTATAAAGATTTTTTTAAACAAAGGAGGAGCTAAGCACACCTCTAGTTAGATATAAAAAAAGTGGCAGTGGATGGCTAAAATTACTTCTCACAGTAAGCTGCAAATTTGGCTGGTGCTGCAGGGTGTAGTTGAAGGCCAATGTTGCTATTGCTCAGCAGTCTTCACAAGGTCTCATGGACTCTGTGCACGAAGACCTAGTCTTTTGCTTATAGTCATTTTAGTCCTTAAATAAAACATTGGTGCACTAAAACACGTTTTAAAGACTACCCAAGAATTGTCTCTCCCATTTTACATTTAAATCTACGTACTGAATCATAGAAGGTTAGAGTTGGAAGGGACCTCAGGAGGTCATCTAGTCCAACCCCCTGCTGAAAGTGGGACTAACCTCAGCTAAATCATCCCAGCCAGGGCTTTGTCAAGCTGCA
Organism: Mesoclemmys tuberculata; assembly: GCA_007922155.1. Taxonomy (NCBI): domain Eukaryota; kingdom Metazoa; phylum Chordata; order Testudines; family Chelidae; genus Mesoclemmys; species Mesoclemmys tuberculata. The sequence continues at coordinate 19,561,716 of ML675617.1, read as the reverse complement.
TCTTAAAAACCTCTAAAGACGGAGATTCCACCACCTCCCTAGGTAACCCATTCCAGTTCTTCACCACCCTCCCATTGAAAAACATTTTCCTAATATCCAAATATCTAAATGCTAATATGGAAATGAAAACTAATTTAAGTATGTATTCAAAATTCATATAAATTCATGTACCAGTAAATGTGTCTAAGAACTATAGAGCTGGGACACAGAAGAGTCAGAAGCAAGAACTTTGCAGTGAAGGGTAAATAGCTTGCTTCACGTCATCTAAGTTATACTGGGGGTCCCCTAAGAACTAATTTCTGCAAGTGTTTTATTGTGTCTGTATTTTCATAAACCATATAACACTTCGGTGTGAATTCCCTTCTATTGTTTCTTAAGTGGTAGCTTTGTTATAGGAATTTGCATAGAGCTATTGGCTTTATGCTCAAGAAATGCTTTGCCTCTTTCTACAGCATTCGTTTTGTTGTATTTAATTATTTTTAAAATTGTAGTGCAAGATTTGAAAATGTATAGTGCCTTTTATCTTTTGCCTTCAGTGGAATATTTTAACGCTTACACTTTATCTCTCTCCATCTTCTCTGCATTTATAATCTATATTGTAGCAGCAAGGAAACACTGCAGTTAATCCAACCTTATATTCACTTTGTTATATTTATCACAAGGAAAATAGGACATAAACTCATTAGAAAAGCATTATGAAAAAAGATTTCCTTGGTCTCTGCGACACTGTACAGTATATTTAGTCCTCCAGTAGATCTGGAGGACACTGACTCCTCACATGCCACTCAAAGTCTGACATCTGTTTATACTTGCTTGAATAGCGCCAAATAATGCTGAGTACTTTGGTACAGTTATTGTTAGAAGTATTTTTACAAAATATGTTATAAAAATAAATGAATTAAACATGAAAGCTTTGGCCTGATTTTCCCTTTGATGACCCAATATATGCTGTTTTGTTAAAAAGAAAAGAAAATGAAACATGAATAGTACCAACAAATCATTAAAACAAGGATCAAAACATTGGTATATCTGTTTACTCAAAAACAAGCTTATTTTACCTATGCTTTATTTTTAAATATCTTTTAAATGAATGCAAAAGCATAATTAATAAAGCCTTACTTCATTTACATTATTGCAGATCCTGCAATATTAGGCTTCCACCACAATTTTGATTTTAATTTCCTTACTTTGCACAGTTCACAATTTTGCATACATTTTGAATCTGCAGTTAGTGCAGTACTGACATTCAGTGCCTGTAAAAGGCTAAAGTGACTGGACTCGATTTCTATAGCAATTGTGTTAAGACTTTTAGTCTTCTGAATTTTATGTTGTACTTGTCACTTCTTTTTTAATTAATGTAATATAGTTTCAGCAAAATGTATGGTTATCAAAAAAATTAGTAGGCATAACATAATACTTGAGTGTTTATATCGTTTTAACAAATTTTTCTTTAACAAATAAATCTACACTGCCTTCTCCAAATTATCGCTATTAATAAAGATTCATTATTACTTTTCTGCGATTTTCTATGTCTTGTCTGTAACTCAGCCACAATTATTTAGAGATCGTCCCATGATTCAAGTAGGGCCTTATTCATTAACTATCATGATTGTAGAAATGTAAAATGTGCTGAGTGATACAGACAATTAAGAAGACAAGGTCCCTGATTTCTCCCCTCACCTTCAAAAAAGTTTAAAAGCATCTATTAACTAAAATGATTTTTGAAAGTCCTTAAGGGATTTAGGAGCACAAGTCCCAATGAAACTGAGTGAAAATTATGCTCCTACATACTTTGACACTTTTGAAAAAATCTCCTGAATGTGCATCCTTTTATAAAAATAGAGTTGTGGTTAATCTGTAAGGGGTAGGGGGAGTTTGCTCAGAACTCTAAAATGAAAATGGGTATCCAGTCTGGGTGCTTTATGGCAAAGGAGATGCTCTGTGGCCAATGCATAAGTAGTGGTGCTTGCTGGAAAGCCACGCGCGGCGTTGACTTCTGATTGAGTAACCAGATCAAAGTTTTATATTATGTCTCATTTAAGTATGCTATGTATGAGGAGGTGAAGATTAAAAACAAAGTTTGTCACTAGCAGAGGACCTTGGAATGAATATTCAACCAATGCTGTGACTGACTAGCATACATTATTGACACCATATCCATTTTCAGAGAATATTAGGACTATCCATGACAGTCCTACTAAGTCATGAACTAAGCTTTAGTATAACTTTCACTTTTCCATCCTGGAAAAGAAAGGTGTTGTTTCTTTGCAAGTGAGACATATTTAAAGGGAGCTCTTTCTCTGAAAAGCACAAAAAAGCTGATTAGTGACCATCAATATGCAGTTCGGCCATGGCTTTAAGTAAAAGGCATCTTACATTTTAAGCTTAAGAAATAACTAGTCTCTTCTTAGTGCTCACCTCCTAATTAATAACACCTCCTAATTAATTTTGGACCAAATTCATCCCTGATTTAAACTCCCTTAAAGTGAATAGAGTTACACCAAGAATGATTTGGACCATTGTATACGATATTCTCAGATTCAGATAAACCTGACAGTATGGGAACAATTTCAACTTGATGCAAAAGGCTGTGTGTAGATGTGCAGTTCTGGTTTTTTAATAAAATTACCAGACGTGCATCAACCATGCAAAATCAATGCTTTACAGGCAGTCATGTTTATTTAGAGCAAGTTTAATGGGAAATAAGTTGTCCATCAGTGAGAAAATCTCCAACTCAGAACATGATCTAATTTTATTGTGTTTAAAGCAGAACAACAAAGTTAAGTTTGTTTGTGTGTCTAGCAATTAGTCAGAACTTTGAAGACTTATTAAATCTTCCTTAACAGTGGGATTCTGGAGGATCAGAAACATGGCATCTCTCTTCTCATTGCTTTTAATAAGGAAAGTGTGTAATAAATCTGCACACCACATGTAATGGAGTGCTCTGGGTGATTTCCTTTATTAAGTTTTAACATTTGTTTATGCATGCTATTTCCACAAGCATATAGATTTAAATAATTATTTGTATGTGACACATTAGCACCAGCATTCAAGGATCCTTACTTTGTATGTATTGCTTCGCCCACCAATAAGAATTACTTTGTTTGTTTTTTCCTTCAGGGCCGATGTGTTAACTTTACCCGCGTTCAGACTCAATAAAGGAGGTTAAGAAGATAGGAGGACGAAAAACTTCTACTCTGCCACTCTCTAAACAATCAAAGACAACCTAGCGCCTTCCTAAATTTCTTGTATCAACTTGAGCCTCTTAGCTCAGAAGGTTTTTCCCTTCCATTCTTCCACAAGCCAGCATTAGTGCACCATGCTCCTGTGTTCTACCACATTACAAGAATACTCCATGATTTGCAACAGTGACAAGAAGCGTTGACCTGCATGCTTAGGCTTTGATAGTAAATCCAATATGCATGTGTGGAGGGAGAAAAAACTGACCAAGGATCATTTTGCTTTGTTTTTAAAAGGACTGCAAATTCTCAGGACACAATGTGCTTTTAGTAGAGATGGAAAGTTCCTCCGATGCAAAGATGGCACTTGTTATTTTAATAGGGACTATTAGCCATAGGCAGCGGGTAAAAATTCCCACTAGGCTAAGCAAATGCAGAAGTTCATTGCCTTACAGCTATGTCAGATCACAAAATCCTTCTGAGTCCCCCATCGCATTGTGCCTTACGGGAACCTTCGAACTGGAAATCTTGTCATTCTAACACTGAAAAGTGCACACGCATGACAAAATGTAGACAGGGTGCCTCAAGGTATTGGTAGCAAGCAAGACTTTGCCCTTTAGTTTTTGAAGACACCTTTCTTTCATTATGCACCCAGTGCAGGAAGAAAATTAATAGAGCGTTATTCTACAGGAAGACAGCCTGTAACCAGAGATCTTGAGCAGAGTTTGAGGGACTGATGCGTCAAGACCTTGACACTGTGGTTGGTGGGTTTTTTCCCCTTTCCTGCCTTCAGAGTTCAGTAGCGCATAAAACATCATCATCTATAAACATACCTAGCAGTTCTAGGCTTATGCATTTTTTTTTTTAAGATTAAAAAAAAAGCAGTAGCCACAAAGCTGGTATCTCAGGGGTCCCCCCCCCAAATCTCCAAGGGCTCTTCAGCGTCACAAGCCAGCAACTCTCTTTGCATGAGAATTTCAAAGTTTAATTAATATAATTAAAAGCAACAGCAAGCAGCAGCCTGTGAAGATTTTGCTCATCTTTTTTATGCCTTTTGACATTGAATGACCTATTACTGTATGCGCATTACTCGGTTTTCGAGGGGGCACTGTGCATTGGCTAAGATTCAGCAGTGGAAAAAGACCTCCTTTCATCAATTTATAAATTAAATTTACAGGAGCGCCGGCCATCACAAAACATTGACAATGTATGTATTATAATTTTTTAGAAAAACCAGCGTCGTGTCACGTCGACGATGCCAAATTATGTTAGCGTGAGCGGAAACACTGTGGGGGAGGAAGAAGGCAGCAGCTGAAGAAAAAGGCTCAAATGATCCAGTCACTTTCGATACTGTACTTCAGATGCAAAATGGATATTCGAGTCGAAACCTGACAAAGCGCGCCTGCTTTGATGTGAACTGGTATAGACAATGACCAGTGGCTGGGTCAGTGGGATGTCTCTCTGCGAGCAGGGAGGCTTATCAAATGACACTAGAAATAAGCTCAACAACCGTCACATTTGAGGGGAAAAGGCGAACATTTCACATTTGGTGGGCATGCATGTGCGCAAGACGGAAAGGGCGATGCGAAGTGTCCTGCTCTAATTATCCCCTTTGTGCTCTTCATCGAAATTGCAAGGGACACGCACAATTCTCTTGGTCGATGTCCAAATTTGCGGCACTGCCCAAAGAAGCCTTTACATATATCCACTTGCTTACATCTTTTGCTTGAGTTGATTCGTGTCACTGGTAGCATCACCATCATCAGCCATGTGTGCACAAAGATTATAAATAAAATTCTTATATAAATTTCTGCTATCACTTCTTTATTTACCCCCTTTGCATTTAAAGCATTGTTTTGCTGCCTTTACAGTCTCCCTAGCTGCCGGCTTCAAACGATAGACCCACCTTCCTGTGGCATCACATGTGTTCCGAGAAGGCATGTCACAGGCTAATTCAAAGGGCTATCCCACAACTGTTTAAAATTTGTCAGATGTTCCCATATGTATGATATGTAGCATTAGCAATATAAATAGAACAATAAAATGCCAAAAAAAGCTTTCTGTAGACTGTAGCATAAATGGAATTCTAGCTCTGATACCAATGCCACACTGGGCTTTTTTTCTTTTGAAGGGGAGGAGTAATGACTTGCTGTGTTTATGTACAAAAGAGGGATTTTTTTTTCCATATAGCCCAACCACAAGCAAATCTTTACTTGATTTCAAGACATTGGTTAATTCTGTATACTCTTTTATCCCTTAATTCAAGATGACAATCAAGCTAAATAGGTTTACCAAAACACAGTTGCAGTCCCACACCCGCCTCTAGAATGTTGAAGCAGAACAGGCAGAAGTTCATGGACCAACCAGAGAGAAAGTTAAAATAAACCCTGGTTTTCCATTTTTAGTTAACTCCCACATCTGCTTTCAGGTACATGGAAAATAGTCTTCTTTATTTACCAACAATGCACAGAAAAAGCCAATTTTATTGGATGAAATGGTCAAAAAAAAAAAAAAACCCCAAATAATTTAAGATTTTTTCTAACATATTTGCTGCCTAAAACATTTTTAACATATCCATATAAATGTAAATTCCATGATAATATTTTGTTCTCCCTGGTTGTCTCTCCAGGATTATTTAAAAAAACATTGAAATTTTGAATTTTTCATAGAGCAGTTGATGCTGAGCAGAAATTTTTTTCAGATATCTTCACTGGTTTCCCTTCTAAATGATATGTTATGATAAGTTACACTTCTGACTCATTTGAAGAACAAATCTTAAGATCTTCATTATTATATAATAATAATAATATATATTATATATTATATGAGGTGAAATATTAATGACAGATATTAATGCATTTTTGGTGAAGAAAGTGATAGCACAAGTTTAAAACCCATTGATTTAAAATGAAACGAAGTAAAATGTATTTGACATGATAGCCAAATGCATACACAGTAACTTTAATCAAAATAATTTGAATAAAAATAAAATGATAGATTTAATGCAATTTATTGCTTAGTACAATGAAAACCTTGTGTATCTCTTTAGGAAATACACCATAGCCAATCACCAAAGTCTTGATATTTATTTTGGATTGTACAACAGAAGCACTAGTACCTTGGGAAGATAATTGAATTAAAATAGAGTCCAGAGAAGTGTTCTGTTTGAAGTACATCTTTTAAAAAAAATTTGAAAAAAAACCGTTTGGGAAGATGCACACTATTGCTTCAATATCATATTTCTAAAGCATGAAAGAGTAAAATGTAGATGACAGCGCATCTAGAGGCATTAGGTGATTCAACCCTTTACATGTGAAATTATTTTAGGTCATCCACTTCTGTGAGAGTTCTCATAAACTTACAGAAGAGGGAGTGTAAATAAATATATTTTCTCCATCAAGAAGATACACTATTATCCATGAACACATGCTCTGGTTTCTATATTCTGTAAAGTAATCTTCTAGTTGTAAAGGACTCAGATAGTTGTATTCTTACTTCATTAAGAAAATAGACCATAGCAACACCATTCCAATGCAGGCTTTAAAAATGGATTGGGGTTTCTGTGTTTTATACATTGGGGTTTGGATACTGTAATCAGCCTTTGGAACATAATATTTTGGTCTTAAAGGAGAACAAAAGGTATATTTAAAACATGTATTTAGGCATTTTTCTATAATACTCAGATACCAAATGTGGAAAAAATATATAAACAAAGATTTTAAACAAAATAATATTTTTAAAAAATTAGTTTCCAGTTGCATTACACTTAAAAGAATACTTGAGATGGTAATAATTCATATTGAGATTGTATGCTAGTTCACTTACCTATAGCCTCATGCAGCATAGACCTGTAACATCCATTTTGCTTCATTATAAATCTAATTACTCTAGTTCTGTATCAACCCCAGCTTTTTAAATGATCTCCACTTTCGTCACAGAGACTGTGTTTACAACATACTGTGGATGTATAACACAACACAAATTAATTATGGAGTGGGATGACCAGTTCCAGGGGACAGGAAATAAAATCAAATGGTTTTTTACACAGATGCTACTGGTTAAATTGAAACATGTTTCAGATACACAAAATCTGATTGTCTAACAGCTCAAGAAACAATTCAAATGTTAGGAAAACTGAAAGCAAGGGTCAGTGTCTTTATGTTGGATCGCATAATAATCTAAGAGGTCCACAAATCATACTCCTCTGTAGGAAGCTACTTTACATACCAAGTACAAACTAAATTTAGAAGATTCATATATTGCACACTGTAGTCAATTTGTTTAATTTTGAAAAGGGATCAAGATTTACTGGTTCTCCATGTCCTGAGAAAGCTAGGAAGAATTACTGCATCGCATATGGGAATGGCACCAAGAAGAAAGGCACATCAGAGAAATATCTTAAGGGAATAATGTACAGAACTGGTAGAAATGCTACCAGCCTGTCCTTTAGGGATTTCTTTTATCACCAAGAAGAATAAACAATTTATGGCATCTATATAAATCAATAAAAAGAAACATATTTTTAACAACTAAGGCATCCTAAATGTGATGAGTTTGTTTTATTGTAAATGTTTTAATAATATGTTGATATATTTGGCCAGAGATACAATGAAACGGAACTTTGTAAGAATTCTATTTGTCTGTTTTTAATTTAACAAGAACTATGACTTTCATCAAACATTAATCCATGGGGCTTAAAGAAAAAAAAAAATTGTTCAGGCTGATCTTCATAAGGCAAAAGGTAAGGGAATTTTTTTGAATGCCACAGCTCAAGTGCATTCTTGGTCACAAATATTGTGTGAAAACCAAGGCTGACTGGTGTCAGTCCATGATAATCTTTTATATTCTTGTGAACAATTGTATCTTTTCTTTTTTTTCAATCATCCTTAATTCAGCACCATGGCGATATATTTTCTTGATAATATTAGTTTACTTACTCTTGCATTTTTTAAAAAAAAGAGAGCAGTCATATTATAAACACAATCTTAAATCTTTTAAAATATGAAATATTTTTTTAAAATTAAATTATGGCAGAATTAAGACTTCCTGAACAACTGTTCTCAGTTATATTTACATATTCTTCCTGTAATTTTGATAGACTACCATTGTTCACCTGTACTCATAATCAGTGGTGATGCAAAATTGTACTGTGTGTTGTTTTCACTTTTTAGCATGGCCTTGTAATTAATATATTAATAAATGTTTTTAAAAGGCAAAAGCCACTAAGTAGGTTGTGTTTTTGCCCTCTCCTGCTTCCTTCATGTGCTTCTAGAGGAAATACAGTCCTTAAGAGGTAGCTTGCAGTCATTTTAGCCATAAATAATTTTCCAGCAGCTGGAGAAATGAACATTCCTTTATGGCCTGTATTTCATTGCTGTTTTGACTTCAGAGAGATGTAAACTCAGTGGCCAATACTGATTTTTTTTAAAAGGTGGAAAGGCCCACTATGTTTTCTACCATTGGTTTGAATGTTCTCTCATTACTAAAATGGAAATGATGATAATACTCTTGTTTTCCATATTCTAGCTCATTGGAAAGCAGTGATGGTAAAACCACCAACTATCTTTATATTTTCCTATTGGAATTTTGTACTGCAGTAGAACCTTGCACTAATGTGAAATATTCTCATTTATTACAATTTAGTACTGAGTGTCTCTTGTACTGTGCTGAATACTCACAATTTCCATTGCAACTTCCATGCAACTTTAAACACCGTGCTTGAGTGCTTTGCTGAACTGGGACATCAGTACTCAGCAGGATTGTGCCCTAAGGCCACAAACCTGAGAGGTACAGAGCATCTGGAATTGAACAGAACAAAAGATGACAGCTCAGAGCATGATCTAAAACTCAAACATAACTCGCAAATACTTTCAGCTTTTATTTTGGCACTTGTAGCTCACTTCAAATTGTTTCTGGTAACACTTCATAGAATGAGAAGACATGTTGGAGTTCAGTCCTCAGTTCAGGAATATATCCCTATTCAGAGTAGCATTTAAGCACTTTTTAAGTACCATTGAAGTCAGTGGGACTCAAGTATATCTGAACTGTGCTTAACGTGTCTAAGTGCCTCCCTGAATAGGGTTAAACACATGCATAATTTGTCTCCTGAATTGTGGCCTCAGTTTGCAGCAGTAATTAAGATTAACTAATATCATGAAAACACCCAACTATTAAATCCTTCAGGTGTTTTTTTACAAGAGTGATCAGTTTTGGAGGTTAGCCAAGCTAGACTTTGTGAAGCTCTGGTGTAAATCCGTTCTCAGTATAAAAAAGCTATGAAAAGGGAAGATACAATTCATTGTCTTCTGCTATTGATTATAAAAATCAACTCCCTTGCCCTAAAACTTCAGATGATGTGACTTTGACATAATAATTATGAAAAGCAGAAATTGGTTCAAGCCACAAAATTCAGATCTGGATTTTGAACATACCTAACTTTATATGGGTTTTAGATTCAAAATTTTGGATAGGACCCATTCTAATAAAAAGAACATTTTTGACTTGTGAGTTATTATGTGCAATATGGAGAGACAAACATATAGAGACAGTTTAGCAGCGTCACTTTATAGACATGTAAAAAGGCAAGGGGAAGATTCATTCTGGTGTAAATTTCAGAATAACTCTATTACTTAAAATGGAGTGATTCTGAATTTATATTGGTGTAACAAGGGCCAGATTAGGCCCTTTAAATTATACAAATAATTCTACATTCCCATAGATTTTTCTGCCCCAAATGTATGTATGGTCTGGCTGTGAGAGCAGAAAGAGCCCCAAGGTCCCTGTAATAGAGAATCTAACATACGTAAAGAAAATACATGAGGTTGAGAGAAGAGATGCAACATAAAAGCAAAATGTTTTAGTAGGTGATTGCCAAAGAGTATAATCTGCTGCTTATTAGAGCCATATTTTACCTACTCACACACGATCAACCCTCAAGATTTTTTTTTAGTTACTTAAATACAAATTTCACTTGCAACAAAGCTCCCATTGTTCTCAATGGCTTCAGCTGTGAGAGTTTCACCAGCATGAGGACTACAAGTTCAGGACTTAAGGGCGCTATCTTCAGTTAGAGTTAGGCCAACACTGAGCACTTTTTGAATTCCCACCCTAAATATATTTACCTCTCGGTGGCTTGCCACAGCAGAATGTATGTTCCTCATATGCCTTGCATCTTTATCCTGTCCTGTGCTATTTGGAGAACAGGCGCAAACAGTGAAATTAATTTCTGTAAAACCCATTCTTATGATTCTTATGGTGGGTCTCAAGTAAACGAGAGTTTTTGCCACTTGACTTCAGCAAAGAGAAGTATTTGGCCCAAAGAGCTGAATTTGAAAATATGATCAAAATGTCATCAAATGTCAAAATCAAGTGAGAAAAATTATATCAACAAGAGAAATATTAAATCCGGTAGAAATGTATGTGTCAAGAATGTAAAGAGACTATGCTAAGCAAATAGCAAAGTAAATGTTATATTTGTTAATGAATGTCTCCTAAATATCTCTCATGCTGTTGTAGAACGACTTTGTCATAATTTCTAGTAAGAACCTTATTAGACCTGGCATGTACTATTTTATTTGACAAATCTGTTTTGTGTTGGCTCAGTTAAAATTGTTTTATAGTTTTGGGTCCTGAGTAGGTGCCATCTGTTTAACAGTACTAGTGGGTCCTGAGATGCACTTGTAAATTTCCTGCTGTAATAATTATTTAAATATAATGGGAGGCTTTGCATACAAGAAGCCCAGTATATTCTGCAATTTATTATTTGGCAGGAAATTTGTAATAATTCTTACCATGTAACATGGATGGCTCCATGTCCTGTGCAAAAGCAAACAGTTTATCTACATGTTTGCAACCTATTGATGTTGTTTAATTCTGACTTAGTTTTTTCACTTGTATGTTCTGCACAGTTTTCCACAGGAACTTTTTCATAAGTGGAATCCTGGGGACTGATTCCAATGTCACTGATAGTTTATATGGCTGTAACTCCACTGGCTTCAGTGGAATTACTCATAATTTACATCTGCATAAAGCCCTGTCCTACAAATGCTTAAAGTTAAGCACATGTGTTTCCAGCAGTGGAGCTTACATGTATAGCGTAATGGGCATCTGACGTTTGTTTCAAGAAAATTGATCATTTGTACCATTGTTAAAATCCTATGTTCTGGTCAAAGAAAATATGGCAGCCACAAGTCGTGAACAGTTGATTCCACTCTTAGCTCATAAAGAGCCCGTGTCTGCTAAATAGTTTCATACTCCATGAGTATTAATTCAGAAGTCAACTCGGTGTGGTAAAACTCAGTATGGCTATTTGTGTCAGAATTGGACACGAGGTGATAGGTGCCTTTGTGGATTCTGACTGAACTCACAAACAAAAGTGAACAGGAAGATTTTCTTCTAGTTCACATAACAAAACACTGCACAACGTTTCACCTTTGGCAGTTCCTGCTTTAGAAAGTGGTGTTATAGATCACAACAAAGGTGCATTGCAGGTTAGATGCCTAAATACTTTTGAGGATCTGGTCCTAGATATTACAGTGATGGATGATCTTATGAAAACAGAAAAAGATTAGACAGGAGAAGCTTACTGTATATAGCAAAGAATCTGCCCATAGTACTCTTATCAGTGCTGGTGGGAGGGGGGGGGGGGAAGAGGGGAGGAGACATATTTTATGAAAATTTTTGTGAGAAATTTGTACCTTATTATTGAAGAAATTTGAAACTCAATTTTTTTCGTCTAGCTTTAAAGCTGATTGAAAAGTGGGGGCAATTTTCAGGAAACTGTTCATGAAAAATGTCATCTTTTTTGTACTTTTTTTTTTGTAATTTGACGTGTTTTACCAACTCTAGCTATTAGTGTGACCAGCATTAAAATTTGTTCTCACAATCATAAAAAGAAACGACAGCGACACCAGAAACAGAAGGATTTCTTTTTTTTTGTATTTTAAATTCTACTCTCCAATCTGTAGCGCAGAAGCATCTTTTTGTGTTGCTCCAGGAAGTGGTATTTCCAGTAAGATGAAGGTGTTGGCTCCCACACAAAGTTGCTCATTTTTTATACCAGAATCTGAGTAGGGTCAGAATCTTGAGTGCAGATTTCAAATATACACAGCTTGAATTTTTCCTTTTCTGCAGACCGTTTAGGACTGGGTAAGGTAATTACATTGATGAAGTACTATACATGGTATTCTGCAAGATAGCCTCTCCTAGGATGAGGTTCCAGTAACAGGTATGGCTGCTTTGAGAAGTGGCTGTACACAGATTATTTACATGCAGGATTGTAACGTTGTTGTTTCTGGTGCCCATATGCTTCCTCTGACGTTCCTTGTTTCCAAGAGGTAACCCAGGAAGTACACTGAATCTTTACACACCAACAGGTGGAAAATTAGTTTCCCATCACAAGAGAAAGAACTAGGAGTTGAGGCAGTCACAGTGCGTAATTACTGCATGTAGGTACAAATTCCAACAGCTTCAATAAAGTCTTAAAATCTGACCCTCTAAATAAAAATCTGGAAGGAAGAAACAGATATAGTTACGGTCATGCTCTGTATATTTTTTCAAGGTACTAGCTGAGAGATTGACTTACTTGAAAAGTGCTGTCCTCTGTTTTACTTGGAAAACTAGGCCTCTTAATGAAAGACTTTTTTCTTGATTAAATCAGTGGCATGTAATTTATTTTAGACAATCTAAACTATGCACCATATTTTCCAGTGACAGTGCAGTAAGATGTAGTCTGTTTCTGTTCTTAGGTATCAAAAAATGGTAAAGAAGAACATTTTTGGCTCTTTTGATCGTAGCTTTATAGCAAAGTCCTTTTTAAAAGTTAGCTTCCATTTCACAAAGATTTAAAAATATATGATGCAAAAAACAAGCTAATGCGATGAAAACATACTGATTCCTTATTTTATTTTATGTTAATATGCAGTGGTCTGTAATCATTTCCCTCATTCAACAATCCTATTCACATTTTCCATATTCTCCCCCATTACTTGATGTTTTGAACAGCTAGACATGTATTTTCAAAACCTCTTAGGTATAGTACCTGTTGACAGACCTATAAAATGATAGTTAAATTATGGGCTTTAGCCAATGTAAGGGTGTAAGGAAAACTAACTAAACCACTAAACTGATGCGCTCAATGTTACCTTGTTAGAATGGGAATGTTGGGCTCTGCTAATGTAATGCTTGATCTGATTTTATTTGGTTAGGCAAATGACGAAACAGTATATAATATGTTGTTGTGTTAATAGCATGTCCAAAATATGAATCTTATTACAGCTTTGACCTTGATGCTCTTTATTTTGATTCTGTGTGAGCTAGGCAAACTTAAGTTGGCCAGAAATAATTTTTTAATAATACTCTAGTAAAATTATGCAGTAATTAACACTGTATTAAATACAGTTTCCAGTCACTGTTGCTTCTGCCCGTCATGCATGTCTCCAAGCTTCGGTAGAAATTAATGCTAGATAAATTGGAGGTGAGAGGAGACACGCTGGGGCTGTGGCAGAGCAGCAGAATTTGTTGTTTATTGGTGTAAGGTCCTTTAGAGGTATAAACTAGAGCAGATGCTTAACTGCTATAATTTATATCATAGCTAGGCAACAAGGACCAGAGAGAGACAATTGGCTCCCTGCTGCCATTTCCCTGCCCTGGGTCCAAGGAGAGTAGGGCCCAGACACAATGGAGAACTGAGCCCTATTTCTTTAATCCATGTTACCAAAATTTGCCTTTAGCTCATAGTGAAGGTTCCTTCTATGCTTTTTATTATATTAGAGAACTCTAGTGATATCTAAGAGCATTTTATTGTACCATGCTTCTTTTGTAGCGTATGTCTGGTTTCAAGGTCAGTTCACAGCCTTTGATGAGAACGAACATCTGGTATAAAAGTGGAACAACACTAGGGTTATATCCGAAGAAGTGTTTTACATGAAGATCTAGTTGTTCAGAGATAAGTTGGTGTAGGGTCACTTCACAATATAGTCCTTTGAAATTGCAGTCTAAACTCAGAATTAATTATCCTTTAACTGTCTTGGGTTTTCTTTTCTTCTTTGCTCAACATTAACTGCAGCTGAAATTATTTTAAATCAATGATCTTGAACGTCATGTCCTTCAGCTGGCCCTGAAAACCCATTTTCCACAGAAAGCCTCCTTTCTCTTCCAAGATTTCTGTTAGCCTATAAAGCTCATCAAGGCTCAGGTTCTCTAGGGGTGCAAAATGCTGGAATCACACCCAGGTGTCTGCTTGCTGGACCAATTCCAAAGTACTTTATTACTAATTTAGGCCAATTTGAAAGTAAGTTAACCCCTTTGGCTTTCTTGGGTGTGCAGTGTGTCCAGTGACAGCAAAATGGGACACTCATATCTACTAACATAGGGTCATACCTTGCCCTGGCCAGCACAGCTAGTGAACCAAGGACGATACCCAATGCATCTTCTGTTGCAGAATCCTGCTAGCTGATGAAGAATTCCACAAGGCAGAGCAGGGGGTTGCACTTTGCCCTTGCTCTAAAATGGAGCAGTATTTGCCCTGGATAGCGCATGCTACTGACTGCAACATGTGTTATACTGCCGGGAAGCTGGAAATGCCCCAAACCTGGCAGACCAGCATTTGCTGGGCAATCATAACTTCTTGGATCGTACAAACCAAAGGTTTGACGTTGGCTGTGCTAATGTTATGAGAGGATTTGATGGAAGGCTATCCAAAAGTGAACAGCATTAATTCATGAGACAGTACTGACCATTTTCTTTTGAGAACCTGAAAATCCCAGGTTTAAATCTAAACTGCTAAATTCATAAGGAGAAATTTTCATTTCCTGGTCTCATTCTGATTATTAGGTTAGGAGGGCTGATCACAAGCAACATTATCTAGTCTATCCTATGGGATCTTTACTCTCTTTAAACAATGGATCACTCTTAGCACATAGCAGACCCAGCACAGATATACCTCCTTCAAAAGGAGATGCAAACACTCCACCAAAAAGGGGCAATAGAACAAGTCCCACATCACCATCAGGGCCAGGGCTTCTACTCCCCCTATTTACTCAGACCAAAAAAGAGAGGAGACCTTTGCCCCATTCTGGATCTGTGGGCCTTGTATCAATTCATCCACACATTCCACTTCTGCATGGTTACACTTCCCTAAATCATCCCCTCCCTCATACATGGGGCCTGGTTTGCGGCTCTCAATGTGAAGGATGAATATTTCCATGTGGACATCCATCTCTCCCACCACAAATTCCTTCGCTTTACAGTGGGGTATTCCCAATTCTTTGTCCTCCCCTTCAGGATCGCCATCACTCCTTGCACGTTCACAAAAGTCTTCATCGTCATTGCAGTGTATATGCATCACCTAAGCCACTTCTTATTCCCATACCCCCTTCAACCCTCCTATACTTGACATTACCTTTACCACGGACACTTCATTTGCTGGCTGGGGTGCCCGTATACATGTATTGGTTTATGAACCTCCTTCACCTCTCAATCTGCTCCCCCAATCCATTCCCCCCCACCAAACTTCCTCACTCAACAGCAGGGCCGAATCCAACACCCCAGCCCTCATCCTCTCCACCTCATGGCCTGATATTTGGATGGGGATCACAAGTAGGTACTGTGTGCTCCATGCCGGTATGAGACATACTTACACACAGTCAATGCCCCACCACCAAGGCCTGTTACCAAACCAAATGGGAGATGCTTCACAGCATGGACATCCAACAACCATCGTACCTTAGCACATATATCCGTACTGACTATCTTACACTATCTACTCCACCTTTGCTTCTCAGGCCTCACCCATTCCTCCATACAGGTGCACCTGGCATGATCAGTGTCTTCCTTCTGCCAGAAGATGGATTCTCTGTCTTTAGCCACCCAACCTCTACTTGCTTCCTCTGTGGCCTCCTCAGCACATTCCCTTCCATCAGAAAATCTACCCCACCCTGGGACCTCAACCTTGTACTTTCAACTCTCACTAAGCCGCTATTTGAATCCTTAGTTATGTGTCCACTCACTTACCTGTCAACGAAGATAACCTTCCTAGTGGCCATCATCTCTGCCTGGTGAGTCAGCAAACTGGCAGCCTTGATGATGGATCCCCTCTTCATGTTGTTCCACAGGGACAAAGTCTCCCTACCACTTCACCCCAAATTCCTCTCCAAGGTGTCTTCACTATTCCACCTCTTCCCACCTTTTATCCTAACTCTACACTCCTCCAACAGGGAACACACACTGCACTCCCTCAATGTTTACTGGGCATTGGCCTTTTACCTCCAGCACACGCGCACTTTCCATGCCTCACCCAGACACTTTATTGCTATAGCAAAGCACTGCAGGGGCTGCACCCCCTCTTCCTACACATCCCTACATGATCTCCCACTGCATCATGGAGTGCAACTCCCTATCCCAAGTTCCTCTGCCATCAGGCATCACAGCACACTCTATAAGGATGCAAGCCACTGCATCCGCCCTCCTTGCAGACATCACATGGCATGAAATTTACAAGGCAGCAAGGTGGCCTTCTATTGCACCATAGCTAGCTTATCAACCACAGATGTACCAGTGTGCCATGCAGTCTTACATACTCTCATATCTGCCAAGCCCTGATGCCTTCCTCCACACTGAATACTGCTTGCTACGTTACCCACATCTGGAATCCACATAGGGACTAACACTTGAAGAAGAAAAGGAGGTTACTTATTGTTACTACTGGTTCTTTGATATGTGTGGCCTCTATTTGGATTCCAGTCCCACCCCCCATCCCCTCTGCTACGGGCTCGATGCCCCTCAGTAAGAGGAAACTGAAGGGGCATCGACCCACGCAGCCTCATTAGACCTCAGATGTGTCATGTGGGCAACACAAAGCATGCACGCGGGTCAAGAGACATTACTCTAAACAATTCTGGCACATGGCGTGCATGTGCACCCCACATCTGGAATGCAGATAGGGACCACATATCTCAAAAAACCATCAGTTACAGTAAGTAACTTCCTTATATGGTCAATAAGAGACATAACCAGGTGCAATTGTTGAAATATTGGTTCAAAAGAAAGGAATCCTACATAGGAGAACTGAGAACATGGGAAATCCCTTGTGCAATTATAATATAAGGATCCTTGACTAACTAAAGTAGTTCTGAGTGTAAGGCTCCTGTGTATGTTTGTATCTAATCTGTCTGTCAGCCAACAAGCCCAAGGTATTTCTAAGACATCAATCCGTTTAGCATCCGATAGCCAAATTTAATTAGGATTTGCATAGATTTGTCTGTAATGGAGTTTAACATGCCCTATCAGTTTTGTTTCCTCTTTACTGCTGCTATAATTCCTTGTTTTCTTTTACTGTGGTGGGCTTATTCGGAAAGTGGATCTTACAATATACTCTAAAAATGGTGGCCTTAGGACCAGTCTTTGCTCTTCCAGAAGTATGACAGAGAGTTCTCCCTGGCCATGTTTTCTCCTCCCAGACCAGCTCACCCTAAACCCACAGAGGCTTAACGTGTGGAAATTGAAAGACTGCTGGCCTGTTGTTAGAAAATTAATGCAATTGTCATTTCATGGAACTATTCGTCCCAAATTCCTGTCACTATGATAATAGGAAAATGTCTGGATCGGCTGAAATGAAAATAACTTTAAATCACAGAGCAGCTCTGTTATGTTTCCTTTTTAAAAAGCAAACTGCTGTTCTGAGGAAGAACGCTTAGTGTCATTCTGTAAAATGAATAAGCCAGTAGAGCTTTGGGAAGCACCATGGTCTAGTGTATGAGCCATTTGACTGGGTATCAGGAAACCTGGATTATTTTCCCAGTTCAGCCACTAAGCTTGTGTATGACTTTGCACAAATCAGTTCTTCTATATTTCATCTGCATTTTGTTTGTCTTTCTTGTCTCTTTAAATTATAACCTTTTCAGGGCAGGAGCTGTCACTTAGGACCTTTGGCATGGAAGGTTGTAGACCATTCTAACAGGCATGCATTAATCCAATGTGCCATAAAGTGTTAAAAAACAATCAATCCGTGGATCCCTATGGTTTTGGTTTATAAGGGAATAATCCTGCAACATGATTAGCAGCTTTTGCCCTCATTACTCATTAAAGGTCAGCATCATTCAAGATGAGCCCTAGAAGTAGAAATAAGAAGGAAATGCATGGTTTTTCCAGATGTAACTTTTTTCCAGTGTTATCCTCTACGAGTACAAATGTGCTGCCTGCATGTATAGGAATAGGACAGTATTCCTTTAAATAGTTTGAGAGTTGTCTAGTGGTGCTCACCATGATCTGTGTTTTTTGGAAACCACAAGAAGCCAATCAGAGCAGCAGTGTGCATATAGTTTGGCATGTTAGTGTATAACCAATAGTCATGCTTGTTTGAGACCCAGCTGTGGTGAAGTGGTTTCTTCATATTGTTGATTATTGGCAAAGAGCAAAAGAAACAATACTGCCCTGTGCCCTTAGTGAAAAAGAAATTTAAAAATCCAAAATGTCAGCGTGTGTTTTTATATGTAAATGATCAGCATGATGTTCCCAAATCAGTGCCATTTAGGCAACAGTTGAGCCAGATTCTGCCATCAGATGAGCACCAGTGACTTCAGATTGAACCCACAACCATTTGCATACATAAGGGTAGACTTTGGCCCTTTACTGATAAGCACAGGCATGTGAAATAGCACAGAGTTTTTTTTAGGTTGGGTTTTTCTGTAGTGTCCAGTGTTGGCTTAACTCTGCTCTCTCATTGTGGTCATTGATAAAGCTCCCAACGATTTCAATGGGAACAGATTTAGGCCAATGCTAAGCACTTTTGAAAAATCTCACCACTGAAGCATATTTTAATTTTTCTTCTATCAATCTTTATTTTCTTTCACAGGAACAGTGAAATATAACTTGGAAGGCAGAGCAATGAAAATAATTCACTCAGGTTGTGAGTGAGTGAAAGTACTTTGACAAGAGTAATAGATAAGCATTTTAATAAAGAGCAGTTTGACAAGAAAGAAAAGTATCCTTGCATTGATTGATTTATATAAGTACCTTCATTGCAAAAACAGAACTCCCCTGGAGTTCACACCTTCTTCCCGAGAGGACAGGGGTGGGTGCTGTATCTTTAAATATGAACATAGTAGATGAATAGGGCTGCCTTGCTATAAATCTAATCTTTGTTCTTTACGGTATAATCTCTGGATGATAAAAGGCAAATATTCAAGGAAGTCGATTTTTCATACCTCACCTGCTTATTAGATGTGGATATAGTTTTCTTATTTAATTATTTGGCTGCCTCTGAAAACCAGGTAAGCAAAGAAAACCTCAAGGCCATGTTTTCGGTTCTCATCATTGTACCTTTACCGTATGACAAGGTTGCATAGTGCCCTGCATGAATATTAGCCTAGAGTTCATAAATGTATGCATGACAGACTGACATGATCACAACATTCAGCTCAGTGATCCAGACAGCCACATCAAGACACAAATCACTTGCTCAAAAAGGAGAGAAATGCTTGAGTTGTATCTCACATGTTCTCATTTCAAATTGGGTCGGCCTAAGGAAAAATTAAAATGTTCCCTTTTAAAATCTAATGCATAATGTACACCCACAACCTCCCCCTCCCCCCCAACCTAGTCGCTGCTTTTCTCTCTTCCTTAGTCACTTCCATTGTTTAATAATATTAATCCTGCTAGTTACTGTATAGCTGTCACAATGGCATTATGTGATATAAAACTAGGGATGCTTGATTTTGTGGGTAAGGAATGGGTGTAGTTTGGCGGGGGCCGGAACTACAAGCCTCAGCCAGGCTCAGAATTTGCCCCCTATGGCTGCATTGGCCTGACTAGAGCTGCCCCCTCCTCCCAAATGTAGAAGACAAACTACACTTACGAGAAATATCAAATTGAATGTTGCTAATGTTTATAAGTAAATACAAGTGTATATATTATATACCGTATGGTGTGGGGCTAATTTCAATGCATGAGAACCTTTACGGAGCATGCCAGTCTCATGCTTTGGTATTCGATAGACATTTAAATGATTAACATAAACATAGAAAGTAAGTATATGCATGTGGAATTTACATTCCCTAATAAGGAGCCCATGTGTTGGAAACTGGACTCCCTATATTAGTGTATGTATGAAAAAGAATACGTGATTCACTTTCTAGCTGTTCACCCTTTGTCTTGTACTTGTTTTCCGCAATGGCATGTTATAGTAATAGAAAATGTATTATAATAATATTTCCTGGATTCCATTTTTATCATTATCTACTGATGTGATCTCATTTACACTATGACCCCTTTGCGTGGCTCTTCAAGGAGTCATTCTGCCTTTTAATTACTCATATGCTACTCTGTTCAACTCAGTGGGGACATCTGGATATAACTAAGGGCATAGCTTGTTGCTGCACATTTGTTCTGCTCCTCAAGGTTTTTAGTTTTGTAATAAATGTATTTTTAAAAAGCTTTTAGAAAAATCCAAGTAAATTATCTACTGGAAGCTAACATCCACTGGTGTTCATGGCAGACTTTCATGATCTTCAGTTAGGAACTGGGATCCCAGGTATTAAAAACAGTCATGCCAGAGGTTTCTCTTACTTCAAGAAGAGTTGGTGAGTTGCTGTTTATAAAGAGATGCGCTTGGTGGGATTTTCCAAAGCGTTGGCCTAACTGTGCATCCGCTGAAATCAATGGGAGTTGTATCATTGCATCAGTTGGAGCAGAGCTGGGTCAGCACCGAGTGCTTTCGAAAATCCAACTCAGTATATACCTTTAACGTGATCTCAGCTATTTCTAATACTGGGAATGATTCTTTCCCCTGATAACCACTCCTCTACACCTCTGACAAAGGATTGGCAGAGGAAATTCTGTGCCTCAGCATTCTGACTGCAGTCTCTAGAAGAGGAGACTGCCAGAGAAGTGGCTAGATGTGTCCAAGGTAGGAGAGGTGCCTGATTACAGCAGTGTGAGCTTCAGCTAATTTGCATGGCATTGATGGCCAGCAATCCAGGTGTGATTTTTGTAGGTAGTTGCATCAACTGCCCCCTTTGCATTCTTGCTGACTGTGAAAAGGAAAATTAATGTTTAAAAAAAGGAATAAAATGTTGGTGCCTCCCATCACTCTGATACATAGAGAATAATGCCGCTGCTCTGTTGGTGGGAAATGCCATCATTTCTCCTCCACCCATCTCCAGCTCTGAGTGTTGACAGGACTAAGACTCATCTGATGTGAGATTGCAAAAATTAGACTGGAGGAGAAAAATTTTTGATTGGAATTTAATTGTGGAAGTTGCAATTATGGAGCAAATAGCAAAACCAGTTGTTTTGCCCTTCCCTTGTTGCAGTTTCTCACGGTTTAAGAATGAAAAAGGGGTTATGTGGTGCAACTGACAGCAGATACATGGAAGACAAACAAATGCAATTCCTTTGCACAGGATGTAGTCTGCAAGAAGTCACAGGATTGAATACGGTAGCTGGTATTTAATGGCTAGGTAATTTTCTAAGCAACAATAATTGCAGCTACATATGCTAAAAGAGGGGTAATGAAATCTTACAATTCAGGGAAGCCGGTGATCATTGTATGGGTAGGAATGAATTCTTGCCTCAACCTCCTTAACCCCATTTTGAGGATTACATTATTAGCCACGTAGAGGTTGGCAGGTGGTGAAGAATAATGGTATTATTTCTTCTGATGCATCAGTTAGGGGGCAAACTGATATATCAGTTATTTTATCTGGTATGTTGCAATATTTTCATACTTACGGTTTCTGCTTGGTACAAAAACTGTGAATCTTGTTAAGCTTTCATTGGATTTATGATGTATAGCGGATGCATTGTTAGCATTGCATCCTTAAAACTTGATTACAGCAGACTATAACACTGCTTCTCAGTAACTCGACTGATACCTCACTGCCTTCAAAATCTTCACAGCAATTTTCCTGTGCACTAACACACACAAAGGCGCTAGGTTCTAAATATCCTGAATTATACATCAAATGGACTTTTTAATAGCCAATCAAGCTGCTATGTAGTTGTCCATTAGTTTCTATTAAATGTAAATAATCCTAGACCAATCAGAGAATAGTTTATAAATAAAGGTACAAAAATGTAGAGCTGGTTTGAAAATGTTGCCGTCTAAACCTTTTTTCATTGAAAAAATGGCTTGGGTTTTTTTTTCCAAACAAATTTTTACAGAAAACTTTTGCTTCCTTTGACATTTCTGCTTTTTTGATGAAAAACCAAAACTCCCAAAAAATTGTTTACCAAAACTAACATTAACTGAAAAAATATATATATTTATTAACTGTTAATATATATAATATATTAATTAATCAATCAATATATATTTAATAATAATTAATATCATTAATTAATTATAATTAATTAATATATATTTAATAATTAATAGTTATTAATTAATAATTAATTATATATAATATGTATTTAATAACTGTTATTTATTAACAATTTATTAATTGTTTACCAAAACTAACATTAACTGAAAATATATATATATATATATATGTGTGTGTGTATAAAAAATCCTGAACATTTTTGTATTTTCAGTTTCTTAAAAAAACTGCATTTTCTTTGATTTCCCTTTGGAAAAAAATCACATTCCACAAAAAAAAAAAAACTGAAAAAAAAGAGAATATTTGATTTGTTCAGAAAATTGCCTCCAAAACATTTCTCTTCCTGACCAATTCTACACAAATGTATCTTTAAAGATACCCCATCAATCAATCATCGTCTTAGGTTCTGTTACCACCTCTCTCACTGGCATAGGTGCAACTCAGCATAAGGAAAGCTAAATGTACTGGGCTTTTACTGATATACACAGCGGGTACTTAAAGAGTGAATTCTGCTTCTGGGGCTATCCCAGGTTTCAGAGAGACCCTGGAAATCAAAATGACTGTGTGCACTAATGGTGGAAGAGGGAACTGGGAGATAGGGCTCCTGTCTTATGTTCCCAGCTTTGCCACTGACTTGCTAAGTATGTTGGTTTGCCAAGATTTTCAAACTTCAAAGCTGGGCAACTAAATTCATAGCTAGGCATTTAAATCGAAGGGGTTTGATATCTAGAGGTGCTGAGTATTGTTGATGAAAGATGGCAGTGCTCAGAACCACTGTCAGTAAAGCCACTTCTGGGCCTAATTATATATTGGGCCTAACCATTCCATACCTCAGTTTTTCCTATCTCTAATGTGTTTATTAATAATAATAATAATGGGCCATATCCTCAGCTGGTATAAATCAGCATGATTTGAATTTCTGGCTCCTTCTTTCCCATTAAACATTTTATATAGTAATAGAGCCAGAGGTTGTAGTCAGGAATGGGACCCAATTGTTTTGGGTACTGTGCAAAGCACCTGGTGCTCTCACTAGCAGATTTTGCCCTTCCAGCCTCCATAGAGGCATGTGACTTTTACATTATTGCACAGCGACATGGCTGGGAGTAGCGCCACTAAGATGCGGGGCCCTGGGTATACAGCCATGTGTTCCTTCTTGTGATGTATTTGAACTCATGAACTCCCACTGAAGCCACCCTTGCCTGTAATTTACCTGCACCTCAGACCTTAGACTCAGTGATACAGCAGGCAATAGTATGCTTTCTGTTGGGGATTCCTTCAAAAATGACATACATAGCCTTTAAGGAAAATCAATTACCTGAATCCTGTCATAACTGATATCCCGGTTAAAATCCAGAGTGAAATTCTGAATCAAATAACTTCAGTGAGCTCAGCTTAGGGCTCATGAACTACAGTGGGCACCAAATAATTACAGAACCCTTCTTTTATGTGACTAACAAATCCAGGCAAGATTAGTATAGCATAGGGAAGTTAGCGCTGCTGCAACTTCCATAAGGCTGGGTTTTTTTATAAAGTGGAGGATTTGTGTACTAGATTATTAACTCCTTTCCAGACAATGAGGGACATGAGCCATTTGGCCTGAGTTTTTTAAGAGCTGATGGGAAGTAATTACTATAAAACAATTTCCTACAGAAACATAAGATCTTGTTCACCAGTACATTTGTCCATGAGTCAGTTGAAATCCACGGTCCGCCCCAATAGTGTGCTCCACAATGCAAGTGTTAGAATCATAGAATCACAGAAGATTAGGGTTGGAAGGAACCTCAGGAGGTTATCTAGTCCAATTCTCTGCTGAAAGCAGGACCCACCCCAACTAAATCAACTGTTTAACAGCCTAACTAAATTGGGCGTAAGCTGTTTAACAGGTTGTTAGACAGCCAGTCCTCTGCTTTTTAGTTTCCAAAGCAGCTTGCTGGAGCTCTAACGAAGGGGCCGAAAAGTTCAGCAGTTCTCAGAATGCCAGGGGTGTACACTCACTGTTATTTTAAGTGAGTGATGACAGGCAGTGTTCACACGCTCAAGCCCTTAACTGATGATTTATTTTTTTTTATCTCTGTTGCAAATAGCTCTTTGCAAAACATTCCCTGTTCAGTCTACTCTCCCAGCCCCCAACCCTTTACTTGTTCAGCTGGTGAGATGGGCAGTCTGTCAATCTACCCATGTGTCTACTTGGCCTGCACCTGTTGCAATGCCTCTCATACCAGGATCTTTGGCTGCTTGTTAACAAGCAAAAACAGCCTGTGTCAAGTTACTGGGTTAAAAGTCATTTCCTCTTCTGTCAAGCTGAACTATTTCAGCTCTTCTAAATACATCATCCATCTATCCATATCTGCCTTGCAGCCGAGACAGAGAAGGTGAACCTGTGGCAATAGGCATCTCGGTCAAGGAGTACAGGGATTTATTTTCCCCTGAATTAAGTTTAGCTAGAGTGTTCTCTCTCCCTTTGTTGCCTTTGGGGATAAAAAAAAAAATAACAACATATAGCTTGTTTTAGAGATGGGCCCAATCCAATCCTGTATCCAAATAGCTCTGAGGAAGTTTGGTGCCAAATCTATACTTTGTGGGTTCTGGAGCATCTCTGCTTTATTTATATCAATGGAGTTACACTAGGAATGAATTTACTCCATTGTAAAAACTGAGACTGTTCTTCAGTCCCGAAGATATTTCAAGAATGGTATGAGCAAACAAACGCCTGATGACTGTAGGGCTTTGCGTGGGATGTTAAGGGAAAAAAACAAAACTAGTATGCTGATAAGTTGCATGTACAGGATGTTGGAGGGATGGGAAGTAGAGTAGCTGGTTGTTGGTATGTAAGGTAATGCTTTGGATGACATTCAGAGGGTTGGTTCCCTAATGTACATGAAAATTCATTGTCCTGGGTCCTTTGGAGCAGGTGACAAAGGTGGGGTGGGGTGCACAAGCTGGAGAGTAAGGGAAGGTCTAGCATGAATGAAGATTTCTTCATAAATGGAAAACAGGAATGTGTTCTACATTTTCTAACGCTTTGCCTAGACTGGATTGAATAACCTTATCGTTGGGTCTTCCACCTCTTCAGTGGGAGGCTATTCCCACTGATCTCACCATTAGAAAATTTTCTTGATATTTAACCTACAATTTCCAATTCTTAATTTCTTCCAGTTATGTCTAGTTTTACCCTCTTTATGCTACTCAGACAAGTCCCCTCCACCTTTGGAGTTGACACCCTTCAAATATTTGTAGACAATTATGATTAAAAGACTCCTTGCTGTA
The DNA here is from genome assembly GCA_007922155.1 of Mesoclemmys tuberculata. Taxonomy (NCBI): domain Eukaryota; kingdom Metazoa; phylum Chordata; order Testudines; family Chelidae; genus Mesoclemmys; species Mesoclemmys tuberculata. Next base: position 19,535,954 of record ML675617.1, on the reverse strand, counting down.
CTTGATGGCAAAATTATCAAGGTATTTTTTCCCCCACAAAACCAACCTTTGTATGAGCAGTAGCATCTCTCACAATAACCTGGTTTTCATTGTTTAAAATAGATTTCCATTGAGAAAATATAGTGATACTCAAAGCCAGTGCTCTAGTGAGGTATTGTAATCACTCAATGCTTAAGGTACTTGTGGGAGATCTGGTTTATTTTGTGTGTGGTTCTCAGGGGGAAGAACATGCTATACTGGGGCCCGGAGGCCTTGGGGGGCCCAGCCCAGGTTGCAACCCCCATTACCATGAGGAAGACATTTTTCATGAGATTATATATGTGGGATGAGGAATTGTGTTATGTGTGTGGGAGGGGGCCCGTGTTACAAGTTTGTACTGGGCCCTAAAAAATTATGCTTGGGCCCTGGCAGTTCTAACTGGCTGTGCATAACAAGAGCTTCACAAAGCCCTGTCCAGACTCTCTGTCTGAGATGCTCAGCTCTGAATGGCCCAATCCTCAATACCACACCAAGATTTAGTAACAATAAACACTTAGACCCCAGCATTAAAGTAACACAATTACAAATACTTACGGTCAGTCTAATAACTAAACTTGCTGACTCTCTTGACTTGATCTTTTGTGCAGTCACTTGGACCAGTGGGGCTCCCCTGCTGTCAGGAGGCTACAAGCCCACTCATTCTGGATGTTCCATATCGTGGGTCTCTTGTCTCACCCTGCTGTGGTTGCTGCCTGTCTGAGATGCTCTGTGGCAAAATGGCAGAGTCACTGTCCTTTATTTCCCTCTTTTCCGTGTCCGGCCCTTTTTGGGCTCCCCTTCATAGCACCCAGCCTTAGTTTCCCCCCTTCTCAGGGTCACTGCCAACACTCCTCAAACATTTTCTTGCGTTGAGAACCCCTTGTCATGGCGTAATTTATTATTACACATCTCAAAGATACAAATTAAAGTCCCATATTAGAACTCAAATATCTCAGGCTTGGCCACCTTCTTTCACTCTTGGCTCTTCTTCCGTCTCCAATCTTTCTTCAAACAAAGCAATAACTGCGTCCTCCCACCCCACACTTAATGAAAGTATCATGTCCCTCCTGGGTTCTTTTTCTGCTCTTTGGCCTCTATATTTCCTTCACCCCGGTACTGTCAGAGATGATCAGGAGATGTTCCCTTTGCTATCCTGCAGCTCCTTAGATTTCTTCAGCTCAGTTCTCTGCCCCGTATATGAGACCATGGCAGGAGGGTGCTCCCCTGATCCTTCTTTCCTGAAGTCCTTTTCCTGATCCAGGAGCGACTGCAGAAAACTATTCCTTCCCACAGCGTCTCGGTGCAGACACGACACGACACCAACACTTTCCCCTTCCCCTTCTCCACTCCCTTCCTGCAGGTCTTCATAAGGAACACCTGTCCCCGGCTCAGCTGGATCTGATTAATGCACTGGGCTGGCCGGCCCAAGGCTTCTGTTCCTTAAAGGAACATGCCACCCTGGTATACCTGTCATACTGAGAGTGGAGATAGTCACCTGTTCCTCTGTCGAATGTGTTTGTCTTGAATGACAATCTCGTTTGACTGCAGGGCAACCTCTTGTGACACCACTTCTATGTGCAACCATTAAATCCCATCGCAGAGACACAGAGTGTCATTTTCACAAAGTGGTAGCAGATCCCAGGACCTCAAATCATGCTGAATTCTTTCTCTGGCTTTATCTGTCTCTTTATACCTCTGCACATCCCCAGTGATGCGACATCAATTTCTAATGATGTTCAGTGATTACGCACTGGTTAAGGTGCTTGCATGAGATCTGTTTTACTCTGTCCAGTTCCAATTGGCTGTGCATTACACAAAAGCTTAATAGCGCCTCACCTGGATGCTCTGTCTGGGAAATGCCGCCATTAAAACATCAGCATTTACCTCCAGATACCATATGGTACTATGCAATTATTTCCTCTTGTTTACTAAGGAGGAAACTATGGGAGCTAGAGGCCACTTTGAGGGTACTATTGGCAATGGCTGACTTTTTGCAGAGTCCCCTGAATTGGTATCATATGGTTTTATGGGAAATTATCTCATTTTATGCCCTTTTCACTAGAAAACATAAAAGTAGAGAAAGAAGGTAGAAAGACAAAGAGAGAGAGAAACAAGGAAAAGAAGAAATAGGAAGAAGGAGGGGGGAAGGAAACAGAAACTGTGTTATTTACAGTCTTCATCTCCCAGAGTATTGTCTTTTTCTTCATCTAGGATAAAGACATATACTGGAGCTAATTAAAAATATTAATGTGCTTAGAGTATATAGAGGTCCTTCTTGTTTGCAGACCTCCAGATGAGGCTTTTGTCTGAACCAACTTTTCCATCTATAATGGTGGAAACCTACCTGTCCTTTATGGGAATGAGCCTTGATTCATTATTGAAGTATTTGCAATATTATCATTAGCAACAACAACAAAAAAATGTGTCAAGGCTGCAGCATCGTTTGATGCACAAGTGGCATGGTAGCTATTCTTTGTCTGCTTCCTGTTAAATGAGGCAATTGTTTTAAATGGGAATGTTCCATAGCATCAGAATATGAAGCCAGACCTACTGCAGGCTGCATTAGGGGGCATATGTAAGTGCCTGTTTCACCATTATCTTTGCTACTGTAGGCTATATGCCCTTTTCTAGTCCAGACAGAGGCTTGATCCTGTGATAGATACACCAATTTCCTGAAATACCCTTGAAAAACCTTATTAAGTATATGTAGTCCATGGTATTAAATGCAAAGGTTATATATTATTGTTGGCCCGGATAATCAAAGAACTATATTGAACAATGTAGCAGACGAGATCTTTGGGACAATATGTACTAAGTGGACTTCCTGGGAAATGTCTAGAGGGAGAACAAAGCAACGTTTCTCTTCTTCTCTCCCTCTCATTTATGCAAACACCTCTTCCCAGCCATTTAAAACTATGGCCTGAGGAGAAGGCAATTGTATGCTGATCACCTATTCTCAGGGTCTTAAACTCAAAGACCCAAACTGTACAAAAGAGGGACTCTTAGATGGGTGTGTTTGTTCTAAGCTGACAGATGTTATGAACTTGTAACCACAGAAAAACTCTTGATTGAGGTTTGAAGGACTGATCACCTGCCAGAACCTTTATCCAAGACTCCATAGAGTGAGGCTTCCATCGGTCATCGTTAAATCTTTAGTGTTTTTGTTCATTGAATTCTACTTATCTAATTATCTGATAAATGAATTTTTAGGTCTTTTATTCCTGTTTCCTCACTGAACAGAAATAATAGATACTAAAATCACCCACTTTCCTCCTGCGTGAACTCTGTGGATCAACAAGATGAGGAGCAAGACGTTTATCCATTGCCCAAGATGGAAGTTTTACAGTTAACTGGATCAGGGACTGTCTGAAAAGAAAATTCTTCCATTTCTTCTTCATTCTTCAAACAAAAACACTGGGAAGAGTTAAAATCTCTGAGACAAAACCCTAAGCCACTTGCAGTTGATTGAACATATCTGGATACATTACAACCTGGTGTAAGTCAATGCAAATCCAGTAAGGTCAATAAAGATGCACCTTCACTTCCTTATTTACTTTCTCCACACCAGTCATGATTTTATAAACCTCTATCATATCCATACTTAGTTGTCTCTTTTCCAAGCTCAAAAGTCCCAGTCGTATCAATCCATATTTTCCATAGTCCTAATCATTTTAGTTGCCCTTTTCTGTAACTTTTCCAATTCTCATGCAACTTTTTTGAGAGTTGGCGACCAGATCTGCACATAGTATTCAAGATGTGGGCATACCTAGGATTTATAACGAGGCAATACGATATTTTCTGTCTTATTATCTATCCCTTTTCTAATGATTCTCAACATTCTGCTAGCTTTTTTGATTGCTGCTGCACATGGAGTGGATGTTTTCAGAGAACTATCCACACTGACTCCAAGATTTCTTTCTTGAGTGGTAATAGCTAACTTAGACCCCATCATTTTATATGTATTGTTGGGATTATGTTTTCCAATGTGCATTATGTTGCATTATCAACATTGAATTTCATCTGCCATTTTGTTGCCCAGTCACCTAGTTTTGTGAGATCCCTTTGTAACTCTTTGCAGTCTGCTTTGGACGTAACTTTCTTGATGGGGGACATCACTAATTACTTCTCTCCATTCTGAAAACTGACCTTTTATATCTCTACCATTTGTTTCCTATCTTTTTTCCTATAACAATGGAAGGGGTTCTCCCATCACTGTCATTAATCCACCTCCCCGAGAGGCAGTAGCTGGGTCACCAGAAGAATTCTTCCATCTACCTAGCACTTTCTACTCGGGAACTTTGGTCAGCTTAACTGATTGCTCAAGGGGTGGATTTTTCACATCTCTGAGTGACAAAACTGGGTCAATCTAATTTTCTACTGTAGACTAGCTCTCAAACAGGACAGACTTTACTAGTGATATATTCAATGTGTAGAATGTATCACAACTAACATTAAGCATTCCCTTTTTCCATTCTTTGGATATCTGGTCTATTTAAACTGTAAGCCCTTTGGGGAAAGGACTGTCTTTTCCTATATGTTTACACAGTACTTTGCATAATGAAGGTTCTGATCTCTGGTAGACTATCTAGAAACTATTGCCGTATTGGTCATAAAAATGTGCAAAATAATATGAGGAATGTACAGACACATTAATTTTGCCCTTTGAAAGGTTGAAACAATACCAAAGCTGGAACTGGAACTGGAAACTGGGGTAAATTCTATACGGTATTAGACAACCTTGGATTATCTTGGATAGGTATTGAGAGTCAGGGACCAAATGCCTAGCCGAGAAAGCAACAGGTGCCAGTATTAGTGACATAGTAACCCTTCCCTGCTCTAAGGATCTGTGTTGTAGTATATGTTGTGATTATATTAAATAACAAAAAGTCAAATTAGGAGAGTGGGACTCATTTTTTATTTACATTTTGTTATTGCATCGTGTTTTGAACAGCAGCTGAAGTTTAAATAGGACTGGTTTAAAATGTAAACATTCCTCACAGCTTTTTTATCAGTTGCATTAAATATAGTCCTTAAAAAAACCACACAATATTTTCTATATTTGCTGAAGGATGACGTCCCTCTATGCCTTAAGCGTGTGCCAGATTACTCATAAACCTGGACCATATGCCACTGCAATTTGCTGATGGGCCCAAGCTGTTTTGGTAGATATAAAATCCGAGGGGATTATGGAAGCTTGAGCCTCACTGAAAACAGAGCAACAGTGGTGGGGCAGCTGCTAGCTCTCCTCTTTCTGTCTCTCAATTTAGGTCAGGATACAACAGAAAACCCAAATACAGTGCTAGAGAAGGGCTCTGATATGCTCTACATATGTGCAAATCATGATCCCAACACATGCTTTCTCCCACTCTGACTGACCCTTCACAGTGTGACCTAGAGCCCAAGTCAAGATGTGATGAGAAGGAGATCATGCATAAGAAGATGAAATTTCCTATATTTCATTCCAGAATTAGAAGCCTGAAGCTGATGTAATGCATGAGCCTTATACTCAAACCACAAAGGTTGGCTCCCTACTTATCCTGCTCGTTATTCAGTGTTCCCTATTACTCTCAAAAGGGATTAGTGATTTATGGTGCCTCAATTTTTGGATGCCCATCTTGACAAATACTGTGAAACACGTAGCAGTTGGGTTTGTTTCAGTAGAGACATGCCCTTTAAATGGATCTAATTTTCAGAGAGTCAGCACTCAGAAAACACTCTCTGAAACACAGGCCCTTTAGCGTGCCCCAGATTAGGCATCCAAAAAGCGAGGCACTATAAATCACTAGTCATAGTGAAAAATCTAAGTTCTCTCTCTCTGTTTCCTAAATATAATATTAAACTACCTCTTGGAAGTGTTATAAAAGACATCTTCAGATGGAAGTTGGTTTAGAATTGTGAACTATTATCTTGATTATTTTTATGCGACTGTCATTTGCTTACATTCCATGCAGTGACCCCTTCTTTCATTCTTTTATCTCCTTGACTTCTTTATTTTTTGTTTTGTTTTTGTGTTTTTTGGTCTTATCATATTTCCGAAGGCTGAAACTCCTTTTTAATTCTACCAACTATTTTAAAACATCACGGCTAAAATTGTTTTGAAATGGATATCTGAGATTAGGAGTCTCCATCCGTGCTGAAGGAACTAAATGTGGCTCTAATTCAGTAAAGCTCTTTTGCACATTCATAAGTCCCACTGACATATTTTCAAAAGTACTGAACACCTGTAGCTCCCCTTGAGTTCAGTTGGAATTGTGGATGCTCAGCACTAGTGAAAATCAAGCTGCTTTTATTTAATTGCCTAAATACGGACTATTCTTGGCCCAGAATATTTAACGATTTTAAAATGCAGGGCCATTTTCCTCAGTGCTTTAAATACATTACAGAAATTGATCAACAAGTAGAGCTGGCCAAATAGTGGGAAAAATAATTCACAGCATTTTCACAAACGAAAGTAGTGTGTTTCAATCACTATGATGCATAGGGTCATTGTGTTAGTTATCTGTGAGTACTCAGACACCCAACGGTATTCAGGAAAATGCTTGCAAACCCAGAAAGTGTCCCACATTTTAGTACGAATATTTATTTATCCCAAAATTGGAATCACAAGTGCCCTATTCGCTATTCTTCCATTTGAGGTGTTTCAGTAACCAATTAGGAAGAAAATACTATATCATGTGACTTAGAAAACCAGCCACATGACATGATTAATGAATAAATCCAAATGTATGTTTGCTAACAACCTGCACTATGAAAATTATTCCTCCAAACAAAGCCTCCTACACTTAGAAATAATGAACAGATTCAAAGACCATCAGGATTGGTTCATGAATGATTTGCTGATCAAAAGGGAGTTAAATTCATACCTAATATTATATGCATAATAATTACGTGTGACCAACTCTGCCAACAAACTTTGAATATCATCTTTGAAAAAACAATCTCATCAGGTCATCAGAGACTTGCGCATTTTCCTGTGGCTATCGTCAAACTTTCTATAGGGTGTATTTTCCCTGCAATATATGTGCATAACTCCCATTATCACTAATAAAAGGAAGGCCCAGATCCTCAAAGATATTCAGATTCCTAACATCCATTGAAATCAATGGACATTAGGAGCCTAAATGTCTCTGAGGATCTTAACCAAAGTGTCCAGACAGCATGGCATCAATGGGGAAGCAGACCAATCTCATTAAATAAAGCACTACCACTTTTAGAAACTCTAATAAATAAGAAGAAGGAACCTGCTGCTGGATTCGTGCTATCTCACACCAACAAAATAAAGGGACAAAAAGAGGTTATGTTCTCTTACCTGACAGCCTTTCACATATGGCCATATATTTATTTTAAACTTGCTCCTTGAGTGACAGTTGAAGCTCCTCATTACTCAGGTCTCCTATGTGAGCAAACCAGACATGCAACATGATGACAGGCCCCAGATAGCAGGAGGGCAGCTGGGAATTATAGCATCTTTCAGGGCATTGGCTAGAAAGCAGAGAAGGGAGAAGATGTGCAATCTGAACAGCTCGTGTGTCCTCAACAGTAAAAGTAAAAGGAATTCCAGGTCTAAGATATCAGGTGCTGTGTGTCTAGTTTAAGCATACTTGCCATTTTTAGGATATCTGTTCACTCAGTTAAATTTGTAATAAAACTTCCCACAACTTTAAAAACAGCTCACACTGAACAGGTATTTGTCTGCTTTTCTTTTTGTGCATGTTGTTTTGCTTAATATAGGGCCACATTCTTTAACTTTATTCATGCTGAGTAATATCCATTGATTTTATTAGAGCTATTCATGGAGTAAGGTGTTACTCAAAACAAGTAAAGGTATCAGACTCCAGTCCTTATTGTTTGTTTGCTAATAGGCCACCATTTTTAGTTCACTATGATCATCGTGTTGGCTGAGACAAATCTCTGAGCCACAGAATTTCATTTGATTGGTGGATTTCAGAAGATGTAACTACATTAGAGATGGGCTTGAACCAAAACCCCCAGATTCAAACACTCCTGAACTTTGAGAGGGTTCATATTTAGAAGCAGACCTGAATCTGAGCTTCTTGGCTGGCACCTCTCTTCATTATGGCCCAAATCAGAACCCTGGAGAGGAATTGTTTAAGTTTAGTACTAATATAGGCACGAGGACGAATGGGTACAAACTGGATATTAGGAAATTTAGACTTGAAATTAGACGAAGGTTTCTAACCATTAGGGGAGTGAAGTTCTGGAACAGCCTTCCGAGGGAAGTAGTGGGGGCAAATGACTTATCTGGCTTTAAGACTAAGCTTGATAAGTATATGGAGGGGATGTTATGATGGGATAGTTTAATTTGAGCAATTGATTTGGATTATCGGCAGGCTCAATGGTCTGTGGGAATGTTGGATGGGATGGGAACTGAGTTACTGCAGAGAATTCCTTTTTGGGTGTTGGCTGGTGAGTCTTGCCCACATGCTCAGGGTTTAGCTGATCGCCATATTTGGGGTCGGGAAGGAATTTTCCTCCGGGGCGGATTGGCAGAGGCCCCGGAGGTTTTTCGCCTTCCTCTGCAGCGTGGGGCATGGGTCGCTTGCTGATGGATTCCCTGCAGCTTGAGGTCTTCAAATCTCACTTTTGAGGATTTCAATAACTCAGTCATGGGTTCGGGGTTGTTATAAATGTGTATGGGTAGGGTTTTGTGGCCTGCCTTGTGCAGGAGGTCAGACTAGATGATCATATTGGTCCCTTCTGACCTATGAGTCTATGAGTAATCTAAATACTCCCTGATTTCATCAGGAGGTAAAAATTGGGGCATGGTCCTGTCTCTTGTTTCCTTCAATTCTAGCTGAAACCATCTAGTAATTGGAACCTGTGTTCTCTGTAGAGGTTAAGAACAGCCATGATGGCAGTAAAGTTTCTCCACTGTGAATGGGTTGGCAGTAAGAACTGATCTAACAGCAATGGAAGCCTATGGAAATCTTGAGCTAATAGGGCTTCTCCATTGAGACAATCTCTTCCTCTGCTAAAACATTATTAAAAATTGTGAGTCATTGGAACTACTAACCAACTAAGAAACAATTAGCTTGATTTCCCTCTCACTTACACCAGTGAAACTTCATTCACTTCAGTTGTTACTCTTGGTTCCCATGCAGAAGACAACCAGACTCCATGTGTTTGTCATTCAGCTACTTGTCATAAATATTGGCCCTAACTCACAGTCATACAGATTCATGCCTCCTATCACATATATTTCTGTACCTGTAGCCAGCGATTATTGGACACTGTGGGGGCAATTTCCATGGATGCTAAGGCACCTTTGCACCACTCTGGCAGTGCAGAAGGTAATAAAGAGCATGTAAATTACACCCACTTTAAGTCCCATCCCTGTACACTGCTAGGGTGGCATAGATGGGTTTTAATATAAATGGAAATTGGGCCCATCTGTCCAATAACTGCCTGGATAGAGTACATAAGTGTATGCGAAAGAAAGCCAATGGCGGTAGGAATGCAGGGTACATGCCGATGAATTTTGTTTATTCTATTTGCAGACTTTTCTCTTGTTTTTTTGGTTTTTTTTGATGTATCCCAGATTGATCAGGAAACATTCCAAACCTTCCTGTTTGGACCATTTTTTCTGAGATGATTTACTGTAACTCCAGGTTCTTTGACTGCTTGCTCATGTCCATTCCATGCTAGATGTGTGTGCGTGCCACATCCACCAGTGCTGGAGATTTTTCTGTCAGTGGTATCTGTAGGACCAGCTCTAGGGACCTCTGTAGTGGCACACATATGCACCAATATGTAGGGCACTACTGCCTCCCTCCCTCTCAGTTCCTTCTTACCATCTGTGACAGTACTGGAAAGTCCTTGGCTTGGCAAGCACTTACTGTGGTTTTCCTTGTATTAGTAGTGTATCGAGTTATTAATGAGTTCCATTCCTGAGTTTTAGTAGTTGAGTGCTTTCCCCCATTCATGGGCTTAGCCGGGGATGGGGCATGCCTGGTCCCTGGGCTTCAAACCGTTCATGTCCTGTAACAAGTCTATGCCTGTGAATGATCCTTACCAGCACTGCCTATAATGCCTGGGTGAGGCCCACATTCGGAACAAATGCAGGACCTGCAGGAACGTTAGACCCCACACAAAGAAAGCGCGAGACATCAGGTTGAGAGTGTTCCTGATGGAGCTGGCCCTCAGACCAATGTCTGAGCTGGGCTACTCAGATTCAACGCCTTGTACGTTGGCGTCAACATGAAGTGATCCCCTGCCATCGAGTTCATCCTGCACCCATCACCATCACCAGTGCTGAAGAAGCAGCACAAAAAGACACACTCTGAGAGACAGCACTCTCCCATCTAAACAGAGCAAGTTGGGAACTGGGGATGAGTTGAGACCCATTCTGGGATGCTCAGCTTCCCTGGAACTCGTGTCGGCCATAGGCTCACTCCCTAGCACTCCCAGCCCACCTTGGGTCCCACCTCCGACTCCAAGCAGCAGCCAGGGCCCCTAGCATCTTGTAGTACCATCCACCCTGAGGCCTTTCAGGTGGCCACAGACTTGCTTTTGCTCCAAGGACCACCTACTCCTTGGGAAGACAGACCCTTGGGCCGGGACACCGTGCCAGGTCAATTGACCAAAAGTGGATCATGGGCAAGCCCATGATGGGGGCCCCACTTGGGTCTCCGGCATTGTGGCACTGTTCACTGTCCCCACAGCACCCACCCACACCCCAGCAACAGTTGGACTTTGGCAGTTCTGGAACTCCTGGGGTTTTTCCACAGTACCTAGCTCACAGCACCCGTCTATCTCAGGGACATCAGAAAGGCATTCGGCAACAGTGTCACATCTGCCCCTAGATTTCAATGACAATCTGGGGCAGGCAGAAGGGATGGGAGTGACCCAACACGAGGAGGCAACCCCAGTTGCAGAAGAATGATCGCCCACCCCTCCCCTACCAACATCCTCATCTTCATCGCTTGATGAGGCAGTAACTGGGCTGTCCACTGCAGTCCCCCAGGACAATTTTAGGGCCCACCAAGAGATACTTAAAAAAGTAGCAGCGAATCTGGGCTTGGAGGTGGAGGAGTTAAAGGAGCCGGCTGCTTCACATGTTGGCATTCTGGCAGCAGCAGCAGCCCCTTCTAGTAGTCCTCCCCATCCATGAAGGGGGTCATCAAATTAACTAAAGCCCTATGACAGAACCCCACTTCCCTACCCCAAGATCTAAAAGGGATGCATATTTCCATATTCTAGGGACACAGGCGCTTCCTGCATTTTGTAGTGGGGGACAACCACTACCAATTCACGACCCTTCCTTTGGCCTATCAACCACACAAAGAGTCTTTACGAAATGCATGGCAATAGTGGAGGCCTACCTCAGGCATTGAGGGATACAGATCTATTCGTTCTTTGATGACTGGCTCATCAAAGGACACGCAGAGGCTCTAGTCTGACACCATATTGTGAGTGGCCTGTCAAAACCTGGCCGGCTAGTAAACAAGCAGAAATCCACATTTGTACCAGTGCATATGATATCGGAGCAGTCCACAGCTCTGTCCGGGCCAGAGCATTTCTGCCTCAAGCTAGATACCACGCCTTGTCCAACCTGATCTTTCAGGTCACAACATGTCCCCTCACTACAGTGAGGGTTTGGCTCTGATTACTGGGTCACATGGTGGCATGCACCTATGTGGTCCAACATGTGATGATCTGCCTCAGACCCCTTCAAATGTGGCTGGCATTGTTCTACTCCCCAGTGAGACACAGTTTGGATATGGTTCTCACAATCCTGTTATGGGTACTTACCTCTTTGGCTTCGTGGACAATCTCTGCTCATGTGAAAGAGGGGTTTCCCTATGCTAATCACTTACCTTGGTGTCAGACACCTCGGACCTGGGTTGGGCAGCCCACCTTGGCCCACTCAAGACCAAAGGCCTTTGGTCCCAGGAGGAGCTCAGGTTACACATAAATGTCACGGAGCTCAGGGCAATTTGCCTGGTATGTGAAATGTTCCTCCCCCAAATGTCAGGAAAGATGGTATGAGCACTGATGGACAACATGGCAGCAATGCACTATGTCAGCAAGCAAGGAGGAGCAAACTCTTCAGCCTTGTGGCTAGAGGCACTCAGCCTGTCGAACTCCTATTTGGGCATGCAATCCACCTCAAAGCGTCTCGCCCCCTAGGGGTCAAGAACATGTTATCAGATCTCCTCAGCAGGTCTTTCTTCTCTGACCACAAGTGGTCCATGCACCAGGAGGTGGCAAGAATGATCTTCCAGAAGTGGGGGACTCCCCGAGTGGACCTGTTTGCGACTCAACAGAACAGGAAATGACACTGTTTCTTCTCCTTGTGAGAACAAGACTGCGGCTCCCTGCCCAACTCTTTTCTCCTTTGGTGGTCAGGAGATCTTAGGTCCACCTTCCCTCCAATTCCTCTTGTCCACAGAGTCCTCATAAAGATCAAGAGAGACAAGGCACAGGTTATAATGGTCACACAGCATGGCCTCATACATATTGGTTCAGCATGTTGCTGGACCTGGCAGTGCAGCCCCTTGGACACTCACGGAATCATGGTCGAATGCTACACCCGGACCTCAACTCCTTGCACCTGACAGCATGGATGCTGCATGGTTAAGCCAGGAGAAGCAAACCCAGGTCCAGAGAGTCTTACTGGAGAGTAGGAAACCTTCCACTAGGACCACTTACCTGGCAAAATGAAAATGCTTCTCTTGCTGGGCAAGGGAGCATGATCTCGCTCTGTCTCAAGTACCACTACAGTCTATTTTGCAATACTTACTCCACCTGAAACAGCGGGGACTGGCACCATAGTCCATCAGGGTACATCTAGTGGCCATCTCAGTTTTCCACCCACACATCCAGGACAGTTCAATCTTCTCTCATAACGTGACAGTCAGATTCCTAAAAGGCCTGGAAAAGTTCTTCCTATAGGTCAGAGATCTAGACCTCAATTTGGTCCAGTCCAAATTCACTAGGCCCCCATTTGAGCCCATGGTGTCCTGCTCCCTCCTTCACTTGTCTTGGAAGGTTGCCTTCCTGATGGCGATTACATCAGCGAGGCATGTCTCAGAAATCAAGGCTCTAACCTCAGAACCTCCCTATATTGTATTCTACAAAGAGCCAGCTGCAACCTCACCCTGCGTTTCTACCAAAGGTAGTGTCACATTTTCATGTCAATCAGGACATCCTCCTGGCAGTGTTCTTCTCCAAGTCACAGTGCTCTAGTGAGGAAAGATGTCTACACTCATTGGATGGTAGGCGAGCATTGGCTTTCTATATAAAGAGAACTAAACCCTTCTGGAAATCCACACAGCTCTGCATAGCTGTGGCAGAGTGAATGAATAGTCTACCAGTCTCATTGCAGAGAATTTTCTCTTGGATTACCTCCTGCATCCATACATATTATGAGCATGCAAAGGTCACATCTCCTGCCAGTCTAGCAGCCCATTCGATGAGAGCTCAGATCTCTTCAGCGGTCTTCTTAGTTCAAGTGCCAATTCAGGACATCTGCAGGGCTGCAACTTGGTCCTCAGTACATACCTTCACATCCCATTACGCAATCATACAGCAAGCCCAGGGTGATGCAGGCTCGGCAGGGTGGTATTACAATCGGCACATCCATGAACTCCTGGCCTAACTCCAGAGACACAGCTTTTGAGTCACCTAGCATGGGATGGACATGAGCAAGCACTCGAAGAAGAAAAGACGGTTACTAACCTTTCCTAACTGTTGTTCTTCGAGATGTGTTGCTAATGTCCATTCCATGACCCACCTTCCTTCTCCTCTGTTGGAGTTCCGGCAAGAAGGAACTGGGGGGAGAAGGGGTGGACTCGTGGCACCCTATATATGGGTGCATACGTGCGGCACTGCAGAGGGTGCTAGAGCCGGCCTTACGCTACCACTGAGGGAAAAATCTCTGGTACCGGTGCACGTGGGGCACACACACACCTGGCATGGAATGGATATGAGCAACACATCTTGAAGAACAACAGTTACGGAATGGCCAGATGTGAGATACAGATGGGAGTTTTCAGCAAAGGCACTGCGAGACCTGGCTGATGATTATTCTTTACACCTTTTATGAAACCCATTTCCATTTTCCAATTACTATAATCATTCTGCAAACACTGTCTATGGTATTTATTAAATGGTTTCATTAGTGTATATTTTAAAATGAAAACTCTGGAAATATTCTCTGCTTGGTGCCATGTCATCCTGCTGGCAATGAGCACACTAAATTATTTAAATAAATGTATGGTGTACAATGGATATATTCCCCATCTGTATGAGTACAGTGCCATGGCTTCCATATGCACTACATTTCCTTATTATAATAACACCTCTTAAAAACAATTGGCTCAGCTGTGCAGGATAGTTTTACAATGAGATGAGAAGTGTATATCTTGTATACACATGTTGAAGATTAACAGCATCTGAGGGCTACCAAAGGAAGTGAACTCTATGTCCAAAACACAGATTGCCCACATGTTTATATATTTAATGAGGAAATTTTCAAAGCAATGCACTGGAGTTCCATATATAAATCCCATTTAACAAAATAAGCAGAAAGAACTCCCATGTAGCACTTTGAAAATGTGCCATTTATTGCTGAGCTCAACTAGTGAACCTCCAGTATGTAATGAAAACCTGTGGAGTTTATAGTACAATATCTATTAAATGATTAGTTCCAGAGGGGTAGCCGTGTTAGTCTGTTTTTAGCAAAACAACGAGAGTCCTGTGGCACCTTAAAGACTAACACATTTATTTAGGCATAAGCTTTCATGGGCAGAAACCCACTTCATCTGCCCATGAAAGCTTACACCCAAATAAATGTGTTAGTCTGTAAGGTGCCACAGGACTTCCGTTTTTTATAAAATGATTAATTCCCTGGGTGAGATTAGTAGGTATTTTTTCATTCTCTGTCCCCAGAGATATTCTCTGTTACAAGGCAAAATACATGAACTGTGCCCAACTTTAAAAATTGATTTTGGGATGTATGCCAGACCAGATGGTTAGAAAAGCTAAATACCATTGATTTATTTCTTACCCTTTACGAAGCAATATTAGAGACAATGGACCTTATCAGAACAAATGAGAATAAACAATGGGATGCAGACTCAATACAGAATTAACAACCAAAGCTGCTGGCTTTTATTATGCTATGATTAATTCTGACTTTATGAAAGCATTAGCAATCAGCAGAAAATGTTTAGCTTCACCTAATGAAATCAGTGACAAGCTATACAACCCTTTAGTCAGCCATCTCCAATTTGTAAGATACCATGGTGTAAAAAAAACAAAACCCAAGGCTTAGAAGTGAAAACTAAGAGCAAGCCATGACATGATGCCCGCCTCAATCCTCTAAGAACCTAACTAAAAACATCAGCTGAAACACCACACTGAAAGCTGGTACTGCACAGGGATTACATATCTCAAGACAAACACCTGAGAACTAGTCTAAGGTCTGCCATCCTCCTAATCAGTGAACTAAACTACCAATATTTACATAATCCCATTACTTTTTACTGGTGATCCCATTGATGCCAAAGTGGGAAGATGACCGAGGAATTTTGCTGTATTCCTATTTTCTTTCGGTTGGGATTTTCAGAGGGCCCTAAAGGAAACAGGTGCCCAACTTCATGAAGCCTCTCTAAAAACTCCAGTTTTAGCCTAAAGCTAGAACTCTTCATTCAGATTGATATCCTAATAGCATAGTCAGAGGAAGGCCTTTTGTGTTCTGTTGCTGGCTCTGCTCTCTGATTCTGCTCAAATCACTTCATTGCTCAGTGCCTCAGTTTCTACATCTATAAAATATGTATGATGTTACTACTGTGGGTATCATTACACTACAGATGCTTTCATTAATGAATTGTAGAACTCTGAGGTCTTTAGATCACACTAGCTTAGAAGCTGTAAGTGTAAAATATTATTGTTTAGTGTACTCTCTTGTCAATTAGCACTCATTCTTTCACTTTAATAAAAAAACAGGTTACATGTTAAAGTAATAACATACCAAATGTTTGCTACATTGCTCTGTCACCCAGAAGTTCAACCAGCACTTGGTTAACTACTATTAGCAAGAAGAGGAAGTACCCTTTCTGATGAAAATGTTTAAGGCCTGTTATTTGAGAGATGCAGCTGAGCTGTTATGTACTGAATTTAGCCCTGTTTCACTTAATTTGCCACAGCTAACTCATACAATAAGAGTTTAGTTTATACCCTAGTGCTACCATGCCTGAATATCTCATTATAATTGCAAAGACTTTTATTTTTATTAGAACTTAAAAGTACACTGTGGTGTGTTAATTTTCCATGGTGTTACAAAAATATAGGAAGTTATTGGAAAAAAAAAACACAAACCTGAAACTCCTGTGTAGAGATAACAACCAGGGTTGGGGAAAATATAAGGGGAAAATAGCATTTTTGAATGAGTTGTATTTGATTGATTCCTGTCTTAGTTAATATGGACCAAATACATATCATGGGCAAGACTGCAAGGTGCTTTCCTCCATTTTGTGTGTCCCATAAAAGTGCCAGGTAAAAGTGCAGTCCATGCACCAGAGGAAGCTCAGGAAATACCCTGGGGGCATCCATCACCCCAAATGGGGTGTAATAAAAGTCTAACATATGAGGGCTGAAAAGAAACTGCTCCTTGTTTCCTGGTCCCAGTCACATGGGTCAAGGTAACAAAAATTCCGTACCCCTGTCACCAGGACCACCTGGGGCAGGAGGGGCCATTTGCCCTGAGCCTGTCCTTTGAGAAACTCCCCAAACCAAGTGGTCTTGTGACAGGGCGCATGGGGTCACAGTGCTACTCAGTTTCAACCCGACAGCCCCTCCATCATCACAGAGGGGCAGCAAAGCCAAACCTGCGTGGAGTTGTGAACCTGAATGCCAGGTCTCAATGCCTGGAGTGGGGAGCAGGGCCTAACCCCATGGGACAGGAGCCCAGTCAATGGAATGGGGTACAATGTGAGCTTGCTCTGAAACGAATGGGAGTTAGACGCCTAAATACCTCTGAGGATTAAGACTGCAGTACCACTTTCTGGTCCTCTACTACCCCAGCATCCCCTTCCCTTGCCCTGGGCGGTGGTGTTTGCCCAGTGGATCCATGGTACTTATAGACACACTCTTTAGGCCATCACGCCTTAAGCTTTCCCCCCTCAGTCATGTTTCTATTGCAATGGAATGGAATGCAATGGAACCATGGCCTTAACACCATAAAGAAGATTTCTTCTACTGTTATAAATAATTGATTTCATGATCCACTCGGTGCTGAACAATGAAATAGAAAGAAGGCCAGTCCATGATCTGAAGATGGGATGGATTGCACTCTCAGCAAGGCTGCAGATGACACCAAACTGGGGAGAGTGTAGATATGCTGGAGGGCAGAGATAGGCTAGAGAGTGACCTAGACAAATTGGAGGATTGGGCCAAAAGAAATCTGGTGAGGTTCAACAAGGACAAGTGCAGAGTCCTGCACTTAGGATGGAAGAATCTCAGGCACTACTGCAGACTGGGGACCGATGAGCTAGGCAGCAGTTCTGCAGAAAAGGACCTGAGGGTTACAGTGGACAAGAAGCTACATATGAGTCAACAGTGTGTCCTGGTTGCCAAGAAAGTTAATGGCATATTGGGCTGCATGAGTAGGACCATTGCCAGCAGATCTTGGGAAGTGATTATTCCCCTCTGTTTGGCACTGGTGAGGCATCATCTGGAGTATTGTGTCCAGTTTTGGCACCCCTCCCCCCACATCACAGAAAGGATGTGGACAAATTGGAAAGAGTCCAGAGGAGGGCAACAAAAATGATTAGGGGACTGGAGCACATGACTTATGAGAGGCTGAGGGAACTAGGCTTGTTTAGCCTGCAAAAGAGACGACAGGGCGGATTTGATAGCAACCTTTAAGTACCTGAACGGGGGTTCCAAGGAGGATGGAACTAGGTTGTTTTCAGTGGTAGTAGATGACAGAACAAGGAGCAATGGTCTCAAGTTGCAGTGGGGGAGGCCTAGGTTGGATATTAGGAAAACTTTTTCACTAGGAGTGTGACGAAGCACTGGAATGGATTACCTACGGAGATCATGGATTTTCCATCCTTAGAGGTTTTTAAGGTGCGGCTTGACAAAGCCCTGGCTGGGATGATTTAGTTGGGGTTGGTCCTGCTTTGACTTCCTGAGGTCCCTTCCAACCCTAATCTTCTATGATTCTATGCCTCACTCAACAAGATAGAAACGAAGAGCTCAGGATCCTGGTGTTAATGCACAAGTTACAAATGTGTGCAGTGATGCTCTGCACATATAGCTCCACTGGAGGAGAAAGTGTGAGGCTGGTAAGGTATAAAACTGAACACACTCAGCCAGCGCAGAGTTAGGAAATGGGATTGTGTATTGAGTACATCCTGACCTGCTTTACATCGTGGCTAAAAACGACTGCTAGGGTTCCACATGTTAGTCTCATCAGTTGTGCGCAGTAGGAGTAATACAGTGACATCAGTCCTGAGATTTGTACAACAGCAAATACTGGCTAGTAGTTATAGCCTGTTTGCAGACTGAATAGTTTCCACTGATAATCTAAATGGCAACACCAGTTTGAGGAAAAGGCTTCATAACGTTGTGGCTTTTATGAAGCGAAGAAGAAATGCATCTCTGCTGCTTTCTGATGAAAAGTTGGGGTTAACATTCATCTCTGTGGACTGTAACTTCTAGTCCAGTTATAGCTGCACAATCAGTTTTGTTTGTGCAATCGCTGCCAATAATTCTTTTGCAATGCAACTTAGCTGGTGGTAATGCCAATAAGGTCACATTTCCTAGGACTTGCATCATATCCTGGGAGCACTGCCAGGTGGAAAAGGAGCAGCTGGAAGTAAGAGGATTTTTAAGGATTCCCTGCAGATGGTAGCGTACAGCAATGCAAATCTTTTTTTGAGCAAACTTGCATGGATCTGGTGGTCAGTTTCATTACATAAAGTAGTGGGGGGAAGAAGGGGTGGGAGAGTTGACCGAGGGGAGGACATTTAGACCAAATAAAATGTAGAGCAAGGCAGAGCCTTCTTAACAAGAGCAATATCTGTATGTACACATCACAGATAGGTACCACTGTATTAAAGATCTCACAAAATAATAGCTAGCAGTGTCTTTCCCCCCCTCACAGTATATGGGAAATCTGCATACTGCCATATTGACTCCACCCTTGCAGGGTCCCCGAGCTCAGGCCCCACCCCCCACAACCTGAATGGCTACAAAGAAATTTTACAACCCCACAGCCTGAGCCCAGCTAGCCCGCATCATCTGACTTGGGCCAACTGTGGTTATTTAATTGCTATGTAGCTGATATTTTGAGGCTCTCTAAAGGTGCTATGGAACCATGGAACTGAAACCATGCCAGGAAAATGTGTGAATCAAATTTTTTGGTTTTGCTTTCTTTACAAACTCAGGGTCAAATTCAGCTCAGATGTAAAGAGGTTCAATGCTACTGGCACCAGTAACTTTGGCCCAAAACAGAAATTATTCTCCGGATTTCTACCCAGAAATTATTCTCCAGATTTCTACCCAGAAGAGAGGGAATCAGCAATGATCTGTTTTCTAGTCTCTTCACCCTTTGGAAATGTTTGTCATTCCACTCCAGCCATGAGCTATGCAAAATTCATCAATTGAAACCCATCAAATCCTTCACCTTGGCCGAGGGTTAGACTAGATAACCCTTGTGGTCCCTTCTAACCATAGGGTTGTATGATTCTAATTTCACTTCTTAAGGGTTTATGCAAACAGCTGTATTGGTTTCAGTTCCCTGGGATTCACCCTGCCTTGCTGAATTTTGCTTTCAATTTCACGTTCCAAAAGGGTGACCAGATAGCAAATGCGAAAAATCGAGACAAGGAGTGGGGAGTAATAGGCACCTATGTAAGAAAAAGCCCCAAATATTGGAACTGTCCCTATAAAATCAGGACATCTGGTCAATCTAGATTTCAACCTATCTTGGAAACCTCAAAGCGAAGCTCATCTGAAATAGCCAAGTTTCACCTGATTTCACATAAGGCAGTGGGGCTTATCGTAATAAAACCCAGCCCTTCATGCCCCGAGTTCATGCAGCAGAGGCCTAAGGGAGCTTCTGCCAGGTCTGTACCAGGCCTTCTGCAAGTGGGGAGATGCAGCAGAGTGTCAAATAGCTAACTGCTAGCCCTCATGAAACATCAAATGGCTCTTCATGCAGGACAGATCCGTTCAGTTCAGGCAATGGAATAAGCTGAAAAGGCAAATACATGTAAATGTACTCTACAGACCAGGGAGATTGTCTGTTGGATGAAGTTGTGCCTGTGCTAGGAACTGCTAAAAAAGTACCCCAAGGCCAGTGCATCTATACCACTGCAGCCAAACCTTAAGGCGGAGACAAGGCAAAATGGCAAATATCCTTTAACCAGCATTGGCAAGGACAGTACAGGCACAGTGCACTGCTCGGGCCAGCGCCTTTGCTCGTGTACGTGACCGTAGTTCCGAGGAAGTCAACAGAGCTATGCTGGTTTACATCAGCTGAGGATTTGCCTCATCTGCATTTGTCCCCCTGCAATCCCCCAAGCTCAGTTAGTTCAACACCCAAGTGTAGGCATAGCTTCTGGTTCATTTTACACTGACCTCGGAGAAGTTATCGCTGAGGTACACCAGTGTGAGAGGAGAATCAGGCACCAAGGATCTGATTTTGCTTCCACATAAGCCAAAGGGGCTGATTCCTCCTGGTATGCACCTTGTGTAATACATTGGCTTTCCTCCCCTGCACACCTGCCTAAGACTGGGTGGAGACTGGTTTCTGGACTCTACAGTAGTTAGTGACTATTACCTACATCCCTATTTGTCTAGTGCATATGTCTGCTGACCCTTGGAAACCTAGCCTCATGAGTTAAAAAAATAGCTCCTTATGTGGAAAGGACTGAGGGTCAGTTTACTGATTTGTGCATATTTTGGCTTTTAACATGTGGAATCGTAGCATACAACATCGTAAGGTGGTGTACAGCTTGGAAACACTGTCTGTTTCACTTTGAAATTAAGTTTAATATGCACTATGTCTCCAGAGACATGCTTGAAAATTTCTCCTTGAATGTTTGGACTCGGAAGAAAAATTCTCATAAGTTATCAAAAAGTAAACAGCAGAGTACATAGACTGCTTCCCTTCACGGGAAGCTTGAAGAAAATGGTGAGTAAGAATGTTATCTCTGCATGTTCATACTCTGCCCTTTGATTTGTGCACAACAGGCAGTGGGCAGGGTTTCCAGACCTGCATCTTGCTAAATGGGTTCTCTTTGGTCAATTCTGTATTCACCATGTCATTCTGTCCAGTCCACATAGAGCTTTCTAGTGATTTCTTTACTGTGCATAACAGCTACTGTGTCCTCTTAATAACCATTATTATTAGCAATGCATGGAAGTTATAAATCTACAGCTAAATTTGAAATCTAAATAGCTTATCCAACTGAGAAGAAAATTGTATGGGGCTAATAGGCTGATTATAATGGAGTGTATATACTGCCAGCTGGCCAGTGAAAGGGTTAAAACTCCCCACCCTGTGAAGACTTCATTAGCTGCCAGGCCTGATCAGAAAGACTTTCAGCTGTGGTTCATCATGAGGCAGCTGAAACAGGGTGGAGTGTCACTGAAGGAAGAAGCATGTGGCTGTGAGAAGCTCATTGTCTGGGTGGAGTAGGAGGCTTCTGATGTGACTTCACCACAGCTGAGGGGGCTAGCCTGGAGAAAAGGCTTTGTGCTGCTGTGCCAAGCAGAGTATCTTCTGTGGTGGTGTTGTTTCCCCCTCCTAGACCCAAGAGAACCAGGGCTGCCCTTATTTCATCCTGCCAAAAGGGCCCGTGTTCTCTATTGATTTCCTCCTGGATTGATGGCAGAGAAATCAAGAGGATTAGCTGGGTCTTGATGAGAATGGAATGGGGCTGCTAAGATGGAAGTCCTGATGAACTTCTCACTGCCTGATGGCAAAACTAGAAGTGGTTTGTTTTGATCAGATTCATCTTCTGTCTCTCTTTCTTGGCATCTTTTCCTGTAATGGATTAGTGACCTCCCTCTCAAAGCCTTGGGGAATCTATGTACAATTGATCAGTTCTGTTTAGATGATGAACTCTCTGTGTCACACTTCAGACTCTGTTTTGAATGTGGGACTTGCTGCTTTCCCTGTTGTCATCTTACCTCTATGCTAGGCTGAAATTCAAGTCTTGCTGGCACATGGCTGACACTAAACAATCTTGTTTAATCCTTGATGGGCCTTTATGCAAACGAGTGTCTCTGGTCAAGTGCTGGCTGCTAGCCCACACAAGAGGGCTGGTAACTAAGCAGGGAATCCACCTGCTAAGATTAGGGGGCTCACCTCACCGTGGATGGGAAGTTATAAAAGAGATGGTAGCTGACCCTGCCATTTTGAGATGAGAGCAGAAGCTGAGGCAGGAGCATGGAAGGACAGAGACCATAGAGTCACAGACTCCATAGTTCTGAAGAGAAGCCATCAGCATGAAGGGGGAACCTGGACTCGCCAAAAAACTCTGCACTAATCCCAAATGACTCTCTGGAGTATCGAGGAAACCGGTACAGGAAAGTGAATACAGGTGTGTTTTTGTTAATCTGTCTAGATTTCTGTATTTCTCATGCTGCCGAAGTGACGAGTAATGGGATTTAGGATCCTGTGTGGCTGTTAGCTGTGCTGTCACGTGCCTCTGAACCATTATACTTTGTTAAGCTACAGGGGAGTCTGGGAGAGCTAGTGTTAGTTGCAGGGCCTAGGCAGTTAAACTGCAGGCTCTCAGGAGATGTTAGACCGAGGGTTCTATACCCTTAGCGTATCTACAGACCCAGCGACTCTGCCACATATGATGTTCTGAAGTAGTTAAGTAACAGAATGTTGTTAACCTGTTGTCACTACTCACACACAACTCCCAATACCTTTAAGGCAGCTAGACTTTCTGTCTCCAGTTCCAGTGGAGCATCAGCTTTGTGTAAAGAAGGATTCCAAGGTCAGCTTCTATATTTATAAACCTGTTCTCAAAAATTTGACTTTAAATAATGAGTATATTAAAATCAATAACAATGCGTCTTGATGAAGGGGAAAAAACAGATGAGAGACATTCAATGCTTTGAGTCCTAGCTTTCAGGACACTTTGCTATATCTGCATGGGTTCATTGAGAGCTAGATTTTGCATTTAGATCTTTAATTTAGTAGAAAGATATTTTAATAATTGTGTAGCCAGAGCGCTCCCCATGTACTGTACCTGAGAGTTGTACACAACTGTTATTCTAGCTAAGGTCAACAGTAATTTGAATTTAGCAGCTTGTCTGCAGATCCACATTTTATAGCTGTTAGGATATGAATAACTTTAAAGTTGGAATAGAAACACCTGCTTTTTGTGAACTGCCATCAGAAACACTTGGGAGATACAGATCTGGCACTGCATGTTGTTGGCAGAACAATTGGCAGTTCACAAGTTTTTGGCCTTTCACTCCTTTAAGGAAACAATTTGTACAACTTTCAGAGCTACGCATGTGTGGATGAGAGAGAGCAGAATTTCTCCCGAAGGACTTGAGTGAAAAACAAGTCCTAAATCATTCCATATGAAAGCTGTTTCTCTAATAAGAAATTTGTTGCCAAACTGCTAAGAAAGGGGGATGGGAGATACACCCTAAGTGATGCTGGAAAGATGTTTTGGCCTGACTAACAGCACTTTTTAAAAAAAGACACAACTGTGCTTTATTCTCATGCGTTGCATTTCATTATATTTGGCCAAATTCATCTCAGTAGTGGGTCAATTGATTGCAGTGGGAAGAAGTTGGCCCATAATGTGTATTAAACAGTCAAATTCAAGGCAAAGTCCTGTGCTGAATTGTGTAGATGCATTAGGGCTTGAAGAAAGTATAGGGTACCACTTCTCTTCCTCTAGCACACTTGAGCAGCAGCACTGCCAGACCCCACACTCCTCATGGTCTTGAGAACTCTGTGGAGGAATGCGTGGTGTCATGAACACAGTCCTCTAGGCCCCAGGAAGGCTTGTACTCTGCTGCTCCAGAGTGTAGTTAGACCCTTAGCCTGTATGAACATCCTCTATGGGCCTGAACCAGAAAGTCACTTAATTTTAGGTTAACACCACTAGGAGAAGTTGTCTTTTTCTCACAAAGTAGCCCCTGGCTCATCCCCAAGCTGTTAGGCTGAGCTGTTCTCATGGGAGGAGCTGCCCTGCCTTTTAGAGAAGGAAGCATATGCTGCTGTTTTTCAGTCCTAGCAGCCTTGAGCCCTTCCTGTATGCAGTCCTGAGCCATCCTGTGCTGAATTAGCCGGAAGACTCGGGGACCCAGGGAGGAGGCAGCATTCTCTTCCGCTTCCCCCAACCTCTTTGCAAAGCTCAGATGTGCTAGGTCAGTATTTTGCCGTTAATATTGAATAAAAAGCAGAAACTTCCTTCCTGACACTTGTGCTCCTTTTTCAGCTCCTTCATAGCTCTGACCCTGATACGCAATTGCCTGTTAGCTGGGGATGTTTCTATACTGCCAACCCCGCCCCCACCCCCAAGAAAAAGTCCAAGCCAAAACAAAAATCATGGAAAATGTGAAACAATAACATCAACAGTTGCATCAGCCAACAATGACTGAATTGCTAACTACAATGGGAAAAAGGCTGATGCAATAGAGAGTGCCACAATGGCATAGTTTGTGAGTGTCCTAACTCATGTCTTGTCCACGTGTGCCTGTGCACAGCTGGTTGTTTGGGAGGGGATGTTCAGTGTGGCTTTCCTGATGCATAAAACTGAAAACTGTCTGTGTCTCACAGAAATAAAGAACCACCCTGTCTCCTGTAGAAGTGGGTGGACAAGCATGGGTTGGTAGGGGTGGAAATCTGCACGGGGGATGACTGGGCAGCTGGTTGCATGTTGTCTTTGGTGTGGACTGCATGCTAACCTTTAAGCCTGCTGACTCCCAAAGGCTTATGTAATGAGAGCTGCCCTTTGAAAATGGACAGTGATTTAGAAGTGACAGAGGAGAGCTGGGCTCATTCTTTAGGCTGGATACATCTGCCCAACAAAAACGATCCTGGAGGAGATCCTGGCGCATGTATACCTGGAGTGCACCAGGCTGCAGCCCCTATTTTGGCTCCTCCAGAACCTCCTCCTGAGGATCCACTTCTCCCCACACCACGTGATCTTTGCAAACCCCATCCATAGCCCACAAAGTTGTGGGACCCCTTGTCAACCTCCTCCCCCTCTCCTTGGCCAAAAGAGCCATCTACAACACCAGGGACAGGATGTTGACTGAGGAGGTGCTCTGCGACTATGGGGCCTACTTCTGTTCCTCCATCTGCTCATGTATCCAGGCAGAGTTCCTCTGCTGCCTCTTTAGCTGCTTTTGAGGAGCAGTGGGCACTGTCTGGGGTTCTTTGCTCGGTTTCCCCCTCAGGTTCCCTCCATTTAGCCTTTGACCTTCACGCCTGTTCCTGTTTTTTCATTTGTTGTTCCCCATAACCAGTTGAGTCCCGGGCTCAGTAACTCCTCTCCTTAGGCTGGAGGAGGGACTCTAAGATATGGGTGGGTGTCCCAGAACACTTTTGCCTGGATCATTTTTCTCTTTGTATCAGGCCCTATGTCAGTACCTGACTCTGCCACGGACTTTCTGTGTGTTCTGGATCAAGTCAGAACTCTTTGTGCTTTGTTTCCCTATCAATAAAATGGATATGCATTCCTTCCTTTCTCCCACCCTTTGTTACATCGATTGCTCCTTGCATAGGGGAGCGTATGACGTCTCTTTCACTGTGTGCTGTATAGTGCCTTGCACTATGGCAGTCTTGGTTAGAAGCTGTAGATGCTACTTGAAAACAGTAAATAATTATAATTTAAAAGTTTTTGCTAATACATGGAGGTTTTGTGATGAAAGTAACTGCTGATACACTGGGTGCTAGCCTAGGCCCTGGAAGATCCAGGTTCAATTTCCTGTTCTGCATCTGACTTATGTGACATTGGACAAGTTAGTGTGTGTCTGCCTCAGTTCCCTGATGGTGAAGTTGGGATAACAGTATACTTCTCTACATCCTGTGGGCTATTGTGAGAAGAAATAAATTAACTGGAAGAATGAGGGGCTCAAATTCTACAGTAGTAAGAACAATAATTTACTGTTTATTATGGCCCCTATTGTGCTATCTGTATTAATTCTGAGCTGTACCTTACTCCATAAGTAGTGCATTTATTTCAGTGGGGTTACTGGGGTTAATCTTTCTAATCTAATTCTGAATAGAATAGAATGGGGTTCTGTCTTTGTGTGGTCCATCGCTTTCCTGCTTGTTCACCTTGTGGACACACATGGAAAATAACATTCTGACTCTTCTTTGTGGTGTAGTATTCAATAATTTGTGCCTTTGCTATTTCTAACAATATATTTTCTGGTGGGGAATCTACATAAGTAACCTGCAAATCTTTACTCTCTCCCAATTTTATGAAGATTCTCTCTATCCAGTTTCTTTCTGTAAGTAGACTTTGATTTTTTTTTCTTTTTTAAAAAAGTCAGCAAACTCCTGTATGCTTTGAAAGTTTCCCTGACAGCTGCAGAAATGGATGCAGAGGTTGTATTCCTCTAAAAATATCATTTTTAATATCTGCTTACATGATTGGGTCTTTAAGCATAGATGCAGTCAATCATCATCTGGGAGCATGTGATAAATCTGTGCTCAGTATTAGAGTAATAAGAACAGAAAAAGGGGCTGAAATGGTTGAAGGCAGAATTTTGCCATTAGCTGTGCTCTGAGTAAGGGTTTGTCTTCACACAAAGGTTGCGATGGTTTATATCTAAAATTTGTCTTAACATTGATTTTTAGATAAACTGATGCAATTTTCTGTGGACACACAAATCAATTTAACCTGTCTTATGTCAATTGACCTTAAATCAGCAAGGAATCAAATTAAGCTATATCCGCATCAGCCGGTTTGAACTGAAATGAGTGTCCACATAGAGATTTGCACCAGTCACCGAACATATTTGAAAACATAACTTTAAACTGGTGTAACTTTTTGTTTAAACCAGGGTCTAGGGTCTGATCCTTGCATTCTATGCATGAAGTTCCTGCTGATGTCCAGGATTTGAAAGACCCTCAGGACTTGGCTACTGTATTGATCTTTGGTAGAAAATGGATATATTTCACCTAGTTAAGCAATAGGGAAGTGATTTTTCAGAAGTGCTTGGTCCCAGTTCTCTTGTTAAATTCTAAAGCTGTGGATGCCCAGCATGTCTGAATATTATGCCCTAAAATTTTACGAGGGAATGAATGCATATGCTAGCTACAACTGTTCAAAATACAGACGAACAAAACAGAGAAATCAAAGAAACAGTGTTGTCAACTCTGATTTTATTGCAAGCCTCATAACATGTGCTGGCTTCTTTAAAGTTCCAGTTCCTGGAAGCATGTGATTATGGGAGAATCTGACTTTTTTTTAAAGTGAAAGCTAAATGTCTAGCCCTCATGGTTGCAGAGAAAAGATTGAAATTAAAAAGAACCATTTTTGGCTTAAAAAGAGATGTTTTTAATCTTACGGTTTTGGTGTGCTGGATTCATGATTTTTTAATGCTTTGAGCTGGCAATACTGCAAAAAGATGCAGTGTTCCACATTCCCTGCATTGTCCAGGAACTACACCACACAATCACATTAGAAAATGGGTAAATGGACACAACTGATGTTTAGATAAAGTGTTTGAGAATTATTGCACTCCAAAGAAGACTTGTATTCCAGCACCATGTGATCATCTCTCTCATAAAGAAGCAAACTAAATAGTTGGTGAATTTATAACATACCTGCCTACCCTCTATTCAAAACTAATTATGGACATCTTGTAAATGGTGTGATTCATAATAGAACTATAAATGATATTGTACTACTAGTGATGAGACAACACAATGATTGCTTCTTGAGCACATCAATGAAAACTTTTACTAGTGATTATACAGTAAACGGCAGAATAGAAAGAGATCCTATACCATAGATGGAGTTCAACTAGAAAACACTATGTAAATGTGTGTGGATGAGAATAAAGGGATTTAATGGAAGGGAGCAAATGGAAAATCCTCCTGTGACTAGAGATGGGTTGAATTAATGTAACTTGTGGTATTAATTACGCTGAGTGGATTGTGGAGAAAAAAACTCTGAATGTTTGTTTTGAATTTGAAAGTGAATTCCAGCACAGCCATATTTACCAATCTGACCTATTTGCTTCCTGTGAAAAATTGTGTATATTCAATTTTGGCTTGGGGGAGTGAGGGGAAGGGAAATAAATTTTATGCTTACATATTCACCAAAATCAAAACTTCTGCATTGCAGATTCAAGAGTAAAATTCACAGATCGGGCCACCACAGTATTATTGAGTCCCAAAGGGATTCCCGTTTTGTATATGATTAAGGAGATTCACTGTTACATTGGGTGGCATAACGTTTTAATACAGCTTCAGGACATAAGGAAACCAGTAAGAACACTGATAAGAATACAGGTCTAGATGAAATGCTTGTCTGATTCCATCTTGCAAGTCCTATGTTCATAGACTGACTATTACGCTTTGGAAATAGTGTTTGAAGTCATTCTAAACTGTAATAATGAGCATCATAATATTCATCATTATTATTACTGGTAGCACCTAGGCGCTCCAGTGATTCATCAGAACCCCACCGTACAAGGACACAACAAATAAAATGGTTCTTGCTCCAGAGAATTCAGTATCTACTATTTAGTGATTTGTTGTTGTCAATAGTAGTTAAAATGGCCTTTTTTTTTTTTTTTTTTTTGCCACTGAGATAGCAGAGGGGTACTTTTTCTCTTATACATAAAATCCAAGGCCAGAAGGGACAACTGTGATCAACTAGTCTAACTGTCTGTAAAGCTAAAGCCATAGAACTTCCCCAAAATAATTCCTAGGGCGTATCTTTTAGAAACGCATCTAAATCCTGATTTTAAAATTGCCACAACCTTTGGAAAACTATTCCAATGCTTGGTTAATTACTCTCACTGTTAAAAAATGTATGCTTTACTTCCAGTCTGTTTGTCTAGCTTCAACTTCCAGCCATTGGATCATGTTATGCTTTTTTTTTCTGCTAGACTGAAGAGCCTGTTATCAAATATTTGTTCCCCATGTAATCAAGTCACCCCTTAACCTTCCCTTTCTTAAGCTAAATAAATACTCAATCACTATAAGGCATGTTTTCTAATTTTTAAATCATTCTCATTGCTCTTCTCTGGACCCCTGCCAATGTATCAATATCCTTGAATTGTGGACATTAGTCTTGCATTTTTCTTTCTATGATGTCTGTCTTATACATTTTCTGATTGAAATAATTAGTTTCTTATAAGTTTTCAGGAAATTTTACAGTACTACCCAACATATCGTCATTGCATGATAGGGTCATCCATAAAGTAACACTTTCTACATGTCTAACGTGTGCTGGAAGTTCTGTGTTTATGACACACATTATTAATTGCTGCTGTTTATTAAAATGGGTTTCCTTGCCTTTCAGATAATGGAAAAGTGATTTGAAATTGTTCATGTGAATTTCTCTAATCCTTGTAAATGATCCCTTCTATTCTCTTTTGTATTCACTTATCTGTTTCTTTTGTCATGAGTGTCATTTTTAAAGAACTGTAATAGCAACAGTTGCCAGATGGCACTATTACATATAGTTTCTTAACGTGCAAGCAAGCTTTTAGTCTTTAAAAGACATGTGGTGGCTTTTTTCCTGATGCAGTTTCTCTGAGTGGCCATGGCAAGCAGCAAGGAAGTTGACTCTCTGCCTAATTGCTCTAAGTAGAGTAAATTATTGAGATGGAGGGAACCAGACACTGGTGTTTGGGCTGAGCATCTACACAATCCCCTTTTTCATGGATCTGTTTGTAACGACTGCTGTTTCCGGATGTGTGAGGCCTGGTCTATACTTACCTCTGAGATTCGGCGGCAGTCGACGGGAGATATGCAAGTGATGTAAAAAATTTGCATAACTCCTGTCGACTTTGCTGCTTCTGTTCTGTGGGCCGTCCACATTGCGCTGAACCGACGGGAACAGCGTTCCCCTCGACACAGTGTTACGTCACTTTCAGACGTGGCTTTACTAGGTCGATTTCTGGATCAACTGAGCGGGTCTTCACTGGTCGCTCAGTCGATCCAGAGAAATTGATCTGACGGCGGTGAATTTGCCCCTGTCAGTATAGCCATAGCCTGAATGTGTGCATAACTTGTGTATATAAAACAAGTTGCATTAAGAAGATATCCAGGGTGAAATCCTGGCCCCACTGACATCAACATCGTTGAGTTAAGTGGAACCGTGATTTCTCCCTGAGATTACAGATAATTGATTTCTCTTCCAAGCGATAGCCAACCTGCAAGGCCTGACATCTACTGCCACTGTTAGGATTGAGGAACTTTTTGGGAAAGGAGGAGCCTATACAAAAAAGATGGGGTCCACCTAAACCAAAACAGTACCAGACTGCTGATGTAAAATTAAAAAGGGTGAAGAGGATTTTTTTTATAAACTAAGAGTTGGGAGAAAATCAACAGGTGCAGAGGAGCACATAGTTCAGGCAGAGCCATCCCTTAGAGATGAATTTATTAAAGGAGGAACTATATATTCTAGTACAGAGGATAGGCGAGAAGCTGGTAAAAGTACAGGGAAGAGCTAGGGAGGAGCACAAGAAGTCCACTTAAATAGAGCACATGAAGGCAAGCAACTGCATATGGACAAAATTTACAAATGCTTATATACACAAGCCAGAACTTTAAACACTAAGATGGGTGAACTAGACTGCCTGGTATTAAATGAGGCTATTGATATAACAGACATTGTGGAAACTGGGTGGAATAAGAATAGTCACTAGGTCACGGCATAGTAATAGCAGGGTACAAATATACAGGCATGATGGAGTAGGTCGTCCTCGGGGGGGGAATGACGATATGTGAAAGCAAGCCTAGAGTCACATAACATAAAAATTAGGGCTGTCAGATGATGATGATAAAAAAATCATGATTCACAGTGAGCTAAAACCCCCAGTTAATCGCAGTTTTAATCACACCGTTAAACCATAATAGAATACCATTGATTTAAATATTGGGAAGTATTTGGTGGGGTGTGTATTCAGGGCATTGTCTGCTTAAGCATGTCGCTCACCAGCCTGAATGCTTGTTCAGACAGCAGCTGCTGCCTGAGAGCCAGGCTCCCTGTCCCCTCACCTCGGTGCAGACCCAGCATGTGGGTGGGAGAATGGGGACACTCTGACATCAGCCCGCACCCCCCCTCTGCACAGCTCTTGGTCCCGAGAAGCTTGCCCAGGGGTTGCTCCAAGGTGGTTTGGGTGGGGGAAGGAGAAAGGGAATAAGAGCAGCAATGGCAGCAGAGTGGCAGGAGGAGGAGGAGCCCTCCTGAGCATGGCGCCCTGAGTGCTGTCCCAGCCTGCTCTCTCCTAAGGCTGGCCCTGCTCCTGAGTCAGTAGCAGAGAGGTTCCTTTTGTTCCCTGACCCCCAGCGCAGCAGTGACTGGGTACGTGGATGGGGGGAGGGGGACACCCCAACATTAGCCTATCTGTGCAGCAGCCAGGCTGCAGGCTCCCAGTCCAGAGTAGCTTGGCCCCGGGGTGATTCCATATGGGGGGTGGGGAGAAGGAGGTCGGAGCAGCAGTGGATCAGGGTGGTGGGAGGAGGGGCCCCCTGGTGCATGATTAATGCATTAAAAATAACATGTTAATTTCTTTTGAGTTAATGGGATGCATTAACTGTGATTAATTGACAGCCCTAATAAAAATCTTACATGAATCAAACTATACCACAGAATATGTAGGGCTAGAAACCCATGCTTGAACAATAAGAGTAGAGCAGCAAGAATATACTACTGACTACCTGAGGGGGATGGTGACAGTGATCGTAAAATGCTCAGGGAGATTAGAGGGGCTTCAAAGGCAGAAAGTGCAATAATAATATCGACTGGGTACATGTCACCGTGAGAAGGGATGCAGAGAGAAAATTTCTAGACATGTTAAATGTCTGCTGCTTGAAGCAGCTTGTCCTAGAACCTACAAGGGAAGAGGCAATTCTAGATCTAGTCGTAAGTGGAGCACAGAATCTGGTCCAGGAAGTGAATATAGTTGAACCGCTCGGTAACAGCAACCATGACGTAATTAAGTTTAATGTTGTAGGGGGAAAAATACCAGAAAAACCTACCACAGTAGCTTTTAACTTCAAAAAGGGGAATGACAGGAAAATAAGGAAGCTAGTGAAATGGAAATTAAAAGGAACAGTCACAAGGGTGAAATGTCTGCAAACAGAATGGAGATCATTTAAATATATCATAATAGAGGCTGAAACTAAATGTATACCCCCAAATAAAAAAAACAGTAAGAGGACCAAATAACGTCACTATGGCTAAATAGTAGAGTAAAAGAGACAGAAGCAAAATGCCATCCCTTTAACAATTGGAAGTCAAATCCTAGTGAGGAAAATAGAAGCATAAACTCCGGCAAGTCAAGTGTAAAGTATAACCAGGCTGGCCAAGAAGGAATTTCAAGAGCAAGTAGCTAAGGACACAAACTACCAGGAAAAAAATTTTTTTTTAAGTACATTAGAAGCAGGAAGCTTGCCAGACAGTCAGTTGGGCCAGTGGGTGATCCAACTGCCAAAGGAGCACTCAGAGAAGACAAGACTGTTGCAGAGATGCTAAATAAATTATTTGCATCGGTCTTCACTGCAGAGGCTGTGGGAGCAATCACCACACCTGAGCCATTCTTTTTAGGTGAAAAGTTTTAGGAACTGTCCCAAACTGAGGTGTCTGGGGTGGTTTTGGAACAAAAGATAAATGAAACACTAACAAGTCAACAGGACCAGATAGTATCACCCCAGAGTTCTGAAGGAACCCAAATATAAAATTGCAGAATTACTAACTGTGGTATCAGGCTCTGTACCAGATAATTGGCGGAGAGCTAATGTGATGTCTATTTTTTTAAAATGGCTCCAGAGGTGATCCTGGCAATTACAGGCCACTAAGCTTAATTCAGTACCAGGCAAATTAATTAGTTGATACCATAGTAAAAAAAAAACCAAACCACACCCAAAATTATCAGACATGTAGATAAATGTGATATGCTGGGGAAGAATCAACACTGCATTTGTAAAGGGAAGTTAGGCTTCACCAGTTTGAGAATTATTTGAGGGAGTCAATAAGCATTTAGAGAAAGGTGATCCAAACGATAGTGTCCCTGGACTTTCAGAAAGCCTTTGACAGAGTCCCTCACCAAAGACTCTAAATAACCTAAGCAGTTATGGGATAAGAATGAAGGTCCTCTCATGGATCAGTAACTGGTTAAAAGATAGGAAACAGAGAGTAGGAATAAATTATCAGTTTTCAGAATGAAGAGAGGTAAACAGTGGTGTCCCCCAGGGCTCTGAACTGGGACCCGTGCTGTTCAACAGATTCATAAATGATCTGGGAAATGGGGTAAACAGTGAGGCAGCAAAATTTGCAGATGATACAAAACTACTCAAGATAGTTATGTCCAAAGCAGACTGTGAAGAGTTACAAAGGGATCTCACACAACTGGTTGGCTGGGCAACAAAATGGCAGATGAAATTCAATATTGATAAATGCAAAGTAACATATATTGGAAAACATAATCCCAACTATACATATGAAATGATGAGGCCCAAATTAGCTGTTACCATTCCAGAAAGAGATCTTGACATCATAATGGATGGTTCCCTGAAAACAGCTTTTTTGACTTCTGTTGCACATTAAGCAGATAACAGTGTTAGGCACCAGTAAGAAAGGGATAGAAAATACCACACAAAATATCATAGCACCACTATATAAATCCATGGTATGCTCACACCTTGAATATGCCATGCAGTTCTAGTCACTTCATCTCAAAAAAAGATATTAGAAATGAAAAAAGTATAGAGAAGGGCACTGAAAATAATTAGGGTCATGGAACAATTTCCATATGACGAGAGATTTAAGAGTGCAACTTTTCATCTTAGAAGAAGAGATGACTAAGGGAAATAGGAAAGAGGTGTATAAAATCAAGAATGATGTGGAGAAAGTGAATAGGGAAGTGTGTTTTATGCCTGCAAATAACAGAAGCACTAGGGGTTACCTGCTGAAATTAATAGGCAATGGATTTAAAACAAACATAAGGAAGTACTTCTTCACACAACACGCAGTCAGCTGTGGAAGTCATTGCCAGGGCATGTTGTGAAGGCTGAATGAGGATAGGTCCACCAATGGCTATTTACCAAGATGGTCTGGGATGCACTCACTGTGTGTTCCTCAACCTCCAACTGTCAGAGGCATCTGGGCCTGGCCACTGTTGGCTATGTGGATCATTGGTCTGGCTCATTACGGCTGTTCTTATGTTGACTTGGCAGAGGGGAGACAATATACGGTATAATGCTACAATATGGGTAGCAGTATTCACTCGCTTTGCAGATTCTGTAAGATAAGCCATGACTGAGATGGGATGGAAGTGGATGTGGTCACTATCTTTCTGTTTTGTTCATTTGTGACGTACTCCAAAGCCCATTGGTATCCAGGGGAGTCTTTACATTGACCTCAGTGGGCTTTGGATCAGCTGTGTCTTCCCCTCCCCCCCACTGATTGAACTCTTCATTCTATATTAGTATTTCATCAGGGTTCCATGAGCCCGAGCGACGGAGAGAGCACGCACCAAAATCGTGCCATTAAAATAAAAGGGTTGCCTTTACAGCAGTATTTGAACTATGCAATCAAATGAATTCCTTGCACAGACAGTGCCTGGCACGCATAGCCACAGCTATTCTATTGGTGATATAAACAGGCACACTTGTAAGAGAGAGATCCCCTTAAACAAACAATGATCCCCCTTCGAAAGGCCCCAGTTGGCTGCCAAATAATTTTCTAAAAATGTTTATGAGGGTTCCCTATAAAATGAGATCATTTGGCAAAGCCAACTTTTAATAGTTAATTCAGGTTTTAAGGTGATAACCCTGAATGGAGGAACGGTGAAGGTTTGTGCTAGGTGCTGTATGAACATAAACAGAGAAAATCCCCTTTGCAAAAAAGCTTACAATATTAGTGTAAAACAAGAGACATCAGGAGGATAAAACCACTGAAATTAGCTAGGTGATGGTATGTTATATTTGTTACATGGTGCCTTAGTAACATGATAGTTTGGAGAGAAATTCTTGTTGGTTTGAGGTTGCTAAAATAAAATCACTGTCTCCGTAGGTGGCTATTACTCTATTTACAGTACGCAAAGTATTATAAAATAGAACACGGAACAGTCATATAAAAGCCACAAAGAAGATAGAAGACACAACAGAAGTGGAAAGAAGATGCATAAAAGAGAGAATTATTTCACTATACTTTATACCCTTTCTTAGGATTGAACAGTGGCCTGTACGCTCTAGGGACTTCTAAAGGATTCATGGATGTGATATCTGTGGGCCACGTGCATAAATTCATCCAAAAAGTCCATTACCATCATCTCTTCACTGTTTGTGCTCCTCTTTTGGTGAGGTACTCCTGATCAGATGCCATGGTGATGAGGACCACATAAGAACTTAAGGTTGATGGGCATGGCCCTTCACAGCAACAAAGCTATCTATTATTTTGCAATCACTGTTACTGAAGGAAGGCTTGTGCAATGAAAGGTCTTGCATTGTATTCTGTAGGTGGTCAGATTGAGGGTCAAATTGATTCCGTTTGGTGGAGAATTGCACAGAGAAGGACCTGTTGCCCTATTTCTGAGACAGCAATAATTTAGCCTACACTTTGAGATTGCTGCTGGGTAGTGATGGGAGGAGCTTTATGTTCTTTAAAGAGTCTGAGAGAGGTAGGTCTGAGGTTGCCAGGTCCAGTCTTTCAGGCTCCTAGACCCTGATTCTGTGAGGTACTTAAACCTGTGCCTGATAAGTCCCATTGGCATCGGTGGTATTCACATACTTACAGTTAGGTAGCTGAACTGTGCCGAATCAGGAGCTAAAAGGGGGGCTGCAATGCATAAGGAATGCAGGATTGGGTCACGGGTAAACTTAGTGTAATATCTGTATTTGGAATATTTGAGCTACTCCATACAGATCTGAGTACCGCCTTGTAATGGCTGAGGTCTAGTTGCTTGTGCACAGTACCTGGTGACTAATATCTGTAAGTACATAGAGTGCTACTTTTATGACAATTCATGGAGGCCTGGTCTACATCACAGGCGTCAACTTCCAGATCGATAGAGTGGGTCTTCACTGACCGCTCAGTCGATCCAGATAGATTGATCTGATGGCGGCGAATTGGCTGCCATCAGTGAAGACATACCCTGAGTCTGAAATGCTACAAGAGGGCTGGAAGGAGTTCAGAGAATCATATTTGGGCCAAATGACACCAATAACAACATCATGAACACCGGAGTGCATGATTACCAATGAAGTGGGGTTTCACGGATCCTCCCTTCAGCTGCACAGTGTGGAGTGGAATAACAAACAGCTTCACAAAACTAGGATGAAAGAAGTACACACCTAAGAGACAGGCAGCTATTATATGTGGCAAGTTACTTCTCTCAAAACACAGGCATTCTAGGAGTCACTTTATATCGTCTGCTGCTATATTAACACCTCTGAATACTAAATAAGTCAAACCTGTAGCATTAATTCTTCTTCCTCAGTTTCTAATTCCCTTGCAAAAGCCAAGGACAGCATGACATTTGAGCAGCCATGCTGTTAATTCTGAGGGAGCTGGGACCGGCTGGAGGCACATGAAGGGCAGTTGCTATACACACATGACCAGTGATCTGTGGGTTTGGGCTGTGCCGTTCCTGAAGGTCTATGTATTTGGCAGGCAGTGTCTCCTGCCCCTTCTGTGCTGGAGGAATCCTAGGTGCCAAAATGTTTGCTGCATCAGATGCATGGCGGACAGTGAGGGAAAAAGTGAAGAACAGAATTGCATCATGGCTTATAGATAAAAACCAACATGATTTTAAAATCTAAGAAATCAGTACAAAATTATTTCACAGAATGTTAGTGGTGAGTTGGTTTTGCTCTCACTTGCCCTCTATCACAGATGGTGTAGTTAGCTGTTAGGATATACTCAGGCAGTCCTATTGCAAAGTAGAGAACAACTTT
Source organism: Mesoclemmys tuberculata (assembly GCA_007922155.1). Classification (NCBI taxonomy): domain Eukaryota; kingdom Metazoa; phylum Chordata; order Testudines; family Chelidae; genus Mesoclemmys; species Mesoclemmys tuberculata. The sequence continues at coordinate 19,498,828 of ML675617.1, read as the reverse complement.
ATTGAAATGGCTGACTTATGAACAGCGCTACTTATTCAAACAGGCCAGCAGATGCTGCTTCTGATATAAACTATCTACAAATACCTGTCTATATATAGATGATAGCTCTCTTCTATAGAATTCCCATAACACTAATCTCTCCCCACTGGAGGCTGGGATGTCATGAGGAAACCATGTAATTGAAGGAGAGTCCTTGAAGTGAGGGAACTCATTTATTAAAGCAGCAATGGGTGGAAAAGTCCTTCTTGGCCAGTAGAAACTAGCGCTTTCAACCACCAGGGCACCCAGAGATGTTGGGCTAGGCTTTCCCATGCTTGGTCTGTGTCTGGTGGTGAATTGTTAGTACAGTGGATGAAATTCTGGCTCCATTGAAGTCAGTCAGAGTTTTGCCATTTACTTCAGTGGAGCCAGGATTTCGCCAAGGGTTCCCACAATTATCTGGTTTGGAAGTTCTCCAAAGTTGGAGGCCCATATCTATATTTAGGGGACTAAAGGAGTAGTCTTAAGAGGCACTGAGCACCAGTAGCTTCCACTGAAGTCTATGAAACCTAAGTCAGATCTAGGGGAGTGGGTCTAATGAGTGATCGTGGGCCTTCATGGGGAAGACATTACACAAATAAATGACATTACACAATAACATAAACCAAGCTCTGATAAAAGTAATTCAGAGACATCAGTCTCTGCTCACTCTAACAAGGAGGGTGTTTCTGCATAGTTTATGATGATGAATATGATGAAAACAATAGTATTACATTAGTGCTACTGCACATGAGCCCATACAGGGCAATTTGGTAAATAACATATCACTAAGGCTGATTAAGTGGATTTGCTTTGCTGCTGTACTCACTGGCACAAGTGCTTTATGAAGGGCCAAACAGCATCTGGTTCACCAGTATTTTGACCCTCTCCCACCTGCTCACCATCCTCACCTACAATGATTTGTCTTCCCATCCCCCTTTAGATTCCATGAGCTTCTGACAGCCCCATCCATCTGCCCTACTAAGCTATGTGCTTCTCCACTTCCCATTGCTCTTCCACAGACTTAATACCCCTTCAGAGGGCCTGCTTCCCTGCTCAACCAGAACAGCGTCTGGGAAGGCTTAAGCTTAAACAACAGTAACCTCCATTCCATCCAACTCCACTGAAGATCCTATATGTGGGACTGGAAGGCAGCATGGCTGGCCACTCTGTGACACATCAGTCCCTCTTCCAAATCTGCCACGAAATAAGACTTAGCCCTTTCAGCACTATATTACATGGACTTCCACTTCTCAGTGTGATCCTCCTTCACAGGGTCTGGTTCAAACAGGTTTCGCAGGACAGCAGTTTTCCATTGGAGTTCAACTGCCAGAGACAGTGTTTTGCCAATCCCAAGCATTCAAAAATGAGCCAGCCAGCCTCCACCCCAAAAAAATCCCACTGACAATGGCTTAAATTGAAAAATAAATTGGGGGCTCTTGATTTGCCTTTTTGTTTAAGAGCCATGTTTTCAAGCTTTTCTGTGCACTCACAGATGCCAGAAACTAGTTTTCCTCAAAAGTGGAGAGTCTCATGTAATCGTATGACTCCAGGAGATGGAGCTTTAAGAAAAATTCTGCATATCACAAAAATTGTGATAAAATTGCAACATTGTGCACAGATGGGGTCCTAAGCAGAACTTTTCCCTTCCCTCCTCCTTATCCCCAGCATCTCAGGTTTACCACTGTGTCCCTCAAGTGCTCCTTGCTCTTGCTAAGTCTATAATTTGCCTTTTGTTCGTGCCCCATGATGAGTGAGAAGGGTGGGACAATAAATGCTTTTCCTTCTGATGTAGTGTAAGTAAGGAGGTCTGCAATTGAGGAATGGTTAGGTAATAGATGAAGCAGTGTCAAATTTAGATTATACTTAGAATTAACCACATTCGTTAATTTCAATGACATTTCAAATTTCTAAATTAAAAAAAACCAGACCCCTCCCACTCCAAGAAATTGAAACAAATGTTGCAATTCTTTCCCTCTATCCTGCCAACCTGGGTTTCAAATCCTTATAAAGCTGGCTGAAAATGTGTATATTGGACTCTTGAAATTTTGGGATGGGGTGGGGAGGGGAGGAAAGAAACAGTTTTGACAACAATGTAGATATTTTTCCCCCTTTTGATCGGCTCTAATTGAAATGAAAAATTAAATATGTTTCATGATGCTAAATACTATGAACTTTTAAGAACCTTTTTTCCAAGACATTCAAAAGTGGCTATTCAAAGAGGTCATTATAAAATAAGTCACAGCCACACTTGATAAATGAAGGTACAGGGGAAATGAAACCAAAGAAACTTTACAGGCAATTCCACTCTTTAACAAAGGATGTAGAAATAAACAGATCTATGGTATCTGTCAGTTGATAAGGAAAGGCTTTGTATATGGGAAAAGGAAGTAAGTGGAGGGCTATTTAGGAAGAGATGGAAAGCAGGAATCTTGGTTATTTGGTTTCAGAAAGGAGAATCCATGATTTACTCAGCTGTTGAAAATTTTGAAGGTTGTGAGAGAGTTTGGTTGGTGAGAATGATGCAGTGAGTGTTTTACACCATGATTCAAAGATCCATTAGACAAAGGTCAACACCGGAAGTTGCTGTAGAACCATACTCGCTTACAGGGAAATTGGAGATCCAGTAACACTAATAATAAGAAATCTTTTGTGCCTCAGCAGCACTTTTCGTAACCCCCCCAAGCACTTTATGAAGATGAGTCAAGTGTCATTAGCCCCTGTAACAGATTGGGATCATCTCGTGACCTTGGCTTCAGAGGGAGGCCACGCCTTCTCATAGCCTGCGGTGTGGAAAGCCACTGGGGACAAAGGCAAGGGTTTACATCAGTCTAGATGCCCAACCCTTCAGGCAGGGCTGGGCAGCAAACCGCTTGGAGCTCAGGCAAGGATAAGGAACCAGCTGCCACCCCAGGGGTTGGGGTTAGCTGCAGGGAAGGGGTCCCCAAGACCCTCACAGTGGCAGAGTGTTCTGCCACTGGGTCAGTGTTGCTCCAGTCAAAATGCACCAACCCACGTTAAGGGGGGGACACAGCTGGACTGCAGTCGACCACCCCGGCGTACTTCCTACCTCCTTTTTGCAGCAGGAGGTCATCTTCCATGTCCCCTGGGTGCTCTGTGAGTGGCTGTCTAAGAAGCTCCTTGACATTTGTCTAGTCAGGCGGCTCCGGTGGGTCTCGCCAGTCCATGGGGCAGTTGGCATCCATTCCAGCTGTCCACTGCCACAGCGGGTGAAGGGCATCTCTTCCTCCTCCAGCAGCTCTCTCCTGACTGAACTGCGGGGCTTGGCTTTTATACCTCCCCTTCCTGACCCACCCCTGTGCTTCCAGCGGGCGGGTCGTGCCATACCCAGGTCTGTCCACCAGCTGGCATGGGTTGACCCCTTGGCATCAGCCACGCTTCTCCATTACAGCCCCATTTTCACAGATGGCATAAATAGGAGACAGAAACATTAATGATTTGCTAAGGTTACACAAGTCAACGGCAGAGCTAGGGATAGATCCCTCAGACACACCTCTACTGAATGCAGGGAATAAGTCATTTTCCACCGCTGACCCTAGGGAAGCCAAAGGAGCCTCATGGCTTCTCTAATTTGCCCAGGTTGGAACAGCTCCTTTGGGGCACAACTGGAGTGCTAAGCCTTCTCACCTCCCACTGCACACCCCAGAATTCCTGCACTGCCAAATAGGGCTAGATGTGAGTGACATCATACCACATGCAGTTCCCCTGTGCCCTATCTACAAGACCGTGTTGACTTCATTTAGGGGAACCCTGCTTACCATGATGCAGAAAGAAAGTCAAGTTTTTTTGTGAGAACAAAAAAAATCTCTGCTGTAAGAGGATTCCTGTGTACTTGGTACAGAATAAGTAAATAGTCAAATCGCTAGACAGAAAAATAACATCAGTTAAATAGCTGAAGCTATCCACAAAATTTTCTCATGTTGGAAGAACTTATTAATAATGAACCAGAAAGGCTTTTGCTAGGTTCCCAACTGTCTATGAATAACCGAGACCAAGAGGAAATCCAGATATCCAGGATTGCAGGTGATGATAAAGTCAGAAGAACAGTAAATAACGAAGAACTATGCAGTCAGACACAGGAGGGCTTAGATCATTTAAGTACCTGAGCTAAAAGATGGCAAATGCCAGGAATCAATGTAGATAAATGTAGAATACTGAATCTTAGGCAAAGGAAAAAAGAACTGGTGTCTGCTAAAGTAAATGTGTGCCATGGCATATCCACTAAAGAAGATATTAGGGAGATACAGAGAAAATTCCTTAAAGTCACCAAGACAAAGTGCATCTCTGCAGTGATGGAAACAAAAAAGGTGCTGTGATGCTCTGCTAGTGTAAATCAAAAGACAACGGGTATTATTGCTATATAAGGCATGACTGTTTAATCATGTCTTGTTTAGTGCATTCTGTCGCGATTACCCATCCTTTAAGGCACTGGGAAAGGCATGTCTGAGAAAAGGAACGCAAGAGGAGATTTTACCAGTGTAATTTATTAAAACTAATGTTTTTTCCCCTACCAAATAAATGTGCAGTCATTCATTCTAAACACTATACAGAATCTTTCACTATTTAGTTTTATTTATCAGGCCCCTGCATCCCAAACTGATAATTGATCTGGCAGTTCTGCTTAACCATAAGCTACAAATAAATGTGCTAATTTCAAAAGATTTAAAAAAAAATAAATAATTTTGGTTTGGTTCTTTGCTGAAATGGATGTGACTCCAGCATCCTTTCCCCTGTGACCATCACAAGGATACTTTTATGACACAAGGATAACACCATTCGCACATTTCAGTAATATTCTTCTAAGAGACGGGAGAAGACACATTGCTCTCCAGAGGAATGTAAGGTTCTTAAAGATCCTATATCCTAATTAAGAGGATCATCAGCACAATGCCAGAGAGGAGACAGAGAGAGCCTGTTTCTAGTTAAAGCCATGCAGACATGAAAACTTTTTTTGGATATCTGTATCACAGGAGCTGCTCCATAATTGGACTCTCTTTATTTTATACTCAAGCAAAAGCAGGATGAGGGTCTTTGACATCAGTTTGTCTGGGGAAGCTGGCCTCTTTAAAACAACATGGATTATTCACTGAATGTTACTGCCAATGTTATTGCCACCCAGATATAAATATGTACATGGGCTATCATTTTCTTGTAACAAATGGTAAAAGATACGCTGGTGACAGTGAGGTAGTCATGGAGAAAGAACTACTTTATCACCTACCTATGACTATGTTTTCCAAGCAGCAATCTCGCCAATCAGAAGCCCTGTGTGATCATTAGTTCTTGCACATGGAAGCAATGAAGTTGTCTCTTAAAGTAAATCATTCAAGGATTTTTATAATCCGAAATAAAATTTTCTAATATTTTTTTCTAAGTTTTCCAGGTTTAAGGTTTTAATCTTTTATTATTTATTGTGCAGCAGTTTTGAAGGGCATGATAAGAAGTGATGTATAAATAGCTGTTGTAGTTGAAGGATCTGTGCATGATAATGCTGTATTTAAAAAGTTAATGTTTATTATTATGATCTTTCTTGTGGCATTCAAAATAAAAAATTAACTATGCTTTAGTTTGTCGGCATTTTGCTACCCTCTCAATTAAAACTGCTGATGAATATTTTTAGAATTTGTATCTGAGAGCGATAATGGCATATAAATTTTTGTTTCTTCCTACAAGACTTAGGGCATCCCGTTGAAAAGAACATATTTTCTATTGTTCTATATGATTGTGTGTTACTTCTGGTAATTTAAAAATGTACTCACTAGAACCTGAACTACATGCGAATCATAGCAAAATGCTGGACATTCTTTTAACTAGGGGGCTTAAAAATAATCTTCTTTTACTGGAAAAAGATATAAAATATCTCATTAGATCAATGGCACTAACAGGTACAATCCGTCCTACAGAATACACAAAATTATGCTACACGTCATTCCTTCCTACCTGAGTTCTGTGACACCTGGAATTCGGCAACGGAATACGTAGTGTGAGTTACATTCGTTGCTGAGTGAAGTAGAGTAATGACAGTGAATGCTCTTGGGGCTTCATCCTGCTGCACTGAAGTTCATCGCAGTTTCTCAGTTGACTTCAGTGGGATCAGGATCAAGCTCTTTTACTGTATTTTTTCTCCTTCAACTGTTGAAACCATTTCTATATGGGCTTGCTCCAAAGTCCAGTGAAGTCAGTGGGAGTCTTTCCATCTACTTCAGTGGGCTTTGGATCAGGCCATATGTTCTACGTATCTTTTTCCTTCCATATGTATTGTTCCTTTTAAATATTTCATATGTAATATTCAAATCAAGAACTCAGATGCTGGATGAGTTGCAGTGGAGATTCTGTAAATCCTTATTCATGTGAGTAACCCTTGGGAACACAGGTCTTTGAGGGGGTACAATTTATTTGCCTGAATAAGGGGTTTTCCAAGACCGATACTCAGGAAATTACATTTCACCTTGCAGTTTTCACTGGGTAAAGTATTATTCCTTTTTCTGACCTAAATGGCTTAGAGGTGTGCCGGTGTGAGAGGATGCATGTTCCTCCCACCCTCTGCCCTCTCTCTGTCTTTCTCCACTACCCAGCCTGTTAAATGCCTACTCAAGCCTTATATACACTAGCTCATTCTGTACCCGTTGTCAGCAATAGGTGCAGTTGCACTGGTGTTGCCTTAAGCAAAGAACAAGCTGGTAAATGGGTTAACTGAGCGCTATTGAGGTGGCTGACTATCTCTTCTCCCCCCCAAAATGTATGAGAGATCGCTGTGGTGTGGTTGGACCCATTATTATTATTTATACAGCACCATAAATGTACATAGTGCTTCGCAGAGAATGTCTAACTTGTGAATACATCAGTGGGATGTGGAAGGGCACTGCCTGGAAGTGATATAGCTGGCAATTTGATACTCGCATTAATGAAAGAAAATCATTTCAGCGTGGATCCTCAAAAGGTATTTGGGCACCCAACTCCCATTGTTTCAATTGATTTTTATGGACGTTAGATATCTAAATACCTTTAAGGGTCTGAACCTGCTGTTCTAGAGCTAAGACACACATTTCAAAGAGCTGGTTGGGTTTTTTTTTCTCCAAAACATTTTTTTAAATTAAAAAATGGCTTTTCAGCCAAAACAAAATTTTTCATTGTCTAAATTTTCTGTATTTCCGATGGAAAATGGAGGTTCTTGGTTTTTTTCCTCACTGGAAACAAGAAAAAAAAGGGAAGGAAGGGACCCAAAAGAGTGACAGTTTATTTTGTTTTAACTTACTCGAATGTCTGCAAAAAAATGAGACGTTTTTATTTCCATCCAATTATTTCCTGGACTATATACACTTTTGACCAACTCTTGATCTGTTCACTTAGGATCATTCTCAACATAGTCTTTATTACAAATTAAAGTTGTATTTTCACCAGAACTTAAAAGAACATGATCAGAATAAAAGCCTCAATTTCATTTTGTACAACTAAACCTTACAAAAATTTAGGATTATTAAAATATTTTAATAGACAAATAAGACACATCCCATGGAAACATTTTTTATTTCAAAGTACAATTCTTCTGCAGTGTTTGCAACCCAAACACCTCAGAATGAAACACTGGAGAAATCTGAGAGTGGTATTCACTGGAAACTGGTTGGAAAAAAAAGTAAAACAACTTTTCAGTTTATGTTCATTGTCCAAGCTGAGAATACAAATGGCATCAATGAAAGTACTTTATATTACATAGGTTCTCATAGGCTAAGAAATTTGTTTGTTGAAAATAGAGAAGGCCAGACTGACCCCTTTCCACAGAAAAGGGTAAGGGATGATTTAGCTGAGGTTAGTCCTGCTTTGAGCAGGGGGTTGGACTAGATGACCTCCTGAGGTCCCTTCCAACTCTAATATTCTATGATTCTAAGAGGCCATACAGACTAATAGGCCACTCAAAAGGAAAGGATTTAGGACCCTGGGAGATCAAAGGAGGTAAAACCCAACACCTCCCCACAGATGCTGTTTACTTTAAAACATTCTCAGATGTGTAAAATTTAAATCTTTCTTTATAGACCCGATTTGTACATTGTACTTAGTGTTGTGTGTTAGCCAGTAAAAATGCACTTTCTGGGCCCAATGCCATGAAAACACGTTCTGTGAATCGTTTCAGCGACTTCATTAGGAATAAGAGCTGCCGGATCTGACTCAAAGTGGCTTTTGAACCAGACGATAGGATTGTAACAAATTCTGGGGCTGATCCTGTTCCACCCATGCCAGAAGAAGCATGACTGAGCCTTTCCCGTAGGATTTTATGTGGTTTATATGCCCTTTATTTATTCTTAGTTACATTACAGTATGTTGTACATTAGGACCAAGTCCATACAATACTAAGGCTATATACACATCCCAAATGATCAAGGATAATTATATGTTTAAAAAGCAATATGCAAAGGTTCTCCTACAGATAATTAAGGAGAGAACTCTGTTCACCCATGTGGGAAGTCAGCCAGGAAATGCAGACATACTTTGGGAATTAATCCATTATTTATAATCTGCAGTGTCTTGTCAAACACCCTAAATGAAAAGTTAAAGCTTTAACACAGTCTCTAACATAGTGTGAGCCATAGCCCCCCAATGTCCAGATTCATTAGAACACGGCCTTGTACCTTCTAAAGCTCTGTGTCCTTAACAATATTCAACCTCTGGGAGGTCAGGGATTGCATCCACACACTCCATCACCCTCTGGATTTCTGCCAGATGTATGAGAATTTGGCTTTAGTTTATGCTCGGGTCTCTACCACAGCCCCACTGGCTGACTGCTGAGGGGATGCAATGAATCAGCACATCTCCCAGGACTCTGGCCCTGTACCCACCACTAAGCTAGTTTTTAACTGCTTCCTGTCCACTACTAGTACACCCATAGGAACTTGGTGCCATCCAACAAACTAACCCCCTGTGGCCCTCTTGTAGCAAATGTGGCTGCAGCTGCTTTGTACTGTTTCCCTCTTTCCTCCAGAAGACTTCCCCCATTATGGCTTTTCCTCAGGGTATCCTGGTCATTATTTTTCTGGAAGGAAACTACATTTAGTTTGACTCCAGTAGAAAGCTGAGGATTTATGTTATGGTCTTTCCATAAATCCACTTTCCATATGCCACTTACAAAGCACTGAAGACTCTTTGCTTGACCTGCAACCTGGGTATTTGAATGTGTTTCCCAGCAAGAAAGAACACATTTCCTTTGAAAGCTTCTGGAGAGCTATTGCATAAAATGCATGTGCGCACTTGCACCCCATCTTCAACTAATATTTTTGGAGGAAATCACCTGAAATAGGGATTAATGAAAAGCTTTTTTGAGAACTCTCCCCATTATGGCAATGTGAAAGGATGCTTGGAAAAATGTGCCCTCTCCCAATATTGCAATCATTTGGGCCCCAATTCAGCAATACACTTAGGCATGCCCTTACTTTAAGCATGTGAGCAATCTCATTGATTTCAGTGTGGCTACTTGCATGCTTAAAGTTAATGTACTTATGTACCTTGCTGAATCGGGGCCTTTGTGACTTGTATACTAATAACTGTAAAAGAAATCTGCAGACATTATTAGTGCTGTTGAAATTCTGCCATCACATCTTTCTGGAAACCAACCTCGCTTATTTTCCTTTTCATCTTTAAAATAGTTTTTAATGCCAGGGGTTCCATTTCCACTGCAGGACGATCCTACGCTATTTCAATTAAAGCAGCCCACCTGCAGACCATTTTCCCCCCCAGCACCATTACACTTCCATTCACAACACAGGCACAGAACCCAATTAGTTATTAATTGATGCACGTTAAAATTAATTAACTCTGCGTATGAAGTTAAAGCTATAATTAACTGTCTTCCTAGCCTTTCGTTCTTTAATCTCCAGGTAGAAGTTCCCCTTGTTAATAAGAAAAAAAAAAAAGATACATCCTGAAAACTCTCAAGCAGTCACTCACTGCAGCTCCTGTGGGCAATAGGTGACCGGTGACGCTGGTGGTGTGAGACGATGCCAGTGGGGACTTCACTTGATAATGCTTTCCTGTCAGCTACCGTGTACTGTTTTCCAGGTGTGAATCTGATCGGATCTAGAATGGAAGAAGTATCTGGCAGGGAACCTTCAAGGTCCTTTTCAGAAAGCCTAATGCCCTGCTTTAGTACTTCCTGAGCTCAACAACATGTGTGCTTTTTTCTTTCCAACATATTCTGCAAAGATTTTTGTTGTTAAAAGCTACCAGAAAGGTAGCCCGAGACAAACTTGAACTCCGCCTATGGAATAGCATTAAGCCAATGTTTATTTTAAAGTAAAATGAGCTGGGGAATTAATTTGTGTCAGGTTCCAAGGCTTATGTCCCAGCATTTAACATGGAATTTGCATACATTTATGTTGCATCTGTATTTATTCTATGTACACTCAGGTCTCTGCAGAAATAATGCCTTATTTCGCATGTATTTTCCTCCTTTCTCTCCTCCTTCTTTCCCCTGCCCCAACCCCCAGGCTTGTGTTTCTAAGACTTCTATACACAGGGTGGGATTTTCAAAGGTACCTAATAGATCTGGCTGCCGGTTTCCCATTCCAAATACCTTAGGCAGCGTTGAGAGTCCCAGCCTTAAAGTCACAGACAGTGCTATTGTATATCATTGAAGCAAATGAGAGGGGATAATGCTAGGAAACAGGAAGTTAAAAGGGAAAGGAAGGTTGAAGGGGAGGAGAAAGGAGCAGGGAGCCATCTTTTTGTTCTGTGTTTGTACAGCGCTTAGCACAATGGGGTCCTGGGGATGCTAGGCACTACTGAACTACAAATAATTATAAAGAGGAGGCGAGGTGAAGCAGAGGAAAGAAAATCAATCAACCAAAGATCAGCCTGATACTGCAATTCCTTGCAGGGGGGTGGACTGCCGCTGGACCATGCCCCATTGAAGTCTGATGTTCCTAAAAGGTCATGTTTCTATGGTGGGGTCAGAAGGGATCCCACCACCCCTCCAGAGTGTTGGGGAGTTTTTGTTTTTGAATCTCCTTCCTCTGACGCCTCAGGGATGGTCCCAGCTGGAGAGGGGTATTGGTGGGAAGGGCCAGGGCTCTGAGGAGGCACGAAGTATTCTCTCTCAAGTGCGTGGCTGCCTGGGTCTTAGCCGCATGCTCGGGGGCTAAGTGATTGCCATAGGTGGGGTCAGGAAAGGTCCGATTGGCAGTGACCTTGGGGTTTTTTCATCTTCCTCTGCAGCGTGTGGGTCATTATCTGGGTATCTCTTGTTTCCCTGCCATTGCTGGGGCCTTGGGCACTGGTGGACCTCAGGACCTCCTATTCTCTGTCTGTGGCACATAAGTTTGGTTTCCTGTGGGCTGTAATACCTCAGTGGTTGGGGTTAGCGTGCTGGTGCTGGGGGCCTATGATATACAGGCCAGACTAGCTGAACCGGGGATTGTGGTCCCTTCTAGCCGTAAGCCCTATGACCCCAAATGGTTGGGGTTCTGCACGGATGCATAGTCTGAAGTTTTGGGAGTGGGGCTAGTGTTCTTATGTGAAACTCTGGAAATCTGAACAAGGTTTAAAAAACCAGTGTGGGGTCTTTATTTTCTGCGGTTCCCAGTCACCCGTCATTTATTTATCTGGCATGCTTTTATGGAGTGAGGATTTAGCTGCTCTATTTTTGAGTGTGGAAGGAATCACAGTTCCGTCCAGGCTTCAGACCCGTTCTCCTTTCTCCCAAATAAATTTTGGGGCAAATCACCTTTTAAAATGTTGGAAGTATGGCTTAGAAAGAAAATGGCCTGCTTGGCTCTAGAAAGCAGCTCCTTGAAAATCTGCTAAGCAGCACCTGTGTTTGACTGCGGAACGATGGGGAGAGAGAGTTCTTGATGGGTCCTTTGGGGCAGCCCGTAGGCTTCAAGAATCATGACGGTGGCTCAATCGTGAGCCTGTTGTGCTCCCATGCAGGGAAGTAAGGGCACCCCAGGAGATCCCTCACTCCCCGTGTGATCTACATGCTTCACTGGAGTCTGTAGAGGGGGCAGAGGAGCGATCACTGCTTTTGTAAGGTTCCAATCCAGCCCATAATGGTGACAACCACGAGGCCAGTGTCTGTGGTGTTATACTTTAGATATCATGTGATAGGGAAACCATTATGGCTGTACAGCGAGGCCCTGTGAACTCTACCTACATTCTGCCGCAAGGCTCTGTAGCTTGCGCTCTCCTCAGAGCGGCAGACTGCAAACTCCATGACAGATCAATAAAAAAAAAATCAGAAACGGAGGTGATTTGATTAAAATATTGAAAGGTGAAATACATCCTTGTGCACAGGGACAGTGTATGTCCTGGATACCGCTTAGATCACACGTAAGCCCTCAAATAAGATTCATGAAGCTGATACGTTTCAGGGAGTCAGCTAACAGGGACACAAGCTTTTACAAATTTACCGAAATGCTCACCCTTTCTGGCTTTCAACTGAGCAGAAGTGACAAGGGAAAAGGAGACCAGAAATCAGAGAACTGGGCTAACACAAGGGCCTGCTTTCTTGCAATGCTGTGCATGTGCGCGCGAGAGAGAGAAAAAGAGAGCTTAATATCTCACTCCCAGCTTTTACCTCGCTCCCAGCAACAAGAGAGGCTACAGGTGTCATGGAGAGAGAGTCCCTCATGCTCTTTTCTCATCCCTAGAGCTGATCCAGCAGTAATTCTGATGGGCTTGTTTCTGTGGATGGAAGCTAGAGGGAATACCCACCCCGTGCCAATGGGTAATGATGGGAGTTGTGGGACATTAATGGCAATCCCAGGGAGACCCCAGAAGAGAATCAATTAGGACCTTGTATGATTTGTGTCATGCTGTGGTATCAGTCATACATACTCTGTCCATGTCAGCTCGTGAAAAGTAACATGAATACTGCCATGGAAGATGCTGTCAAAATAGAGTTTGGCAGCACCACGTAAACCAGAGATAGGGACAGTTAATGCAATCAATAGCTTGAATGGTCTTCTACAGACACAGTCACTTAATACAAATATAGAAAATGATGTGTCAGGGGCTCCTTCTTTCTGTTTTCTCTCCTGTAAGGATTAATGGTTAAGGGAGTTACCTAAACTTAATCTGTTGGAAATATGCTCATTTTTTATGATAGAAATGCTTAACAATTAAGCCTAGTTTCGGCCAAGGAGCTTTTGGGATTTAGAATTAACAGCTCTCTGGTGTGAGAAGAAACTGAACATAAATCAGAGGATGATAACAGTCATATTCAACTTCTAGTGATGAGCGCTGGGAACATGGTGTTAAATTTGCTGGCAACTCGGGGGTTTTCATGTGCAGGTTGGTAAACAAACACATTACCTTTTCGAGACGTCTGAGCCGGGTGCAAATCCAGGTGGCGTCATTACCCTATCGATCTTAACAGTGGCATTATAAGATCAACCTTTGTTTGCCAAAAGCAATGAAAAATACAAGCAACTGTGCCTAAAATCATTAGTATTTTATTTAGCTGAGAAGTTGGAGCCAACCTGATACTTGCCAAAATTAAAAGAAAATTAAGTATATGGGTTAGTGGAAGGTGACCGATAAAGAGCATCGCAAATAAACTCCTCTATTTATCAACAGAACAGGTACAGCAACAGCCATGCAAGTTTCCCCAAACAACCCCGCAAAATATGTCCTGGTTTTCTTTGTCTAGCCTTTACGAAATGCTGTTGCTACTGGATCATTTGCACTTTGGGAAGAGTTTTACTCAAAATGGGCTGGATTCAGGAAGGCTGCCCAAGAAGATTATTTAGATTGTAAGTTCTTTGGAAGCAGGGACCGTCTGTTTGTTCTGTGTTTGTACAAAGCCTAGCACAATGGGTCCTGATCAACAACTGGGGCTTTTGGGCTCTACTGCAATACAAACAAACAGGAAGGGAACTAGAAGTAATGGGCTTAATACCTCTGGGCAGGAATTATTGGGTGAAATTCTGTGATCTTTCTTATGGAGGAGGCCAGACTAGATAGTCTCAGTGGGCTCTTCTGGTCTTAATCTATGAAAGGTATTTTAAAGAGGCCAGAATATTTTTTTATAAAAATAGGAAAACATGATAGAACCACTAGAAAGTGTCAGGCAGATAGGAGCGAGTGTAATGCCTCAAAACTATTTCAACACTTTAAAAAAAAATGTATTTGTAGCAATATTAGTCCAGTAGCTTTGAGGAGACCCTGTCATTGACCAACACCACACTGTGCTTGGGCTCATACAGGCATAGAACAAAAAGATGGTCACTGCACTGAACATCTGACAATCTAAATTGATGTGAAACCGATTAGATTCCATGGCGACAGAGTCCCTTTAACAAACATCTATGACTCTATAACAGAGTCAGGTTTTCAACTGCCCAGCACTCACAAGGTCAGATTTTCAAAAGTGCTCAGCAGCTTCCACTGCTGCATTTACCTCTGAGAACCCATCATGATTTTGAAAATCCAGATGCTTATTTAGGTGCCTAAGTGAGAGCTGAACTCTTTTGGAAAACCTGGCCCTCTGTAAATAATATCAGTAATTAATAGTAATTAATAGAAAAAATGGAACGGAGGCGCCTATGACCAATGGCTTAAAACAAAGTTAAACAGCTACTTCAGCAAAAAGGTAATGGACTGTGCCCTTTTTGGGAAGAGAGAAAGAGGCAGAGAACAAAAAATATACCCAATTATGAAGGACACTCTTTGCATCCAAATGAAGCAATGTCCTTGCCCAGCTGTTAAAAAGAAGCAGAACTTAAAGTAGTAAATATGAGTTGTGCCAAATATGTAAGAATCAGTGTCTGCCCAATGGCTGCTTTAAGCAGAAAGAAGTTTTTCGGTTTGCTTCTTCCAGAAAGCAGTGACCCAAAAACTCCATCATTACTAACAATAATTAGAAGATGCTATAGAAGGGAGTGTACGGATGATTGCCACTAAAACGAACAGTCTCATTAATTTATTAGAGATTTTTAACTTGGCTTCATTAGGACATGTCTGTTGAAGGCCATTTAGGACTCTGGAGACATGCCTGTAGTTTAGATTTCCTCTGTGTTGCCTGGAAAAAGAAAGGAGAGCGCTTTGTTGTCCATTGTGAAGTCCATAGCCATTGTGAGGACGGAATTCATCCCATTGTCAGCCTTCTAAGTGGTTTATGGAAACCAAATGCATGATTCCCCACAGCCTTGCTCCTTGTGTAGTCATTTGCACAGTGTTTCACAGCCACTATGCACTCAATCTCCTTCTGATTGGGTAGCCTCTTACTCCCACTTGGTACTCACTTGGTGTAAATGACTACACCAGGTACAAATCCATGGAGAATGAGGCCTACAGAACAATACTCAGAAAAATAATGTATTATTTTCCACCTTCAGATTCAGTTCTTTACACTATTACTGTGTGTCAGCTGGGGACTCTGTTCTCTTGCTGTCAGTCTGAAATCATCCAAGCCTGATCCACTTTTTGCATTTTTAAAATTTGTATCATCAGTCCTCCCACTGATGGCACCTGATCCCTTTGCTATTTCCGCTGCTGTGACTGCAGTATTGAGCTGTCACCTGGGGATACCAGGTGTGCTGCCCCTTCTGCACTAACACCCATGCCGCTCAGTGAAATCTCGGGTGGCGTGTGCTCTTTGAGTGCTGCAGCCGGGCCCCTTATTCCTAGCTGTCTGATGACTTCCCCTAAGGCCCTCCTGTACTCTGTGTTCTTCATTGGAAAACAGGCCAGTCAAACTGCAGTTGCTTTTGTCCCTGTGGACTGGACAAGCAAATATCTCGGTCCCCAGGATAACTCGGTTTTATATTACTGTGGCTCCTGTGGCCAGGCTGAGTTTAAGCTGTGGGATCACATTAGAACTGATCAGATCTCTTTTGTCTCAATCAAATTGAGCAGGCAGGACTATTCATATGCAGTCAGTAAGGGTTGCAGGAACAGGTCCTGAATTGTTCACTGTCTTAATTACTTACTTAATTACTTACCTGGTTACGTTTTATTTAAATGGCTACAAAAAAACCAGTTTCTATTGTATTTTTGGAAGCTATTTTGGGTGGGATTTTCAAAAGCACCCAGCATTGGTTTCACTCTGAAGTCAACAGAAGTTTTACTTGTTATTGTTTGTTTTTTTGTATTGTGGTAGTATCGAGGGGCTGCAATCAAGGGCCCCATTGTGCAAAGAGCTATAGACTCATGACAAAAAGATGGCCCTTACCATCCTTACAATTTAAGGCTAAGATGTGAGACAACAGGTGCACAAACCAAGCAGACAACCACATTGTAACAGCGAGACCATTTCAGTTTGTGTATTAAGCAGCGGTCATATCACACCAGCTATCTAACCGTTGTCAAGTGGTTTGTGGGTATCATGGTGTAGGTGAGTTTTAGAGACCCCTGTAAAGGAGGGTAATGCAGTGGTTTTGTGGGGTTGTTTTTTTTAAACAGCAAGCTGTACCCACAAGAGGTCACCAAAAACAAAGCATGAAGATGCTTCTTAGAAATTACTGACTTCAGTTAGACCAGCACTGAATGCTTTTGAAAATCCCACCTTTAGCTTCAGGAACTGAATTAGGTGCTGGATTGGGAGCCCTGGTGACCATAGGCCCCTGAATAGGTGCAACAAAACGCTTTGCCACCTTACTTCAACCCCGTCTTGAAGCAAGAGTGTAGCTTACTCCATTTCCTTTCCTGCTTTGGTCGGTAGCAGATCATCCTCTTATCTGAAGCTGTTTCCTCTGCACTTCTGACCTCCCATTTTTGGTATGTGCGTCACAAACTGAACTTACGTTAAAAATCCAGAAGAGAGCGCTAAGGATCTTTTGGTCTGTGTGGGTCTTTGCGGTGCCGACCACCCGAGCTGTTTTTCAAAGGAACCTCAGGGAGTTTGGTACTCACATGTCAATGGAATTTGGGCACTGAACTCCTATGCGCTTTTTGGAAAACCCAGCATAGGACTCTTTAATAATAAATGATTCCAAAACTTGGCTCTTAAATCTAATTTTTGTTAGCATGTGAAAAGGACAAAGAGCCCCTGCAAATGATAACTAGTGATCAACACTTGGGAGACGTTACTTGTTAGACTATATCCGTAATGCAGAATTTATGGAACGTCGCCCCCTCTCCTGGAGCAAAAGACAAGGAAATATTAAAGAAGTGCTAACAGCTGGCTTGTTAATACACTAAAAGCCAATTTCTTACATAAGATGGAAATGTGAAGCAGAAAGGCAATTAGTCTATTCTAAGATAAACAGGAGAAAAATACCTCATGGACCAATATCATATCAAATCTAGCAACTACCTGCACAACAGCTCTTATCTACAGTCAAACCCAGTGCAGCTCAGATGACATGATGAGAAGGGAAACATCATTGACTTGGTTCTCTATTACTGTAAGGGCCCTACCAGCATGAAGCAAAAGGAATGGCCCTCTAAAAATACCCCATGCACAGTGGGGCCTTTCCAGCAGGTGTATTACTGTTATAAGAGCTCAGAACCAGCCCTGCTCCACAAATAGGGAAGCATTTCCTCCTCCATTTTACAAAGGGGGATCTAAGGCACAGAACTATTTTCAGAGGCGCTCAGCACTCAGAGCTCCAAGTCACATTTCAAGGATTTGAACCTGTGGTTACAAAAGCCTAAATGATGCAAATGTGATACTTAGGACTTGTCTACATGAATATTTAGTTCGTAGTAAGCTGAGGTGTGAATCTACCTGCACTAGCTTGCCGTGCGGATCCTGCTGATACATACTAACAAGTTTGTTAGTGCGAGTTTGATAGACTCCCATTTTCAAGTTACAAATCTCCCATTTCACACCCCCGCTTGCTGCAAACTAACTTGTAGACAAGCCCCTAAATAACCAAGCCAGCTCATAAGCAGTTCGTTTGTTCTGCCCACCTGATATTACATAGTGAATATCGTCTATGAAAAATAATGTAGTGTTGGTCTGCATTTTAGAAAAATTCTTTAATCAGCACTATATTAAAAAAGCATTCTTTGAATTTGATCTGCTCTGTTTTTAAATTTCAAGGGTTTATTAGGAACAGTTGGCAGAATGCATTGAGCAAATTTTTTTTTGGTTTAAAAAAAAATTATAATCTTGAAAATGTATCTGCTTTAGGTTTTGAAGACAAACTATTTTTTCCTGTGTACACTTTTCTTCTAATTGCAATCAGAACACATGGCTGGGAACTTCTATCAAAAACCATTGGGAGCTAGGGTTAAATTCAGCTTCTGCGTCCAAACTACCAACTGAATGATACAGGCAAGTCAGTTTAGGCCAGTGGTTTTCAACCTTGTTTCATTTGCGGACCCTTAAAATTTTTTGAATGAAGGTGAGAACCCCTTTAGAAATCTTAAACATAGTCTGCAGACCCCCAGGGGTCCACGGACCACAGGTCAAAAACCGCTGTTCTATGGTAACGACAGCCTATCGCAGACCCCTTGACATAGTCTGCAGACCCCAGGTTGAAAATCACTGGTTTAGGCTGATAATTTTGCATGTATGAGTCTTATTTAGCTCTCATCAACCAAAACCCTGACCTGTAAAGATATATGCCTATGTTTAACTTTAAGCACATGAATAGTTCCATTGACTTCCCTTAAATTTAAACCTGCGCATACAGTTTTTTTTTCAAAAAAGGGCCTAAGAAATGATGTTTGTACCTAATATTAAAGTTATATTTATCATAAGCAGCTAACAATTTTATGCAATGAGGATTTTTTGTTGGTTTAAAAAAATTATTTTTGATACTTGCATTTACATTTGGCCACAGCTAAACCAAACAAATGTCAATATGCCTTTCAAGTTAATCTATTTTAGAGATATTTTAATAGAAAAACAAAAATGAGGATCAGAACAGTTAAATGATGCAGTGTATGTAGTATAGAAAAACATGCATTTCCTGGCTTTCTGATTGAGGTTTGTCTCCCCCCCAGGGTATGTATACATGGCGCAGTTCACCCAGGCTCGCACCCAGATTTTAGGCTTAGCCCCACACCCCCACCATCCACACAGAAAAAGCTCTAACTAGCGCGTGGAGGTGATTTAAGGTGGGGGTGTGGGTTAGAACCAGGCTCTCCTTTAACTTTGTTTGAAACCTGCTAACTTCGCAATGAAGACACGGGCTAAATCACCTGAGTGCTGATAGTCTTGTGAATGCCTTCCCACAATTTCCCCCAGAAGGAAAGACAGGTTCTCCTGCAATTGACAGGGAAGGAATCCGAGAGCTCCTCAGCATGAAGAATCATGGGATGTGTCTCCAGAAACACAGAGGCAAGTACAGAAATCGCAAGAGCACATGGTTTGCAGTGACGATGCTGACATCTGAGCTAGGCTAACTTGGGTGTTCGAATTCAGGTGCGAGTCGTTTGGGTTAACTGTGCAGTATAGACATAGCCTACATAGAATATACAATGGCTTTCCCCTAACGTACATGCTCTTCAACTCACTGGGATAGTTTAATTTGAGCAATTGATTTTGGATTATCGGCAGATAAGTCTGCTCAATGGTCTGTGGGAATGCTGGATGGGATGGGAACTGAGTTACTGCAGAGAATTCTTTTTTGGGTGCTGGCTGGTGAGTCTTGCCCGCATGCTCAGGGTTTAGCTGATCGCCATATTTGGGGTCGGGAAGGAATTTTCCTCCAGGGCGGATTGGCAGAGGCCACGGAGGTTTTTCGCCTTCCTCTGCAGCGTGGGGCATGGGTCGCTTGCTGGTGGATTCCCTGCAGCTTGAGGTCTTCAAATCTCAGTTTTGAGGATTTCAATAACTCAGTCGTGGGTTCGGGGTTGTTATAAATGTGTATGGGTAGGGTTTTGTGGCCTGCCTTGTGCGGGAGGTCAGACTAGATGATCATATTGGTCCCTTCTGACCTATGAGTCTATGAGTCTATGAGACTTCTCATGTGGGTCCTACAGTGTTCCCATTGGCATCAGTGGAAATATGTGAATTAGACATCAAGATTTGGTCCAGTGCCTTCCGTCATCTTGATGACTGCAGGAAGACAAAGCTTTCTGCTGTTGTGAACCCTTCTGGCTTTGCAGTGTACACCTCTTACAATTGGACAGCTGTAACTCCAAAATCAAGGAAAGGGAAAGAAATTCATGGTTTATGGCCAGGATCTAAAACAAATTTTATTGGAAATTTTTATATTTGTAGGTTTGATGAGCTTTTATAGCAAGGAGTTCTGAAAACTGCCATAAAATTTTGCCTTGGGGGTTATGATTACATTTGTATCTGTCCCAAACTTATATAAATAAAAAAGACAGTTTTTACTGTAGAAGCTTAAAAGGTTAGAGTGGTTTTTGGTCTGCGATGAGCCTTTTATAGGTATGATGATGTAAGAATGTTTTTAAAAATATCAGGAAAAAAATACTACTTTACATTTCTTAATAAAGCAATTTCACCCTTGGTGATAAGGAAAAGATAACACTAAAAATGTAGTTGCATCACCAGTGAGTTCCTTTCTGCTGAAACAGAACCTAATGAATTTTTGTACATGCAAAGTGTTCTAAATGGTAACAAGATTAGAGTCTTGTTCAGAAGAAATACGATTTTTAGGGAAGCTTTGTGATCTCCTGAGATTTGATATAAAAATCACATTTCTTAGCCACAGACCGCATCATCCTGGTTTTTGATCTGCTCCATGCCTAAGCAGCCTGCATGTTATATTAGTAGTAATACTATGATAGGACCCAGGTGCCCTACTCGTGGACCAGGACCCCATATGATTGCACCTGATGATGGTCTGTAAGCCTGTGGAGAGTATTAAGAGGCAGTGAGCAACATGGAGAGTGTTTCATGAGCTGCATGCTGGGTAATAATATGAAAGGACTCCTTGCTTGTAAAATCACACAGTCTCTTTATTAAGAGACCTGTTTACAGAGATGCTACCATTGTAGCTAGCATTTCAGCCAGGTATACACAGATTAGCTTCCTGGCTCCTCTTCCAAACTTCTTCTGACCCTGCAACCTGCACTCCTCCTTCCAAGTTCCATGCAGGTTGCTAGATCTTTCCATTTAACCATTTTTGTAGTTGTATCTTTTATTCAAACATTTGATGACTTGCTGAGGCTAGAGTTTACTAGTACACAGCCCTTTGTAGGGATTTGGCCTTTAACCTCAGCCCGTTGCAGCCTGTTAGGCCTTCAAGTGTGTTCTTCTTTGAACCAGTCTCCCATTTCTTATTATCTCTGTTGGTAGGGGACTTGCTTCCATGCTGTTGCTGCCTTCATTCTGTTGGGTGGCATCCAGCCAGTCCTCTGTATTGCTCATATATGTAGTTTCTTCCGCCAGTTGAAGGGGTCAGGTGGGATTGTGAAGCCCATGCTGAAGTCAGGGTCCTCAATTACATTTTTAGCGCACGAGCTAGAGTACAGCTGGTTCTGGTACAGCTAGAAGAAATGTAAATCACACCCGTGACTGCAGTGTAGATGCACTTTAAAAGTGAACTGGTCTGGTTTAAGCTTATCTCAGTCTAAAATTGCTGCTTCTCAGTGTTGCTGAGATTGCAGTGCAGCTGGAAATGATCTGGCCCGTGATCTAATAGCATAATTCAGAATAGGGCAGTTCTGACAGCTGCCTTCTTGTGCAGTGCCTGGACATTGGAAGTTTTTGTACCTGCTAAAGTCACACTACATATATCCTGCTCTTCAATGGAAGTGTCTACATCCTCCAGCACTGCATACACTGTTCCTTTTTCCTTCCTAGGGTAGTTGGGACATGGGGACAAAAAGTGGTTCTGTTTCCCATGCCCCTTGCATCATTGGCCATATGCTGAGCATTTTTCTTTTAAACTTTTTTGTTTCTTTCCAGAGTATATATACCGGACCGTGATGTTTGCATTCTTGGTCAGTCTGTCTGTCCCTGTCCCGCTTCCTGTTTTCATTTAGCTTGGGCTGTTTACCTGTTCTGCACTAGTGGTTGTCATTGTTTAGCTCCTTTCCTTGAATAGTTCAGTTGCCCTTGCTAGTTCGAGGCATTTCTCTCAGGGTAGTTCAGTTTCTCTCAACAATTTTTCCTGAGAACTGGAATCCCACATCCCACAAATGATTCTATCCTTAATTAGGGAATCTTTTAATGTCTCCAAAGCTGCATGTGGATGCCAGAGGTGTCAGCTCTGTAGCGTTAAGTATCTGTTCCCTATTCTGCTTCTCAGTTAGAGGTAAACAACCACCGCTCCTTTTCCCCAGTATCTCTGTACAGACTCATTCTGTCTGGAGTCACCGTACTCCTCAAGCACCATTAGCAGCTGTCACGGTGTTTGGGACGTTATTCTTGGCAACAGTTTACCTTCATTTTTTTTCATCTCTATCCCTCACGATTAGCTCTGCATGCAGACCCAAATCTTGCTTCCATGCCGGCAGAAGGGTTTTTGCGTAGCAATCCAGCATTCAAAGTGGTCTGCATTCCTCTCTACTGCCACTTTGTTCTGTTTCCAGATGATGGGTTTTCTTGCCTGCCACTCACACCCCCTTCCCTGCTGTGGGTCTTGCGAACCTGACTACTGTCACCATGTTTCATGTATTGGGTGCTGCTGGGTAACAGGAAAAGATGCCATGCGTGTAAAACCAAACTAGCTTTTTATTAGGAGAACTAATTACAGAGATGTTGCCCCTGCAGCTAGCTTTCAAGCATGTGCATACAGACTGGGTTCTGGGTGCCCTCGTCCAAACTCTTCCCTCCTGCATCCTGTACTTCTCCCTCCAAATTCCGTGCAGGCTGCCAAAGTGTATTTGGACAAGGGACGCGAGAGGAAAAGCTGTACTTTATGAAGCAAAGAGAAAAATCAAGTAGTTCATCAGTGAAAACCTCCCTCACCGCCAGCCATTCGTGAGGCCTGAGAATAAATAACACATTAGTGGTCTCACTAGAACATGCATGTACACCTGGCAGCTTGGGGAGCTGTACTTTGCTAAATAACTGCAGGGATGTAAGAGAAAAGGTGGCAGCTGGCTGAGCTTTTGACAACTCTCATGATTTTATCACATGATAGCGAAGGATTCATTTAAAGTCCCACCTCCTGGAGAGAAGTGATTGTGTGAGAATTTTAGCTTTTGTTTAAAAAAAAAAAAAAGTTTTAGCCCTTAGGGTTGAGGAGGAAAGCTTGAAAATGTGGCCTTACTGCATCCTAGTACCTCGGCAACCGGAGGACCAATAAAATCAATCCAAAATTGATGCTTTTTTTTTAAAAAATAAAAACCCTCCTGATTAAGCCAATCTCTTGATGATTGGCAGGGGATGAGCGGGTTGACACCTGCTCTCTGAACAGTTGGGGTTGGCAGCACTGTATCTGCATGCAGTCCGGCATCGAGATCTTATGCTAAAAGTTCAGCCAGTTATGTCCTGTGCAAAGCCAAGTCCAATGCCCAGGCTTTCCTTCAGCTAGAGGGTTCTCTGAACGTAGCTAACTAGCCAGTGGCTTCTGGGGATTCCCTGGGGCATTCCCAAAAGCAGCCACAATACAGATGCAGCTCAGCTGGGCCTCTGAGAACCAGCTGGATCTCTGGAACAGCAGATATTCCACTTGAGTTCTCCACAGGAATGAGAGAGATTCTTAGTGACTGAGTGGGCACTCAGCAGACTGGGCAAAACTTCCAAGGTCTGGAACAGGGTCGTAGGATGAGAAACCGTCTGCTGTGAAACCCTTCCGAGGCTTTGACTTTCCCCGTGCTAGGGGAGACAGTACTGCTGGAGGGGCAGCAGGAAGGGAGTATGGGGTACAAGGCACCGTCTCTGAGCTCTGTTGTTGTTCCCACCAAAAAACTGCTTGGCTGTGTCCTTCCTTTTATTTGCTATCTCACTTACCTCTCCCCCTCTCCTACCCAGCATAGGAGCAACAGAATGCAAAAGCAAATATTTTCACTTGCAGGAACACTTTGTACGAGCACTAACTATGCAATGTGTCTCATAGGAGTGAGATGAATCCCAAGAGGGTGGGGCTAGATCAGGAGTAAAATGTATTTTGCAAACATGGAACAGATTGTTTGTAAAGTGAACATTAGAACAGTTAGTTCACTTGGAAAAAATGCTGTGCGTATTTGCCTGGAACATCAGTAAATATCACTCTCAGAAGACAAATATGATTAGAGAGTCTTCGGTTCCACTAAAAGATTACAGGAATCTTGTTTGATGTATTTAGGATGGGTGAATAGTGTGGGGGGTGAGAATCTTTGTAAGCATTTTGGGAGAGGGACCAACTGGACAGGGTTTTTTTTGTTTGTTTGTTTGTTCAATGTATAGTGCCTGGCACAATGGGGTCCTGATCCATGACTGGGTCTCCTAGGCCCTACCTTAATATAAATAATAATAGTAATAATTAACAATAGTGGCCATTGCATGAACATTTTCCAAGTCCAAAGCACGTTGTTTTGACAATGTTTATGCCTCTATTTATTATTTGTTTGTGACTGTTCATCTGGATTTTTTTTTTGTGCTTGTAGAAGTGTTCATTTAAAAACAAAGTTTAGATCTATAACCAACAATTGATTTTGTAGCAATTACTCAGAATGTATTACTCTGGTGATAGGAAGGTGATAAAATGGAGACAAGTCGATTCAAATCATGCAGAGGACAATAATGTTATGTAGTGTAGTATATAGAATCTTAGAGTTGGAAGGGACCTCAGGAGGTCATCTAGTCCAACCCCCTGATCAAAGCAGGACTAATCTCAGCTAAATCATCCCAGCCACGGCTTTGTCAAGCCACAGCTTAAAAGCTTCTAAAGATGGAGATTCCATCACCTGAGGTAACTCATTCCACTGCTTCACCACCCTCCTAGTGAAAAACTTTTTCCTAATGTCCAGCCTAGACCTCCCCCACTGCAACTTGAGACCGTTGCTCCTTGTTCTGCCGTCTGCCACCACTGAGAACAGCCTAGCTCCATCCTCCCTGGAACCCCCTTTCAGGTACTTAAAGGCTGATATCAAATCCCCCTGCATTCTTCTCTTTTGTAGACTAAATAAACCTAGTTCCCTCAGTCTCTCCTCATAAGTCTTGTGCTCCAGCCCCCTAATTATTTTTGTTGCCCTCCGCTTGACTCTCTCCCACTTGTCCACATCCTTTTTTAGTGGAGGGGCCCAAAACTGGACACAGCACTCCAAATGCGGCTTCACCAATGCTGAAGAGAGGGGAATAATCACATCCCTCCTCTGCTGGCAATGCTCCTACTAATGCAGCCCAGTATGCTATTAGCTTCCCTCAGAAAAGGATTTGCATTTTAAACAGAACAACAAATTATTTTCTTTTTTACTGTTAGCAGCTAGACTCTCTGTTGCGCATTATTGGAAATGTGTGATCCTGCTTCCTATGGAAGAATGGTATAGTAACTATGGACTATCTTTGTAATGTAAAAGCTTTCACATCAATTACATACACATGAGAAACACCAAAAAGAGGATAGCTATTTAGAAATTTGGTCACCCTTTCTGGCATATTCAGCTTATGGAAGTTTCCCAGCCAGTAGACGAAATCTTTAGCCATGTTCTTTGAATTCTACCCTGATCTTGAACAAGTCATATATGATGTAGTTTGTGAACATTTTATTGTAACTTTGCCTTAATACAAAAGTTGTTTAAAAAATACCCTCTCTAGCAATGGCCTAGCATTCAGGCAATTAATCACTTTCTTAAGTCCCAATGATAGCCAGTTTAAGCACATGTGTACGCACTTTGTTGAATAGGAATGAGATTACTCACATGCTTAAAGTTAGACACATGCTTAACTAAGCATTTTGCTAAATTGCGGCTTAGAAAATAGACAAAGGTAAGTGACAGGCGCTATTTATAAATAGCACTGCACACATACAGGCAAACACAGTTGCTTTGTCAATGTAGCATAAGAAAATTGCTCACAACAAACAACTTATTTTTCTTCCTTCCTTCAGGAGGAACCCAGTTATGATCAAATTTGGGATGCACTTAGAATATTCTTGTACAAAAGAGGAAACGAGAAGGTTTTAAATGTCCTAAAATTTGGAAGAGCTGTCTCCTCAGAATGCTTTCCACCTTTTCTCATGACACCTAGTGATTTCTTTAGGCACTCATCCTGTTTATAAAGTTTAGATAATCCAACCAGAACACAGAGATAATACCATGTGATTTAGGTCCAGAATTATACATAGCAAATCATGAAAAATAAATACCATTCATGATCAGTTGGTTGAAAATTATACATGTAAAATTAATTGTATTACAAATAACAAATCATTTAGTAAAAGTCATACCTGTTTGCAGATGATTTGGGAGATGAAAGATGGCCTAAATTCATCATATAAATTATTTGTTGGAAATTGTTCACTCAGCTCTGATTCCATACATAATTGTGTGGACATAAGATTTACAAATAAATCATCCCATACACAAAGAATTTAAAAAAACAAAAAAACAAAAAACTCTTTTAGTCGTGGCATCACAAGTTTTTTTACTCTTCACTGAAGCTGTCAGAATGTTTCTGACAATGAAATACAGTTTCATCAAAACCAACTGTTTTATGGAGATGTATTGGTTTCAAATCAGTTATCATGGAGAACGTTTTTGAAGTCTTGGGCTCTGTGGTCATTTCTGACTAATAAGAGAGACCTTGAATTTGAAAATCTGAGCTTTTTTTTCTGAAAACAGTCATTTGGATAAAATTCCCTTTTTGCAAAAGCATTTGCAATTTTCCAGTGTGGAACAAAAATATCGAAACCTTGAAAATTGTCACAAAGCAGAATTGTCATCTTCTGGACAGCTTAGTTCTTTACCCTGAGTAATTTTTTCACTGTTTTTCACATTTTTCCTCCACTCTCCCTAGTGAGCAATGAAACAAAAGAACCATATAAATCTTGATCCCGTAAATACTCATGTATGTGCATAACAGTACACACATGAGTAGTCCCATTGATTTAGTTCTCAGGGAGGGTACAGCTAGGGTGACCAGGTAGCAAGTGCGAAAAATTGGGACAGTAGGTGGGGGTTAATAGGTGTCTATATAAGACAAAGTCCCGAATATCGGGACTGTCCCTATAAAATCAGGATATCTGGTCACCCTGGGTGCAGCATATGCTCTTGTGCTGGGATTCGTGGAGTCTGGCATGGAATGTGCTTCCATGAGCCACAGTCCCTTACAAAGCTCTCTCTTCTTTGTGGCATTTCAGCACCATACCACCCCTACTGAGGGGGATGACTAAATGCTACAATATACATCTAAATTACTAGAGTAAAGGCCTCTCCAAAGGGAAAAACGAGTGAACAAAAATGTTATTAAAGACTAATAAATAGTCAGATATTGTTATATATCACTAAATATTCTGAGCAAGATATTATACATATATTGACTGGCTCAGAGGACTAATATTGCCCCTGTTTAGAAAGAGATGGTGGAAGAAAGCTGGAAGCTAGAGGCAATATGCACAATCAAAGGAACTCTTGTTATCTGAGGCAATTTTACTGCTGCTTCCTCTGGGGAGAGTCGGTATTTGTTTATTGTCCTTAAAGAGTTTCTTTGGTTGCAGTACACTTTCTGTACATGAGGCTTTTCAGCATATAAACATATCTGCAGAGAAACTTTTACACATTGCCGTCTTTCTGGATAAAACAGAGATGGGCCCCAACCTGCAATGTTCAGTTCTGGAGCTTGAATTTGAGCCTCACAAAGTTTAAGTGTATCCCAAATCTGGAGTTTTGCTTTGCACTTTTTTAAGATATCAAGGAGACTAGCCATGAAATGCTCATGCATTGTCAGACTCTGAATGTCTCCGAAGTCTGGGCTGTTTAGATTCAGTATTTTGGTTCCTGCGCATCTCTGGTTACTAGAGACTTCACCACAGAAAAACAGCTGACCTTAGAGGCACTTTCCCCCACCTCTTGCTAGTGAAGGGCTTTCAGACCTCCATAAGTCTCCTTATCCCAGTAGAAGATGCAGAGGGAGGAAATCAGTTGGTTGCTCTTGTGGGAGACTCATGGAAGTGGCTCATCACCTTTAATGGCCTATGGTTTCAGTGTGTCATAAATGATGTCTGGCTTCTTAGGCACAGGGTCTACTTTTATTCATGTTACTAAAGTTTAACCAATTACACTGGATAAAAAAAAAATCCAAGTGGTAATAAATGTATTTCAGTGAACTGGTTGAAATGCATGTGACCCTCTGCCTTCCCCCTTCCCCTCCCACATACAGTTTTTCTATTGGATAGAAACAGAACTACTCTCTGTGTCATAGGCACTATACTGCTAGCTAAGCTAACAGATTCTCCTGTGGCTGAAGAGGTAGCGGCATATCCTTTTGGAGATCTATATTATTCTCCCTGTCTCTTGCGTAGTATTAAGTGGCCAACATGCACAACATAGGACAACCATGAAGTTCTAGGGGGGGAAAGATTTGTAGTAGTATGTTCTTGGTTTTACTACAAATTTTAAATCATGTCTGGCAGCTAAATCAGCAGAGATACAGCAAGCAGCTTAATTTAGCTTTGTACAAAAACCAGAAAGCATTTGAAAACATGCCATCCTCACCACAAGACTTGCATGTACATTCTTGATAGAAGGCAACTGACTTTGGCTTTGTTACAAATACATTCTGGTCATTGCACTGTTATGCTAGAGAAGGGGTGTTTTAGTTAACCTTTAGGTTTTCCCTCATTAAATTGAGTAGCTGTCATATTTTTTTATTCCCAGCCATGAATGGATTGTGTGACAATCGATGACAGTGAGCCAAAAGCAGATTTAATAAGTGGCAATGTAAGCTGTAGTACAAGAAAAACCAAACCTTTATACATTGGGTTTTTGTAGGTCACAATTGATTCGTGTCATGGCTTATAAACATTCCAAAATAACATGATAATGACCCATACATACAGCATCTTTCATCCCGCAGGATCCCAAAGCACTTTACAAGTTTTACTTAGTAATCGTTTCATACAGTAGCCTCCGGAGGTTGAAAGGCACAATCTTCGGACAGTGCACAACAGTGCCACACAACAGTTCAGAACAAAAATTGGGGGAAGGGGAGAGAATAGCTTATCCAACTGAAAACCCAGGATGGATTTAAGGTAGACAGAATGTAATGACCTAATTGGAATCTGACCAGAACACTGCATATACAAGAACAGTGAAAACCTTTCATAATGCCTGGGCAAAGCTTTTATAACTTCCCTGGCTTCTGGTTTCATTACAACTCAACATTGGTCCAGGTTTGCTGAAAGATTTGTTACAAGTTCTCTGGTATCTTGAGACCCAAACTGCAAAGGAATAATCAGCCAGCTAGCCTCGTTGGCAGGGGGATGAACATTCCTGCTCTCACCAGTGGGGAAAACAAAACCGAAATGAAACTTTAGGTGTACTAACCTTGAGGGACCAAAAATCAATATACTGAGCCGGTGAACTGAAGTTGCTTAAGGCATGTCTACATGGTGCATTCGTGCACACCAGCTGGGGTGTAAATTCTAGTGTGCACCAGTGTGTCTCATGCCAGATGACCGTGTGCTGACACATACTAGAAGTTCCCTAGCATGCATTTAGTTTCCCAGGGTGATACTTAATACACTGGCTCTTGTGGAAAGGAGCACAGACCCTTGATTTCTCATTCAAGACTGTGTCTCCAGCAACAGAATACCCACGTATGTTGTAAAGCAGCATTTTGTCCTAGTCAGAACTAAATGAGAACGCTAGCTACTGAATGACCGCAATCACCCCTTTTGGCACTCTGGATTTTCCCACCACGTACCAACACAGTTCGACATGGCTTAGCATATGGTATGTGAGGAGACTCTAGCTCAGGGTAGCATGGTAGCAGTAGTACCAGACAACTCGTGTGTCAGCTTCCTAGGACAGGGACAGTCTTTTTACTCCTGTTTGTACAGCACCTAGCACAATGGCACTTCCATCCTCAGTTGAGGCCCGTTGGTGCTGCTGAAAACAATTGGTAAATAATACTACTACATGTATTGTAGAGACTACATTAGATGCACAGAACTACATGCAATAATTCCAAGGGTGAGAAATTGGGTCTATCTGAAGCCTTTGATATTAGAAGGCAATGGGTTGCCTGTAACACTTCCGCTGTTCTTGGAAGAACTAGAATCTGCATGCCTGTGCACAAAGCTTAGGTACAGTAAGAATTGTGCGTTGCAAATCAGCAAACCTATTGCTTACTGCTGCTGCAAGAATAAGGTTCAAGTTGTAAGAAAGTAGTATTTAAACTGGCATTTTCTCTAATGCTAATTCTTTTTTTTTTAATTGTTTATTGCTCATAAAACATTCTGAATGGAGACCACAATACTGTATTCATCGTCAGAATAAGCAATGTACAGAGGCTTGCTGCAAAAGTTTCCTCAACCTCCCGCTGCTCTCAAAACATGCCTCATTTCTGTTCTGAAAAGATCACCCCTTCAAGGGAGATGAGGTGTTGAGTCCTTAGCTTTTCTAGTGAAACTCCCAACAAATCAGTGCCAATTGTGTTTGGACACCTGCCTATCAGAAACTTGGCTGCAGTGCCAGCCCATTACATGCAGGCCACCAAACAGCCATCGAATGGCAATAACTTTCAGGTTTTAATGTTTTATTTGTGTTGAAGTTTAAATTAATATTTTAAAATTTAAAACATTTGTTTCTCCAATCGCACTTGCAGTGGCTTATCGTATGTCACCGGTAAACTCACCTACCCTCTACAGCCTGCCACCAGACTAGAGGTGGAAATCTGAATCCCATCACGGTTCACAAAAGAGGTCTTGCTTTCTGTTAAAGAGGGCAACAAAAATTAGCTGTTTCCCCCCAAAATAAGTTTAAAGATAGATTTACCATCTCCACTCCCACTTCAGCAACTTCCTTCTCTAGCATTTCCCCTTTGCAGGCTCTGTCTACTTGCCTCTGGTGAAATTAAATCTTGATTAATATACACAGTGCTCGTCCTTTGTCACTCTTACAGTTAAGAAAGGACATAGAGCCCTGAAAGGAATGCCTCCGAGGATTCCCGTAATGAAGTGACAGATATTAAGAGTTCTACTGCTTGCTTGGCCTTACAGATGCCTTTATAACCTCACCTCTAAGTAGGAGGAGCAGCTCTTGTTTTACTGTCTGACTCATCAACCATTTCTTAATGTCTGCTGTTAATTCAGAACACCTTAACCTCAGCTGTTTTCTCCACACTCTGCCATTAGGAAGAGCATAACTTGGTCTTGAGACATCTGGAATCTGACAGCACATATGTCCTCTTCATCTAAAACAATAAATCTGTCCCGAAGGCAAGTTGTTCAACTATTTATAATAAACTGAGTAAAAAAAACCCCAAATAAAATAAAAAACCAGTCATTTTCAGGCTCCCTTTGACTTTTCTGCCTGCATTTACAAGGTGTAAATCCAAAGCAAATTAGCACATAACTCATAACACAGCATTAATTTTGATACCTTTAAGCACACTTTAAAGCCCGTACTCCACCAGTGATGGAATACTGACTTCAGTGAGGAAGGTACTTATTAACCAGCGTAAAGGTATAAAAATCCATCCCAAAGTTAGATGTTTTAACTCAGTTATGTTTACTTACTGTCATTTATCATAACTTAACCGAAGAAATCCATTTTTACACAAATGGCCTTTCACAAGATATTTTCTGGACACTGAAATGGAGAAACGCACTCTCAGAGTAGGAATGTAGGGATTTACCCAACTGGATAAGACCAGCCAAGTTTCTGGCTGTTCCAAAGGAACCACCTGTCCAAGAGCTAGAGGGATCAATACTGGAATATCACAGAGAGGTTAGGCTGTAAGAGAGACAGACACACCCAAAAGAGTATATGATACACAACAGACCATCACTGTAGTTTCGTCTTAGAGCAATTTTTCTTTACAGCCTCATTGGAGACATCAGAATAGCACAGAGGTGCCGTGAGGACGTAAAACTGAACTGCAGGGATGAACACATTGAAACGCTAGAAAAACCTTTAACATTACAATTTGTAACTCCTAAAGGGCCTGTACAACAAAGGTAAAGTAATGAGTGACTCAAAGATGTTTCACAGCACCATTACACCAACACCAACCATCTCTTGGACTCTTCTTGTCTCTGATTTGCTCACAGAGGCGATGCAGACAGATGATGAAAGCTTCAGTGTGAATTTTTGCCAGCATATCTCTCTTATTATTGCTACAGGTTGGCATCTCCAAAGAGCAAGGAGAAGGTGCCAAGCTTATTACTAGCCAACTTTTATTATTTACAACCTGCACAAGTGAGGGCTGAACACATAGCAATTTTGCAGGGTAATTCTGGGAAGTAACCATCGTCACAGCACCAATTATTAAAGCCACTTGCACACACTAAAGCTATAAAGATTAAAAATATAGCACATTTGTCATTAAATATGGATGAAATCATGTAATATGTATTATATACCAGTACAACAGCCAGCCACATGAGCTCTAATCTCACCCCTATAGAAGAGCCACAAACCCTAAATCCCAAATCAGTGTGCGTTTTGTCAAGCAGAGGAACGAGTTTGTCATGCAAAATAAACACAGATGTTCCAAGTGCTGACTGTAGCTTTTAGGCAATTGGCTAGGACTAGAAAGTGCTTTAGGAAAATGTGTTGCTCAGTGAAAACCTACTGCCTCCACACATACTGTATTTCAGCTTCAGTTGAGGCTGTATGAGTCATTTAAAGGACATATCCTGTTGTTGTTTTTAATTTTGTTTGCTGTTTATTGTATTTTTCCCCACTCAATACTCTGTCTTGAAACCTGTTCAAATGGCTCCCCGTGCTGATGTGCTTGGCATGCGTTAGTGTCACACAAGCTCTCTTCAACATTGCTGGCTAAATCTACTTCATATTTTAGAAAGACTAGATTTTATTAGCACCTCAGGCCCTGCTTTGTTTTTAATGCAATTGTTTTCCTTTCTTTACTCATTCAATTCTCGTGAGAAATGAATAATTTTCTCTTGTGTGACACACATGCACATCTTTCAATCTCTTTAGCTATTGCATTTAATTCCCATAGTCTAGGCACACACATACATAAACACATCAGCAATCAGAACCAGCCACTGCATCTTTCCTGGGTTTACCCCATGTTTTCATAATTGTGATATCTCTCTCCTGGGAAGAGAATAGCTAGTGGTTCCTGGTAGGGCTAACATCTATCTTGCTCAAGACAAGCAGCTACATTAGAGCTAGGAAAACCAATGTAGATTCCTCTCGTCAGGAGTAAAACATACAGTGTGCTGTCCCCGGGGCTCCTATAGCTTCAGTAAGCCCCCGTGCAAATCACATATTTCCAGTATGAGACTCAAGCCGCCTTTAGCCCAAAGTGAGAGAGGACGTTCTAGTGGTAAGGGCACAAGCCAGAGACTTGGGTTCAGTTCCCTGCACTGCCACACACTTCCTATGTGACTTTCGTGGAGTCACTTGGGCCCAGTTTCTCAACAGTATTTAGGTGCCTAACTCTCATTGCTTAGAAATGGGAGTTAGGTACCTCAATACCTTTTGAGATCTGGGCCTTAGTCTCTCTCTCCCTCAGTTCCCCATCTGTAAAATGGGGATAATAGCATTAATCTCAGGGGTGTTGTGAGGATAAATACATTAAAAGATGGTGAGGTGCTCAAATACTACAGTAATGGGAGCCATAGATAGATAGATACTGTGCAAGGAGGGATCTTCAGATCCATTCCCCATCCTCCTCCAAAGTTAGAACAGGATGTCTAAGGAGGAAGGTGTGCTGCAGAACTAATGCTAGGCAGGACTTTCCTTCCCTAGGGACAGTTCAGGCCTGTATTCCTGGCGACTCCTCTTGATCTTCTTCTTTCTGAAGGATTTGAAATGATGAAATCTCAAACATTAGCACTAATTTTTTTTCAGCAGTTTGAATGATAGTTTTTTCTTCTTTTAGTTGTATTTATATACATTAAGGGAAGAGTGGCCTAAACATAACTTCAAATACAAATATCAAGAAAATTATTGTTTTAAAGGTGAAGTTTAGGGTTCTATATCAATTATTTGCAAATATGCAAGGTAGCTCTGAAAGGCAGATTGCAGACTCCCCAGATTGGGAAGGGTTACAGGTAACCTCACGTTACTTCCTTCAGGTTTTGCTTCAATTTCAGAACAAAAAATTGAATTCCAACAAATCATGTTGTCCAAAATGTCGAAAAATCAGTTCCAACAAATCAACATTCAATTATGGGGTATTATCCACCCAACTTCAGTAGCTGGGCAGAGAGCGTTACATTCTTCCTCTACGATAATCTCCTTTGTACAAGTTTTCCCTTTCCTTTCATAATCCCACCCAGATTAGCCATGTGATAGGCAGGAACCTAGAACACCTTTACATCTTGTTGCAAGATCATTTTTGCATAAAATGGAACTGGACAAAAGTTGGCAGCTATGAGTTAAAGCCACAGCTAGCCTTCCCTTTCCAACAATTCACTACCATCTCAATTCTTCTCTATTTGTAAAGATGAGCTTTGCAGCATGACCTAAAGATCATCAGATACTGGCTATTCCAGACTAAGGGGTTGGAGGCAGATTCCAAAGCATTTTGCACTTTGGTTGGAAGCCATTAGGGCCATAAGATTTTTTACAATGATCTAGTAATTCTGCCTGCGGTTAATTTCCCCCATCCTAAAGTGGGGCTAATCATACTTGGTAATTTTCCAGCAGGGACTGGGTATTTAATTAACATATGTGAAGCACTTTGAAATCCATGTAGGGAAGGTGGGAAAAGCAATACTTAGAGCTGGTCCAAAAATTGGGTGACATTTTTGTGAAAATGTCATTCCATTTTTTGATCGACAGTTGAAATTTTGAAGAAAATTATCCAAACTTGACATGTTTAGGCCACCTCTAGTAATAAGTTGTTGTTATTATTTTATCTCAAAATAGCAATACAGGAAGTTTCAGAACTACTAATGTTAAACAATACATTTTTTTCTGTTTCCTAATAGTTCAGCCCAATTTAAGGGCTAGAGCAGGGGTCGGCAACCCGCGGCTCCGGAGCCGCATGCGGCTCTTCAGCCACGGTAAGCTATGTTTTGCGGCTCCAGACTATTTTTGCAAAATGGCTCTTTTGATAGTAAAGGTTGCCGACCCCCGGGCTAGAGTGTGCATCCCTCATGCAAGAAGGCCAATTGAAATAAATGGGACTACTCAGCTAAATCAAGGATCAACTTTGGGAGCAAGAATTTGCATATTCTAACCCAAAAGGTCACAATACAAACCTCTCACTCCCATTGGTCAGTAGTTACTCACACAATACTTGCACTGAATTCAATGTGGAAGTCCCAGTGGGAGTAAGAGGTTTAAAACCTGGTCCGGAGGCTCCAACTCATCAAGGTACTTAAGCATGTGCTTAATTTAAAGCATGTGAGTAAGCTTATGGAAGTCAATGGAATTACTCCAAAGTTAATCAGGTGCTTAAAGTGCAGCAAAGTATTTCAGCGGGCATGTGACGTCAGTGGGTTCACTCCTGTGCTTAAAGTTAGGCATGTGTTTAAATACCTTGCTGCTGAATTGGAGCCTATAGAAGTTAGGCCTGGTTTACACTTGAATAGTTTTACCGGCATCATTATGGCAGGGGTTTAAGTTTTTACAAATGTAGTTATGCTTGAAAAAGCCCTAGTATAGGTGCAATTACAGTGGGGCAAAGCACTTTATACCGGTATGGTGCATTGCATTTTGTATTTCACCAGTGTAAGCTATGTTGTCATAAATACTTTTTCTGGTGTAACTATCTATACTGATGTGTGTGTTACAAGAGGCAATGCTTTAACTATGGTGGCATAATTCAAGCAGCAGTACTTTTATGTGTAGCCAAGCTTCACATTAATCCGAGAGGGGAGCAAACACATTACCACAGGCGTTACGGCATGTTTACCCTGCAGCCGGAGATGTGCACTGCAGCAGGGACTCCCATACTAGCTTTAGTCTAGCTTGAATGGCTAAAGGTAGCAGTGAAGAGGCAGTGGGACATGAGCATGAATCCAAGGTTCCAGGCAGACCCACACTGCCGCATCTTCACCGCATCATTTAGCTGTGCTAACTTGATTAAAGCTAGCGTGCCCAAGTTCCAATCACACCTCCAACAGCAGCGTAGACATACCCTTACCTGACCAATCATCACTAAGCAATGCAGCTTGAATTTCAACCACCGAGCCCTGGAAACTTGTAGCAAGCTGCTTGCAATCAGTGTGTGTGGGGTGGGGTGGGGAATATGCACAAAAAAGTTTGTTTGATAATTTCGGAAAACGTACACAGGCACAGAAAATGTGGCGTGCTTGCAGATTTGCTCTGAACAGGAAAAGAGACTAAATTTGTTGAGCAAATTGCTTGCTGAAAATTATTCTCTCAGCTCTAGTTAGCAGTAGTTAGCTTGAGACCATGGATAATTCATTACCCACAAATCTCTGCCTGGATGGGGTAACATAAGTAATTTGGAGTCTGAAGGCCTAATTAGGTATCATTTAATGGACTGATGCTCATTCTGCGGCTGCACAATTCAAAAGCAATTTGGTTTAAGTTGTGCCATCCAATGGCAAGGTGAAGGAGGTTTTAATATCTACTTTAATTTTGCATAACGTTAATGCAGTTGAGACTTCCAAACTGTGTGGAGGGAGTAGGTGAGGACCCAGCAGGAGATGTAAAATGTAGCATGACACATGTGCCACGCCATCATTAAAAGAGAAGTGTCCTCAAAACATTTAAAGTTCATAAAATTATTATTGAGATTGCTCAGCTAAATAATGGGTTGTTGTTTGGGAAGGCCAAAATCGTCTGAGCAATGTTAACCTTTGATTAAAACTTAAGTGGAAATAAATCTCCCTTTTCAAGGTTAACAAAATATTGGCTTTTTTGGGAGGGGCGGGGGGGAGTACTTACTTTTCACATAATTAACCGCTGTACTTCCGGATTCTGGGGTCAGGACAGGATGTGAAAAAAGAAAAATACTATGAGAGAGGCTGTTCTCAACATATTTCTGACCCAACCAGAAGAATAAATGCACCAAAAATTTCACGAATGAGCCAGTTCTCATAGCATTTGTAGAATCAAGAAATTCAGGTTAATTTATCTAACCCTTATTCAAGCTATCTGAACTGGACCTCCAAAATCTTTTGAATTTCACTTATTACTCTAATTGTTGTTTGCTGGTCTCCCAGGGAACCTGATTTTTTCATTGAAATTGTTGGATCAGACAAACAGTGCAGAGTAAATAGCATGAGTTTTCATATTCACATTTTAGACAATTGCGTGAGTAAACGAGGAAATTGCTGCAAAATTTAATGCGAAAAGTATCTATACCTTTTTTTCTGGACCTTTTTGAAGTTCAGAAATTTTACTCTTCATGACATTGTTGCAAAATTACCGCTTTTGCGTAATTACCGCTTTTGCGTCAAAACTTGGGAAAAATTGAATTTTTGCCCCAAGAAGCCAAGGTAATAAACTTTGCTAAGATGCTCTCTGGTATTAAAAGCCAGCATATATTGTATATGTCTCTTCCTGATAACTGTTATGCTTTTACAGTTAGCTTTAAACAACACATTCTGGCAAAGGGTACATCTACACTGCTGTGGTGGCGGGGATCAATGCAACAGCATCGACTGAGCGGGTCTGTGTAGACCTGCTTAGACTATGGGAGAGTGCTCTCCAGTCAACTCAGTTTGTCCACCTCCTCGAAAAGCAGAAGGCAGCACTGATGGGAGGGTTTCTCCCTTTGATACAGTGCCGTGAAGACACCAGGGTATGTCAATGTAAGTACGTTGACAGGAGATACACAAGCTATGTTATGTAGCTTGCACGTCTCCCATCGACTGCTGCCACCCGAGTAGACCAGCTCAAAGAGACAATCCACATTTTCACCAGTATGCAAAATTTCTAAGTGACTCAATTGAATGACATGTTGCTATTTTACTAGAATTTGTTGTTATGAATCTCCAGGGGATATGAAGATTGCAGACCAGCGTTTAGAACAAACAACCGTATCACACATACATACACATTTACCGCCTGAACCAGAACTAACTATCCATATTGTGAGCAAAACTCAGTCTGCTGTGGCAAAGGTTACAATACTTGCACAGTGGAGTATAGGCCACGTCAAAGCTGTTAATTTATTAACAGTGCAAGCTCCATATTGACACAGGAATGGCTGACAAGGTGGTGGCAAAGGGAGTTTAATGTAATTATCTACTTAACAGCATCTTCTTTTACATCAAAGTCATGCTCCCATTGTAGATCCTGCATTGCACACCAGCTGCTTGCACAAGATGCCATGGAAAGATGGCCCAGAGTCATCTGCACATACAAGAAATTTTGCATTAGTAACTATACAATGCAGTTCTCGCTTCAGAAATCAGGTATGTGGGGCAGAGATTTATTGTGTGTTTGTACATAATCTAGCACAATGGGGTTTGACTTTGTTGGCATCTGGGTGCTATAACAATATAAATGCTAAATAATCATAATAAAATCATTCCTGTTACTGCTGAAATTCACTTATTTGAGAAACGGGTTTACTATGCTGACATTTGCATTTCTGGAAGACAGCCACATATACTCTGCTGAACTGATGCTGTCTCAGTTCAGCCTGCATCTACTTTCCTGGAGTATTTTCAGATTGCCCTGCTACAAAAGAACATAAACTATATTTGGTAGTTTTCTTG
>ML675617.1:19085228-19455228 GCA_007922155.1 Mesoclemmys tuberculata | reverse complement strand
CCGGATTTTGCCCATGTTCTCAGTTTTATGCAAACTTTCGTAAAGCCCTTTGTTCAGTCACTACTGATGGAATCCTTAACTTTTTGTATCTTTGATATCTTGAAGGCAAAAATATTGTTGAACCCTTAACATTCTCCATCAGCTTCTCTCAGGAAATGACACAGCGGGCCAGATTCTGGTCTTCCCTTCCAGCTGTTTGGTCCACTTCAGGAGTGTAAAGTAGCCAGAACACCAGCTTATCTGGCTACCTAGCATAAGAGGAATCCCCTAGTGGTTTGGGGCTGCAGTAGAGGCTTTGCTTGCCATTCCCCTCCCAACCGTTGGCACAGAAAATGGAGATATAACGGTGGAACCTCCACTCTAGCTGATCCCTGGCTGGCAGAACAACCTCCTGGGGCTGAGGGCAGCAGGACGTTGGATAGGGCATTCATTATTCAAATGTATGCCAGGCAAGTTCTGTGGCTTGCAAAGGTGATATAAAACCAGCTAGATCCTTGTGTCTCTGTACTGCAGCCAACACATTTTGGCTGGACCAGACAATTTGGCCTGACATTGCATTTGCTGGCTTTAAATTCAAGGCACAATATTGCACTACTGTCAGTTGGAAGGACAGACTGACCTGGGAAAACTGACATGCAACTAACAAGATGAATGAGAACTTTAAGGG
Source organism: Mesoclemmys tuberculata (assembly GCA_007922155.1). Lineage (NCBI taxonomy): Eukaryota > Metazoa > Chordata > Testudines > Chelidae > Mesoclemmys > Mesoclemmys tuberculata. The sequence goes on along the minus strand of ML675617.1, from coordinate 19,454,561 downwards.
AGGCTTTTCATGCAAAACAAAGACTGAGTATACTTTCAAAGTAACAATAATAGTAATAATGCTGTCATATAATATTGCCAGCTTGCCTTTCCTTGTTGCAGGATCTGGCACGTGCTGGCTCTTCCGCTTTCTGGCTCCCATTCTCCTCTCTCCTGGCTCACCTCCTGGCTGTGTCCTGGCTCTTCACCAGAGCAGCCAAGTTTCAGCTAGAGGCTGGGAAGAAATTTGAAGCTTATTACTTTTCCAAGCCCAGATTGTGGGAGCTGATAGAGGACAGGGTTTCTTGTTGCATGCCACTCACTTTTGCCAGTGAGCAGTGCACTGGCATCAGTAAATAGCACCGGCTGTAAAGTAAACACTACTGTGGGAATGAGCAAAAATACACCGGGATCCACAGGGCTGGTCTCAGAATGCTGTGTCCATCCATGCCCCCACTCCAAACTCCCGTGGGTTTTCTGCAATTAAAAACCTTTTATATGGCACATGTAGAAATATTTAAGAATCCAACTAGAAGACCATCTCTAAAGGAAAAGCTAGAGTGATGGGAGCATGAGGCATGGGGCTGAAGCCAAAACTCATTGTAGTCAATGGGTAACTTTCCAGTGACTCAATGGCCCTGGGTGAATTGTGTTCATGATACACACAAATGCCAGGAGATATATAAAGTGGGAGTCTACATTCACCCCTACTGAAGTCAGTGGGATAGCACGTGGGTATCTGAAGGCATTTCAAAAGTTCTGAATATGAAATTATTTCCAGCCCACATAATTTCTTGAAGACAATGGGACTATGCAGAATATGTCAAGTTAAGCACCTGCATACATCTCTAAAGGAGAGGGGCTTTAGACTTGAACTCAGACCCCTGAGGCATGCCACATGACAATAGAGAGCAGAGCTCCAGGGAGCTGAGTGGCTGTGAGTCACTGTAATAAAGGATGTGCTCTCCTAGAATCCAGCATTAGTATTCCACACACTTTCAGTGCTCCAGTGCTCCTTTTCCCTCCCCTCAGTGAGGAGTAATAATAATAAGAAAAAAAAAAAGATGTATCTGTGAGCTAATTTGGTGTAATCTTTGTCAACATTAGTGGTGGAGCTCAATAACATTGTTTTTAAATATAGTATTTGTGACAGACTTGGAGTTGCTATGTAATAATCTAAGAATACTGATATGTAATCTAGCTAGTGAGATAGATTGTTTAACCCGTATTAGCGTAAGGGAATGTTTATTATGCACCTATAATGCTTGAATTCAATGGGGCTCTGGCAGCAAGAAGATAATGGCTCCTAAATAAGAAACATCCCAGCACACACTTGAAAGACAATGGGAGTTTTTACTGACTTTGAAGATCTTATATCCCATACCCCCAATGGCGGTGCTAGTCTTCAGTTGCAGGAAATCAAAAGGATCCTTAGCAATTAAAAATTCCTCTCAGACACCTAAATTCAGTTTGATTCAGCATGGGTCACAGTAGCTCAAAATATCTGAAAATCATTCTACTTATTTAGCAAGTTTGCAGATGACACTAAACTAGTGGGAGTGGTAGATAACCTGGAAGGTAGGGATAGGATACAGAGGGACCTAGACAAATTGGAGGATTTGGGCCAAAAGAAATCTGATGAGGTTTAACAAGGACAAATGCAGAGTCCTCCACTTAGGATGGAAGAATCCCATGCACAGCTACAGACTGGGGACTGATGGGCTAGGCAGCAGTTCTGCAGAAAAGGACCTGGGGGTTACAGTGGATAAGAAGTTTTATATGAGTCAGCAGTGTGCCCTGGTTGCCAAGAAGGCTGATGGCATATTGGGCTGCATTAGTAGGAGCATTGCCAGCAGATCAAGGGAAGTGATTATTCCCCTCTATTTGGCGTTGGTAAAGCCGCATTTGGAGTCTTATGTCCAGTTTTGGGCCCCCCACTACAGAAAGGATGTGGAGAAGTTGGAGAGAGTCCAGAGGAGGGCAACAAAAATGATTAGGGGGCTGGTGCACAAGACTTATGAGGAGAGACTGAGAGAACTAGGTTTGTTTAGTCTACAAAAGAGAAGAATGAGGGGGGATTTGATAGCAGCCTTTAAGTACCTGAAAGGAGGTTCCAGGGAGGATGGAGCTAGGCTGTTCTCAGTGGTGGCAGACGACAGAACAAGGAGCAATGGTCTCAAGTAGCAGTGGGGAGGTCTAGGTTGGATATGAGGAAAAAGTTTTTCACTAGGAGGGTGGTGAAGCACTGGAATGGGTTACCTAGGGAGGTGGTGGAATCTCCATCTTCAGAGGTTTTTAAGCTGTGGCTTGACAAATCCCTGGCTGGGATGATTTAGCTGAGGTTAGTCCTGCTTTGAGCAGGGGGTTGGACTAGATGACCTCCCGAGGTCCCTTCCATCTCTAATCTTCTATGATTCTATGCCTAAATATGAATTTTAGACACCCAGGTTTGAAATTTTTGCTCCAGGAGTAGAATTTTCAAAAGCCCTTAAGTGAATGAAAGGTATAGATCCAATTGACTTGTCAGCGTTACTTGTGCTCCCATGTCACTTACGGGCTGAAAAAATCCAACACAAAATATTTTAGTTCAACTCTTAATATATGAACATATGCTACTGTGAAGTCAGTTGTAGCCCTAAATAATCCCCTAGAATGTGATCTAAGCGATATTTCTTAGAAACATTTGTGTGCATTATGTTAAGGAGTTCCAAGCTGTTCTACATAACGCAGTGTTCAAATATCTCTTTCTCTCTGAAGGTGGATAAAGCTTGATGTGCTTTGTAGCTTCTTTCCAGCTCAAATTATTAATAATCAGCTTTGAATATGTAAGGAATGCAAGGCCCAAAACCCCATGGACAGGAGGGAACATTCAATGTACTATTCTATGCTAATTTATCAAATGCAATGGGGAAAGACACGGGTCAGCATTATCAGAGTTTTGGAGCGTTATGGACCTGGGTGCTGAGGATTCTACTCTCCATTTGGTCAGGGAGGTAAAGAAAATTATTAACTTCTGATTTTCTAGGCCAACTGATGACAGATGCAGGAAAAGGCAAATTAGGCCCATTATTTTGGTCACTGTGAAGGGGAACGGCTGGCAGTATGATTTATGAAATGTGCTACTTGAAAGCTGAATATTAAGAATACACTTGAAGGGTGGAAGGAGCTGAACAGTGGCAGCCCAGGTAAATTAACTGATGACAGTCCATCACGCCACTAATGATGGTGCTGACACAGCGTTATGCTGAGGATAATTCTGCAGCATCATGCTACTGAAGCTCCAGGTGATATTACTCTGTAATGCTCAGGCAACCTGTCAAGTCACATCCTACTTGGCTTTGTATCACCATGACGCTTTCCCTTTCGAATGGTGGTTTCTGCCTCATATTCTTTTTGGTTGTTCTTATGCCTCACGCAAACACTAGCATGGGAAGGCGATACATCTAAAATTGGAGTTTGGCACGTCTCAAACTACTGTAAATGAACCCAAGCAACTGAGAGTAAAATCAGAGTATCTGTCAGTTGGCCGGTGCCAGGGACAGCAAAGCCAAGTTTGATTTATTGTATGTGGTGGGGAGATCTGCACTGCATTATGGCACATTGTATGTAACAGTGTCGCCCTGACTCATGCCAGGGCTGAGAGGTCACTGGGTCTGCTTTTGTCTTAGAACATCTCAGTAGCAAATACCTGCTTTTGGAAGCGTGGCAGATGAATTATTTACACACACAAATGGTATTTCAATTATAGCTGCAGCTAGTCTGCTTAGACTGGAAACTCACTTCCCACACATCTCTAAAATTAATTCTCCTCTATAGTAATGGCCGGGATATCGTCTTGGTGATTATAGTGAGATAGGCAGAGGGGAAAGGGAGACAGAGACTTATTTTCCGCCTTGTAGGTACTGTATTCTGTGTAACTACTGTCACAGTTATGGGTCTAACTGCACCGCCGGTCCCTCCTGGTTGCTTTGACTGCACTCCCTCTAGGTCACAGGCCAAATGTCATCACCTTTCTCCAGATTCTCCAACTCTTAAACTGGGCCCTGGGTTACAGCTCCTCTGTATCAACTGTGATTAGCTCAGCAGGTCTGACTTATGTTCAACACCTGCAGCTGTGTTCCCTGCGGGAGCAATGGCTGTGTAACCGGTGACCAGACAGCCTTCTGAAAGCAAAGGATTATTTATTAAGGACAAAAACGTTTAAGAGAAAACTGAGCTTACGACAATAAACAGACTGTGTGCACGTTTAGCTTAGCAGGTGTCAACTCATCTTCCACATGGGGACTCTGGTAGGTCTAAATTCTTATAGATTCCTCCGCAGAGCCACTCCTTGCATCAGCTTGTCTTCCTGGACAGCCCCCGGCTCAGATTCTGTGACTCTTTCCATGTGACATGAGTGAGATGACATTTAACGTCTTGGAGAACGTTACACTGCCAGACCCATTTAAATCTCAAGTCTCTGGCTCGGGACACAAACTGATGGGAAACACACGGGAACACAACAATCCCCAGCACCCCCTCTCCCCCTGGCCGGCCCCAAAATGAAACTGTTTCTTCAGAACGAGATTGTTTCTGGTCAGGCCACAGAGGACAGCATGGAGGACTAAGGTGATGCCTTACATGGCCACATTAGGGTTACCCAGGTCAGGCTTTCTCCTCTACATGCTCCCTCACAGTGACAGAGGAGTAAGCTGAGCCATGGCTCTACCTCCTATTCCCCAGGCAACAAAGCCGACCTGGTGTAAATGTGGATGAAAGTTGCCCCTACCCACACCTCAATGTCACAATGCCTCCCAGAGTTCTTCCTCGAGTAAGGCAGTTTGTATGATACCCCTTACTCAGAGTTCTCTTGGGTAGTCACCCCTGTCTAGCCCTTTATGACTGCACAGGAGAGAAAAGACAAAAGGGGTGAGTGTGGTCTAGTAGCTATGGCATTGCAACAGGACTCAAGAGACCTGGGTTATAGTCTTAACTCTGTCCCTGGCCTGCAGGGGGACCTTGGGAAAGTCATGTCACTGCTCTGTGCCTCAGTTTCCCTTTCTGTAAAAAGGGAGGTTAATGATATCTCCTTCATAAAGCACTTCAAAATGTACTGATGAAGAATGCTATGTAAGAGTCTGATCATGACTGATAAATATTTATCTTTAGAATTGTGCACCCACTTGGATATTGTGGTAGCAAAAGACTACAAACTATTTTGGTGCAGATTTCCTGAAGAAGTTGCTAACATATACAAACTTTTGGTAGTTAACTTTCATTTACCCAAGAAATTTTTGAGGCACTTCCCTTCACCATCTTAGTAAACAGTGAGAGGAAAAAAGCTCAGTAGAAAATGCTGCTCTTCCCTTACCTTCCCCAAGAAGTTCATCTTTATCCTTTTATTTTAAAGGAAAAAATCTGTACAATATAAGCAAGCTTAGTCTGATTGAATATGACAGGTTTAAAACGCACCCCTTTCTCCTCAGGAGACTTTGATCCTTTCACTAACAGGACTTGTAACTGCAGAAAAATTACCTTGTCATATGCAACCCAGTGTTATAGGCTGGCATTGACGGTGCAAACTGATGTACAGACCAACAGGGCTAAATAATTAATAAGAAGAGCATAAATTGCTCCCGCATTTTCCCCTTTCAGGTAGTTCAGTTCTGTACAGTGTGTTCCGTAAGTTGACATGGAGACAGTGTCCTCATCCCATCCTAACATAAGGACACCAGCTCTTATTAAAAGTTGCCAACATCCCATGCTTACAGGACAAAGGTCGCCATTGATCCAAGAAAGTCCATTTGAAGTTATACAGAAATTTACCTAGCTACAGTATTCACTGGATTAGCACAAATGAGATTTCTGAACTTCCACTTTGCACAAAGACTAAATCAGAAGGAACTCCTAAGTGAAAGGTCAAGGACTAATCGACTGAGCAATGGAATAGAATGTATCTTACCCTCCCTGTATCACACGTGGAGACGGGGGGAAAAAGACAGAAAATCCATCCTACTAGAGACAACACCTCCTGCTACTGCCAGTGAGAGTGCTCCATTTATCAAAGCTGCTCAGGAGTTGAGAGACAGGGAAGGGGTAAATAACCTGATATCTAAAGGGGAGAAATGAAAATACAAAGGCGAAGTGGAAAGGAGGAGGAAGGCTGTCACATTTCCCTATTAAACTGCTTCCAGATTTATGGCCTGATTCAACTCCCCGGGAAGTCAGTGGAAACTTTGATGAGAGCTAAATCAGACTCCTCTATTTACCTTTTTAGTGGAGAAACCCCTAGATTGTCACTCCTTTCTAGCACATTCAGCTGCTTCCTTTGGTCTCTCCTCCCTCATTTCAATTTTAATTAGGAGCTAATTAGGAACTGTTATGAGATGAGGAGCAGTGAATTATAGACATAAAAGAAAATGAAAAGGCCAGACATTTTGTAGGGGAGAATGAATAGTTTCCAACCTGCCTACTTTCTATTTAGCAATTCCCTAGTGAAAAAACATTCACTTTTCTGGGAGTCTATGGTGTCAGGTCAGGAATATTACATATCTTTCTCTATACAAAGTATCTACATCAATAGCATACACCTAGCTAATGACCACCTCAGTCCCTGTCACGTATTACTAGAGCTGCATTTAACAGGGGTACCTGAGCTGAAGACCTTTTGGTATAAGAGAGAAGGGGCAGCTGTCAGGTCTCTTCCACTTGATCCCGGGTTTTTGGAACTTGCTTCTTACCTATTTTAGTAACAACCTGCACTTTTTAGCATAGGTAGTCAAAAAGAGATTTTGTTCTGCAGAAAATGTAAACTTTTCAAGGGAAATTTGAATATCAACAAATTATGGCCAAAACCCATATAATTTTGGCTGAAACCCATAACATTTCAGCTTGGAAATGCTGCAGCAATACTTCATTGGAGTTGTAGTTTAGGTGCTTCATGTTCCCATTGTACTCTAGGTTGGCCTGGGTAAGCATCCCAAGCTTGCCTGTTTATCTAAGGCTTATCTGAAAAGCTTTGGTCTAGTGGATGAACTATAAATCTTACAAGTATGGTCTCTGTCATTTGATTCTATGTTTATAATACATAGCCTACAGTGCACATTCACTTCTGGCGGTGCTGATGATGAGACATTATCCCACCTCACTAATCCTGTTCTGATGAGCTTTTGAAGCAGACGTTCATTCTATTGTGTCCTTCAAAAAAAAAAGAAAAATAATAATTAATACATTTTAGATCAAACAAAAATATCAAAGCCAAAGCAATTTGCATCTATCAGCTATAATCAAGACCACTGCCATCACTGATGTGACATTCTGGTCCTCACCTGCCCTGGAAGTTCAAAGGCTAGAGCAATGTGCTATTAGCATATTTCCCACAGACCGGGCAGGCAAATGAGTGAATATTTAACTGCCGCCAAAACATCCTTCAATGCACCTCCTCAGCTTCAGAATTGGATTTGGCAGTTCCTAAATTGCGTGCAGTTTCAGGCAGCACAGTTTACTGTCAGAAAAACCATCTTGCCACCACAATTTCTATAGCAAATTGCTTAATAAATGTTAAGTTAAAAGATAATGTTATATTTCCCATCATAATTAGGCAGCACCTCTTGATAGACAGAGATAATGTGTTCCATGTATATTTTGTTATTTACCAAAGAGGAGACTGGGAAGAAACATCCTTGCAAAAGCCATTGTTTAAAAACAACTGCAGAGGTCAAATTCTGAATTCCTTTATTTAGTCTGATCTCAAGGAAGACACTCATGAAGTCAGTAGGATTTTGCATGAATAAAAGGTGAGTGCAGACTTCATGATCTGTCTCAGGTGAGTAAAAATAGGTAGATGATTTGTCTTCTGTTTTAAATGAAAATTAGAGTGATGCTACTAAATAGTAGTTGAATTTGTAACAGCGATCACTAGTCTGTGGATACTAACTCACATGTGATGAGGGGTACTAATCTTTGAAATGCTAACTCATGTTGGGGGCCTGGGGCCTGCAATATACTATTCAGCCACTAGATGGCAACATGCTGTATGGAGTTCCAGGCTGTGGATCCTGGTACACAAATGAGACAAACCTGGAACTCAAGCTGTGCGGAAGCCTTTTTGTCTGCCTCTGGCTGTAGCTTTAATAAATACTACCTTTGTCAGGATTGAGGTTTCAAAGATAATGAAAGGATCAAGCAATAGCAATCAGTCTCTTGCCAGCATTCGTGTATGTCACTCATTTATTAAACAGTTTATATTGTGCTGTCTAAACTTGAAATAATGTGTGTACAATAATAACAGAACAAATCACGTCCTCTAAGGTTTGCTCTGGAAGGTATGAAATGAGTAGTAACCTCTCACATCACCTGAAATATGATAGAAGGATAGGAAAGAGTGAGCAAAGTGGTATCACCTCCCCTGCCCTCCCACCCTGTAGAAGCCACACTGTATGAGCTGTCATGTAGAGCTCTGCAATGTTTGTAAGGGCAAGGCCAGACTAGAGGGTTTTCACTAAAGCTGGTGAGAACCATACATTTTGTCAAAATGTGCTGTTTCACTGAAGCAGAAATGTTTCATGGAGACATTGCAATTTTGACTAAGATTTTGTCAGAAAGGTTTTTTGTTCTGAGCTCGGAAAGAGAGAGAGAGAAGTTGGGACATTGGCCTGAGATGGGGGCGACCCAAATATAAGTTCATTCTCTGCCTGATCTGGGGTGAAAAACTTTGCTCTCATCAGACACGTGAACCTGGGTCACCCACAAGCCAGTGCCCTAGCCACCAGGCTACAGAGAACACATACATTCTATTTTCATGTAATGTTGGAAAGGTTTTGGTTTTCTTCTAATGAGGAACAAAGACAAATTTGTAAACCTTGCAAGATGCCATGAAACTTAATTGTCCTCCTCCAGTCAGCTCTGATTTTTCAAGTCAGTTGAAAACTGTTCAAACAACTGTAAAGAAATGTTAATTATTAGGGATGCGTGAAGCTGGTGCAAAATGTTTCACTCATTTTTCTCCCCATTTGTTTTTAGTGTGTGTTCACAGTGATATGGATGCAAAAAAAGGCCAACTCGTTTTTGGGCTGCATACGTAGAGGCATCGTGTCATGGGACTAGGCAGTAATGTGAAAGTTCACCTGGAATATTGAACTCAGTTCTGGGCACCCCATTATCAGAAAGATATTGTTAAAGTGATAGGCATTCAGAGAAGAGCTGTGAAATTAAGTAGGAGGACTGGAAGGGAACTGATTGAAGATCTGAATACGTTATTCAGGTTTAAGACGACTAAAGGGGGACAACATGATAACAGACAAAAGGCAATTGAAGAGTGTAAACACAAAGGACAGAGGGGACTTATTTGCTGTGATACACTGGGGTATAACTGGGAGTAATAGAAATTACTAAAGGGAAAATAAAGGTTGAATAGTAATGTAAATTCCCTGGCAACAGTACCCCAAAAATGTCCAAAATGTTCAAAAAACATAGTGAGGCAGCTGTAGATATCATAATGCCTTCCACCCTACTTTTTCTTCTTCTCTCACATCTGCAATTCCTACCTTCTTCCATCTTTCAAAGTATTTTACAGGACCGATAAATTCACCATGCTTCATAGGGAAAGTAATGTGCATGTCAGAAGAATTCTCGATAGAAATACAGGGCCAGATCATCAGCTGATGTAATAGAAGTTATGCGTATTTGTACCATCTGAGGATCCAGCCTCTAACTTTCATTTTAGTTACACCCAGGGTCTCTTTTTAATTTCATTATACTTAGAAATCAGGATAAAATAACGAGGTACACTTTGAAGTTTCCATCCAGCAATTTGTTTGAACTTTCCACAAATGTTCTCCTCTGTTCGTCTGTTAAAATACCAAAGCTGGGTAATGTTGTCAACATTTTGCTCAAGAATAGCAACTTTTAAAACAGTCAGGTTCAAATTTTCAAAACAGTGATGAAACTGACCACCTTCCCTCCAAAAAAATTGTTCTATAACAACTAATTCCAGTAAAAATAAATCTTCTGAAATGATCCAGCATGGACTCTGCTTTTAATTACAAGGATTCACAGCGACAGAAGACAAAGGGGTTGTGGCTGTCAGTAGAGTGATCTGACGTCAAAAAGCAAAATTGTGTTTTTGAGGTCACGCTGTTTAACACAGTATCACGGATTTGACTTGACTAATCACATTAATGGCCATTTCTTGAACATACGTTAGAGAGCGGTCTTGAGAACTTTGCCCCTGAATTATGAAGGTTCTATTGAAAACTGATCAGTTCTTCCCTTTTACTCCGTCGCATAACACAAAAGTATAGTTGGTGAACCAGATCCTGAGCTGGTGTTTATTGGCATAGATCCACTGGAACCACTAACAGACACTAGTTGAGGAGCTGGCTTGTGAAACTACAGGGTAGTAAATTTAGAATCCGTAACAAAACAAATATTTATGTAACAGCTAGCGGAGGTCAACAAGACACAAATGCCATGGGCCTGATTTTCCTCTCATTTACTCTAGTATGGTGAAGGAGTAACTCCACAGAAATCAATAAAAGTGGCATCAGAACAGAATAAGGCTGCATGGGTAGATATTAAAAAAAAAAAAAAGGAACATTAATAACACTGGATCCAAATACTGAAGTTATCAGTCTGTTCAAGAAAAGCTTCCATTGGATAGGGCCAGAAATGCCAGAAAGAATTATCTGAATGGTCTTTGGTATTACTACTCCTGGATATGGCTGAAACTAATTGTTCATATCTTGAGAGAATGTGATAGATGTCTTTGACTGTCTCAGCTGCATTCTGCCTGGACTCATTGCCACAGTCTAAACTTCATGAACAACTTGGAAAAAGCTGCCATTAAAAAAATAAACAAATCAATCCTCCAAGGAAATGTTTTCCTTCCCCTTCCTCCTGTTATGTTTTTCCTTCCCCAACATTTAGCTGATGTGAGGACTAGACAGACATTATTCAGTCGTGTACCAGGAAGAAGATTTCTGATCTGATATCCTGCAACCCTTTGAAAGCTAGCAATGTATGAACAGGCGTACTACTGGAAAAAAAGATTCCTAGCTTTGCAAAGAGACAAATAGCACGTGCTGCTAGCTCTGGAAGATCCTGAAATATAAGTAGATTACAGAGTGACCTAGACAAATTGGAGAATTAGATCAAAAGAAAACTGATGAGGTTTAACAAGGACAAGTGCAGAGTCCTGCACTTAGGACGGAAGAATCCCATGCACAGCTACAGACTGGGGACCGATGGGCTAGGCAGCAGTTCTGCAGAAAAGGACCTGTGAATAAGAAGATAGATATGAGTCAGCAGTGTGCCCTGGTTGCCAAGAAGGCTAATAACATATTGAGCTGCATTACTAGGAGTATTGCCAGCAGATCAAGGGAAGTGATTATTCCCCTCTATCTGGCATTGATGAAGCCACATTTGGAGTATTGTGTCCAGTTTTGGGCCCCCCACTACAAAAAGGATATGAAGAAGTTGGAGAGAGTCCAGAGGAGGACAACAAAAATGACTAGGGGGCTGGAGCACAAGATTTATGAGAAGAGACTGAGGAAACTAGGCTTGTTTAGTCTTCAAAAGAGAAGAATGAGGGGGGATTTGATAGCAGCCTTTAAGTACCTGAAAGGAGGTTCCAGGGAGGATGGAGGTAGGCTGTTCTCAGTAGTAGTAGATGACAGAACAAGGAGCAATGGTCTCAAGTTGCAGTAGGGAAGGTCTAGGTTGGATATTAGGAAAACATTTTTCACTAGGAGGGTGGTGAAGCACTGGAATGGGTTATCTAGGGAGGTGGTGGAATCTCCATCTTCAGAGGTTTTTAAGCTGTGGCTTGACAAAGCCCTGGCTGAGATAATTTAGCTGATGTTAGTCCTGCTTTGAGCAGGGGGTTGGACAAGATGACCTTCCAACCTGAGGTCCCTTCCAACTCAAATGTTCTATGATTTCTAGAGATATTTTAGTTCTGTATTTTTCTCAACCATTGTTTTGTGCTAAAATAGTTTCTCAACCATGCAGTTGTATTAAAGTACCTCGCTTTATAGGTGGAGTAAGACTAAAACAGCCCCCAAACCATTTTTTTAAACTCTAAACCATTTCCTAAATAGATTTTCTGTCAATATGTGCCATATATACTAGAAGTAGTAAATATTTGTATTATGGTAGCACCTAAGTCTCCAATTGATATGGGGGCCCCATTTTGCTGGGTACTTTAAAAACACACACAAAAAGAGAGACAATCACTATGCTGAAGGAGATACAGTCAAAGGACACAGAAAGATGAATCATAGAATCATACAATTGTGAGACTGGAAGGAACCTTGAGAGGTCATGTAGTCCAGTCCCCTGCATTCATAGCTGGACTAAATAATATCTAGACCATCCCTGACAGCTGTTTGTCTAACTGGCTCTTAAAAATCTTCAATGACAGAGATTCCATAACCTCCCTGGGCAATTTATTCCAGTGCTTAACTACCCTGACAGTTAGGAATTTTTTCATAATGTCCAACCTAAACTGCCCTTGCCGCAATTTAAGCCCATTGCGTCTTGTCCTATCCTCAGAGGTTGTTGCTCTGCTCTGGACTTTTTCCAATTTATCCAGATCATTTCTGAAATGTGGTGCCCAGAACTGGACACAATACGTCAGCTGAGGTATGTTCAGCGCATAGTAGAGTGGAAGAATTACTTCTTGTGTCTTGCTTACAACATTCCTTCTAATACATCCCAGAATGATGTTTGCTATTTTTTTGCAGCAATGTTACACTGTTGACTCATATTTAGCTTGTGGTCCACTATGACCCCCAGATCCCTTTCTGTAGTACTCCTTCTTAGGCAGTCATTGCCCATTTTGTCTGTGTACAACTGATTGTTCCTTCCCAAGTGGAATATTTTGCATTTGTCCTTATTGAATTTCATCCTATTTACTTCAGACCAATTCTCCAGTTTGTCCAGATCATTTTGAATTTTAATCCTATCCTCCAAACCACTTGCAACCCCTCCCAGCTTGGTGTCATTCACAAACTTTATAAGTGTACTCTCTGTGCCCTTATCTAAATCATTGATAAAGATATTGAACAGGACTGGACCCAGAACTGATCCCTGTGGGGCTCACTTGATATGCTCTTCCAGCTTGACTGTGAACTACTGATAACTACTCTCTGGGAATGGTTTTCTAACCAGTTATTCCCCCCACACCTTACAGGAGCTCCATCTAGATTATATTTCCCTAGTTTGTTTATGAGAGGGTCATGTGAGACAGTGTCAATATCCTTACTAAAGTTGAGATATACTATATCTACTGCTTTCCCCCATCCACAAAGCTTGTTATCTTGTCAAAGAAAGCTATAAGATTGGTTTGACATGACTGGTTCTTGACAAATCCATGCTGACACCTTATTATCTTTTAGGTGTTTGCAAATTGATTACTTAATTTTTTGCTCCGTTATCTTTCTGGGTACTGAAGTTAAGGTGACTGGTCTGTAATTCCTGAGTTGTCCTTATTTCCCTTTTTATTTATTAGCACTCTATTTGCTCTTTTCCAGTCCTCTGGAATCTCTCCGGTCTTCCACGACTTCTCGAAGATAATCGCTAATGGCTTGTATATCCTCAGTCAGCTCCTTGAGTATTCTAGGATCTATTTCATTAGGCCCTGGTGACTTGAAGACATCTAACTTGTCTAAGTAATTTTTAACTGGTCCTTTCCCTATTTTAGCTTCTTATCCTACCTCATTTTCACTGGCATCCACAATGTTAGATGCCCAATCACAACTAACCTCTTTGGTGAAAACTGTAACAAAAATGTCATTTAGCATGTCTGCCATTTCCACATTTTCTGTTATTGTTTCCCCACCCCACCCCTATTGAGTAATGGGCCTACCCTGTCTTTGGTCTTCCTCTTGCTTCTGATTATGTGTAGAATGTTTTCTTGTTACCCTTCATGTCTATAGCTACTTTAATCTCGTTTTGTGCTTTGTCCTGTATAATTTTGTCCCCACACACTTGTGTTTTTTGTAACTTGACCTCCTCCTGTAGCTTTTCCACCTGCTTTCTGAGAGATTCCATCCGCAGACACCTTTCACACCGGACAGTCCCTCCAGCCTGGCTTTCTGAGAGTGGGAAATGCAGGCCACAGCCTCTGCAAAGACACACCAGGATTTGGGTAAAGGAAGCCATGGTCAGGTTCTCTGTCTGGACACAGGTGCAGATGGAGTAGTGATGGGTGTTGTGGATGCCACAGAACGTATCAAGGGAAAACACATGATCGCATGATGTGAAGTAAATGCTCTGATCCTGCAAACAGATCAAGGCATGCTGACTCCCATGCCTACCTGTAGATGCACTAAGCCAGCAGGAGTAGGGCCTAATGTTTTATTGGCATAAGTCTGCCATTACTTACGTAACTCCCAGTTTTATGTAGACATGGACTAGAGTAGGGAGAATGTGCAAGGCTGCAGTGATACTGGTGGACTTGACAGAGCAGCTACTCTTCTGAGCATGACCTGTCTAATGGGACCATGGTAGGGTCTATGCATACTCAAATCAGTAAGGAAAAAAAATATCCTGCATATGCACGTTGTGACGGGTGCAACCTGGACTTGTGGCACCTCTGAGCCCTCCAAACCCACGCATCTGGGCTGCCACTCACTCTGTGTCAAGCTACACGCCTCTGCCAGGCACTGGACTGACACAGACATCCACAGGCAGGGACACACCCAACTGAGTTACATGAATCATCTCCCAGCCAATCATGAACCATCAATAGAGAGGCTCCAGTCACTTCCCTCCCTGATCCCCAGTCTTGCACCCCAGAATTGTACCGTCTCGCACTGGTCAGAAGTCTGGCCAAGTGTAAGCTCATTACCCAGTTCACCACTTCTTCAAAGGAAAGTAGACATGCACCAGACTTTGTAACCTGAGTTGAGATTTCCCCAGCACTTCAACCAAAACACACTATTTTAGGTAAAATATAAAACAGATTTATTAACTACAGAAGGATAGATTTTAAGTGATTTTAAGTAGCAGGCATAGAGATCAAAATCAGTAACCTAATGTGAAGCAAAAGGATTCTTTCCCCAAGAATCAGGCAGCACAAGATAATACTGAAGAGGTTTATTTATGGCACCGGGAAGGCTGCCTTAAACAGCTTCAAATTCATGGTGTTACAAAGGTTACTGATATACAGGTTTTTTATCACTTAAACAATTCATTTACATTTCTTCTATTTATTCACTTACTAATACAGACACTGTTCCACCCAGAAAGAACAGGGGTGATAAAGACAAATACAGAACATACCTACAAAGACACCCTAATTACATCGAAGCATCCAAGACTACATCTGGGTGGGTGGCGGGGTCTTAGTGGAGAAGGAGGATCTTTTACAGATAGAAGGGTACATCACAGAGGGGGGTGTAAGGAATGTGCTGTTCTCATTGTGAGGCAGAATCACTAAATGGGCATCTGGCCTTCCAAGTTATCAGGTATTTACATTTGCCATTGTCCTTGGGGCTTTGGTATGAGTGCCTGTTAACTACTGTGGGTTTCGGTTTAGCTGAAAACTGCTTCAGGCCTAACACTAAGAAACCAATATAAATTCACAGTCTATTTCTAACTTTAGCCAGACTAAGCAAGATCTGAATCAAGCAGTGTCTCACCCTGACAGATGGTACAATCAGATTACAGTTCCTCAGTACACAGCCTGGGATTACCTTCCCATCTGGGACCAAACTTCACCAGTTCAAAGTTTTTGTCTTTCAGACATGCTTCCAGGTGTTGAGTTGGGAGATGGTGGGGGAGAGAGGCAAGTGATGATGTCACTGTCCCTGTTTTTATACCTTCT
Source organism: Mesoclemmys tuberculata (assembly GCA_007922155.1). Taxonomy (NCBI): domain Eukaryota; kingdom Metazoa; phylum Chordata; order Testudines; family Chelidae; genus Mesoclemmys; species Mesoclemmys tuberculata. The sequence goes on along the minus strand of ML675617.1, from coordinate 19,438,775 downwards.
TTCAGCTGCTAAAAAGATCCTTTCTGTGATATGGGGATCAGGCTGTCCCCATTGGTCAAGCAGTCTCCATTGTGTATGTGCCTTTTCTAAGGAGTCTCTGAGATAATGGATTCTTTTCTTGATGGGTCATCAATGTCTGTCTGGCCCTCCTTTGTTGTAATTGAAAAGTTGGTTGAGAGTGTTCCCAACCTCACAACATATTTCAGTAACACATATAGCAATATTTCATAATGTTCAACAGATCAAGACTTTTACAATGATACCTCATAGGTATACTTTGTACAAAACATATAATAATTATATGACAGTGGTAAAAATGGAGGTTCCAGGGTGCTACTTTGAGATACAGAGTGTCACACACACGTATGCTGCAGTATTTTACAATATTTATACCTGCGTTATTTCCCAAACAGTATTTTCAAATTTGGCAGAGCATGCATTCCTCATGGAGCATCACATCCATCCATGAGATCTGAAGTTTTAAATCTGAACTCTGAATTATCAGTTATAACGTGCACAGACACACGAAGAGAATATTGATAACAGCTGAAGACACCTTTCTCTCTTCACACTCAAACAGCTCAGTAACAGCGGAACACATGCCTTTTCTTCAAACTTAAAAAAAAAAATTCCTGTGATAACAATGAAAATAAATTCAACCCCATTGTAATTCTGGAAGAAATTAGAAACCTCTTTATCTATCTAGGGGGGTATTTTCCAAAGTGCCTAAGGGATTTAAGGGAGTCAAGATGGGCAAGGTAATATCTTTTATTGGACCAACTTGTGTTGGTGAAGGAGAAAAGCTTTGGAGTTTAGACAAAGAGCTCTTCTTCAGGTCTGGGAAAGGTACTCAGAAACTTAAGATTTAAGATAAATGAAAGTCAAGGGGACTTATGCTCCTAAATCTCTTAGTCTTGAAACTTTCCCTATTTATCTGTCTCACACTCATTCTATCGTATTGGTTTAGTCCTTTTTCATATTTCTAATATGCCTATCACAATGCTATCTAGATGCCATTTTTACACTGGACAGATCTCTCTTTCCCCATTTAAGTTAATTTCACAAACTAACACAAAAATCATGCCAGGATATTCGTTTATCTGCAGAGATACTGACCTCTGGTTTGATCAGGTAGCAGGAGTTTCATTGTAAATGCTGCTCTGCTGTCCTTTTTAGAAAGCAAGCCGTGATTTGAAATGTATTCATAACCCCTGACTGATTCTGCTGAGAGCAGAAAAGTTATTACTCCACATGCAGCTGAGGCTGCTGATCTGACAATTGATCTTAAATGCGCCTATATCATTGGGCCTTCTCGATATTCTGTTAACAGGGCTAAGATGATTGTAGTTCCGGCATTTGTAAATAGACAGGATTTATTTTGATTGCTGTCATTCCACTATTCAGTGCAAAAACTAGGGATGGGCAAACGGGTTGCCATTAAAATAGGGTACATAATTCATCACAAGAAACACTGGAATAATTTAGCCCCTTATTCCATTTCCATGAACACACAGGGTAAAAAGACCCAAAGCGACTCAGGCCAGTGGTTCCCAACCTTTTCTCTGCCACGGCACACCTCAAGCTCCAGGGACCTCTTCTCCCCACCCCCAGCCAGCGGCTGCAGGAGGGGAGTGGAGGGGCAGAGAAGCCAACCCATTATTCACACAGGAGGGGAGGAGGGAAGAGAGTGAGATAGAACTCGGATTGGTTGCTCCACCCCTGGAGGAGTTGCAGAAGTGAGGCAGAGAGTCAATCCGAAGGCAGCTCCCCCCATTTCCCCATTATTCTCACATGTACTTTTTCAAAAAACTTCGCGGCACACCTGTTTGGGCCTGACGGACACAACAGTGTGCTGTGGCACACCAGTTGGGAAGCACTGACTTAGGCCTTTGACTTCCAGCAAATTTAAGTTTGTAAGTTACATTTCTAAGTTACATGTGTTTCCACTTCATGCATCCAATGAAGTGGGTTTCTGCCTATGAAAGCTTATGCTCCAATACATTTGTTAGTCTTTAAGGTGCCACAGGACTCTTGGTAAGTTACATAGGCACTTTTGAAAATTTTACCCCTTATTCTCTTAACAATTTCTGGGAGTTATTCTTGGTCTGTAGTAGGCCCTCAGGGGGTGATGTGGTGTCATTTAAATCAATGGCAATGCTGCCATAATCCTTTTGTGCCTCAATTCCCCATCTGTAAAATGTAGATGACAATCCTTCCTTTCTCCTGTCTTTTGTCTGTTCTATTCAGATTGTAAATTCTTTGGGGGCAGGGACTGTGTCTTACTAGTGTACTTGCAGAGCCTGCAATTTTGGGTGCTACTAGAACATCAAACCTCTCGGTGTACTATCATATCAAGTAATACTAATTAAATAATAGAACAAGTATAAAAGGGGTACTTAGTCAGTGGAAGCAAATTGGTAGAATTCTTTTGAAGTATCCAGCCTAAGTGGGATACAATAAGAAATAACTTGAACCTTGAGCTGGAATTCAGACAACCTTTTGTTTGTTTGGGGCTGGGCCTGGGGGTGCGGGGCAGGTATCAGGAGTATCCGGTGGGGATGTTAAGTTTGACTATGTTGGGATATTTTATTTCTGCCATTTTACATGACTCTGAACTTCTTGGTGTTTGACAGAGCCAGAAGCGCAAAGACTTATGAGATAAACATGAGAAGCACAATGTAAATGCTGCGTTATTTTAGCAGCATTAAGGACCTGATCCAAAACCCGTTGATGTCAATGGAAAGACTAACTTAAATAGCTTTGGGATCAGGCCCTCGTTACCAGGGGAACGTCTCATTTTGCAATTTTGCTGGCCCAACTTGCAGAAGAAAGTACAGAAGAGTAAGATTCTCAATCCAATTTAACGGGCCCAAAGACCCAGATTAACCAGTAAACTTGTTTTACATGGCTTGTTAAACTGGATTTACTGCACCTTTGTGTCACCAGCACAACACAAAGCAGCTGGAGCATACCGGTGAATCTGGCCTGAACCTTTGGGTATTTATCAGAATTGAAATGAATCTTTGGAGGCTCCCCGATCACTAGTAAAAAATACTCTGTGAAATAAAAACTTCCACAGGTAACTCACAGCTGAGTTGTTGGATTGCAGGACATGCGGATGTCTTTTGCGAAAACAGGTGCGTAGCTGCCCCAGAGACAACTATTAGTCAGTTCCACTCCGACCAGCACTTCAATCGTCTCGTCCACCACCTGCCCTAGGGACAAAAAGGCAACAGAAGAAAACAAATCAGATAGTGAAACTTGGGGAAATGCCACTCTGAATATGGGATACAACTGCCATACTAGACTATTAAATGGTATCAAAGAAGGCAATAATGGTAAACGACAGTGACTTTTTCACCTGCAAACATACCTTAGCTCCTTTGGGGCCAGATTCTGGTGTGCTTATTCAGTGAGCCACTGGCTGGGTTAAGGCATGGGCACTATCGATGTCTTCCCATGTCCCCAGCTCCCAGAGTTGTGCTTATATCGGAGTCCCAGATTTCATTTTTTAAAAAGTAAGTTTCTAGCCCACATAGCTGCAAAGAAATGCTTGAAAACATGACCCAACTGTAGCCAGTGCAGTGACTCTTGGGAGCTGGAAACAACATCCCTGAAAGAGGTGACTTGTCTCATGGATCTCAATAGGGTATTCGCTCCAAGACCCACTGCTCTGGCCTCACCAGCAGAGGATTCTGTGTGTGTCGGGAAAAGTATACCGCAGGCCCAGCACAGACACAACCTGAGTGTTTGGCTAAGTACAGTGGGGGTCTTTACCATCACCGCCTGCCTTTCCAGGGGTGACAGGATGTCCTACAGCAGCTTCTAGTGGGGTTAATAGGGCCCCTGCCTCTATGAAAGATGGTGTGGGGGGCAAGTCTATAGGGGTGGGTCTATGGGAGACCTCGTGTTGTGCTCTGCCTGTGGCCCTGGCTTGAGTAGACTTTTACTCTGGTAAAAGCTCCGTTTCAATCAATTTGCTGGGGTCTGATACCTTTACCCACACTGGGCTAGATTGTCACAGCCCTTAATCACCTAAGCTCCCTGAGCACCACCAGACTGTGACTCCTGCTGTGGGGGTGGGAGACCAGGAGACCTGTGGAGGTGGGAGAATTGGAAGATTTCACCTCCTTTCCCGCCACAGGGGCAGGACAGGCAGCTCCACAGAAAGGGGTTAAGTAATTTACACCCCCATTCTAAAGGAAGGGAGGAGCAGAGGAGAAACTGGGTCTGTTGAGGATCACAGTTCATTCCCTAAGGCAGAGGAATCAGGAACTCAATCTAGTCCAGTGAGGTCCACCGTACCTCAGGAACTCTCCCACTGAATCAATGGGCTATTCACAGAGTCAGGCACTACTCAGTATGAGTGAGGGTGTCAGGATGTGTTCCTTTTAAAAAATTACAGTTTAAACTTTGCGCTAGCTCTCTCTTTTGGAGAGCGAAGAAAATCAGAAGCTCCAATTAAAAAAAAAATACAGGGTTAAAGTAGCACAAAAGGGAACTTTCTGACATCTTTTATGTCTCTAAATGTACCACTTGGAGTAGTAAAAGGCAGTTTACTGGAGCACATTTAAAATTGAGACACCGGAATATCTGCAACTGCTCCAGTGGAGAGAATGGAGGAGCTTTTTACTTGTAAACCAGGATTGGTGATTTTAATTATTGGAGTGTCTAGATTATTCCATTACGTTTGCAAAAGACTTTAGTCAGCCACTGCCATCGAGATTCCCCCTCCAGAACAAGGAGCTGGTTCTTGCATGGGCTAGTCTTCAGTCTAAAGAGAACATGTAAATAAAAGCTTATTGGGAGGATATGGCAGAGATTGTCTAACTGTATTTTTATGTGCTATACAAGGACCACAGCTTGGAAATGTCTTTTGCAGAACCACAGATGAAGCTCTCTCGTATAGCTTATGTAAATGACTAATGGCAGCTGAACCATCACATAATTCTGTCCTATACTAGAACTAGAATATTTTTTTCTTATGCTACCTGACTCTCCCTGTTGATCCAGTAAGTCATCTTGTACTTTGATGTGATGCAAAACCACAGTTGGAAATTCCTTGGTACTGCAGCCATTGCTAACATCACCAAAACTACCTGGAACTGTGGAATGATCACCCATAGTTTCTCCTGCCCCCTCTCAGAATCTTTGTGACATTGAACACAACATCTGCAACCACGCAGATACATCTTAGTTTTCCCGATAGATCAACTTCATGCTAAAGATAAACATCTCCCTTTACATTTTCAGGGCCCAAATCCTGAGCTGATGTAAATCGGTGAAATGTCATTGAAGTCAATACAGCTAAGCCTTCTTGTGCCAGGTAAGGATTTGGTCCGCTATCATTACTGGACTTCCATAAACACATCTCTTTCTTGTTGGTGCAGGGGGTAGGAGGGGTGCAGCTTACTGAAATGTTTGTCATTGTTGGATTCGAGGAAATTTAATGAACTAAAGGTCAAGCCACTCTAGCATTTCATCATAATCAGATACATGTAAATGCCGTAAAAATAATGACAGCGACATATAATTTAGCTGTGCATAAAAGGCTGAGTCTTATTGTATTTCAGTGTCACTTTCTAATGAGAATGAATATTACCTTAGTCTCTTTCTGGAAGATAGTTTCAAGGAAACATTCACTTTTATAGGTCTGTTTTTCGGAGATGAAGAAACTGTAATTTTTAGACTTACAAAAAGAGACCGGACTTTTCGATAAAACTGCCTAAACAAAGAGGCAGAGATCCTAGGCTCTTGGGAAATTAATCTGGATATGTTGCTGAGAGGATCTCAGCTATCCTTGGCAAAACTGGGCGCTGATCACTTTTCTCAGACACCCTGCTTATTCTTTATGGGTGGAATTTTCAAAAACAGTCTGTGTTGGCCTAACCCTTCTCCAACTAATGCCAACAGAAGTCCAGGGTAAAACTCCCTCTGACTTCAATGGGAACAGCATTAGACCGAGACTGAGTGCTACTGAAATATCTCACTCTATCTGTCTAATACCACTGATATCATAGTCATGAGGAAGTTCTGGTTCTGATTGAGACAGACAAAGGAAAAGTGAAGTGGGAGAAAACATTGATAAAATTTGCAAAAAGCCAAAGGAGGCTCCCTATTGTATCCATCTGTTTAACCAGGCTTCCTTGTGGTTTATCTACCATAGTACAGCTGCTGTTTCAGAACCATGAAGTTTGTGGTTCAAATCTCTCTCTCTCTCACTCACTCACTCTCACACACACACACACACACACACACACACACACACACACACACGTACACGTTAAATGTGTGCATGGGCCTATGCCTTCCTCCTCCAAAATAACTACTCATCCACTCTCACACCACAGAGAATAATTCCCCTTCCCAGAGAAGAAAGTGTATCCCTATCTTCAACACAAGGTGGCATTTCGTACCGTTTTCCAGTCAAGCGCAGTGCATCCTGGGCCTAATCCACAGCTCTTTGAAGTCCATAGAAAAACTCCCTTTGTGCTGTGGATCAGCCCCTACATAAACAATTTAAAAGGTCACATCACGATAACCAAACCGAGCTGAACTCCCTGACACTGTCTGATCCCGTGGGTGCGGGGCACTTTCTGAAGAATACAGAGTGCTCTCAGCTCCTATTTACTTCAACAGCAGTTTAGTGCACTCTGAACCACACAGTATCAGGCCCCTACTTTCCAAAGAGTCCTGTAACATTCCCTTCTGCCACACAGACCTGCACTATTGGCCTGATCCAAAGCCCACTGAAACCAGTGGAAATACTCCCACTGAGTTCAAGGGGCTATGGCTCAGGCCTTCTAGGAAGGAGTGTGTGAACGCAAACAGCTCAAGTGCTGAGATCTGTGACACCAGAGCTAGCACTGGTTCAAAGGAGGTGTCTGTCTGTATTTTTAAAGCACCTGTTGCTGTGTAAGTTAAGATCCATGGTCTCTAAAGTATAGATTCAGGCTGAAGTTACCAGGTGCACCAGAGCTGGGGCTGGTGGGGAGTGGAGGGGCCTGGGTGGCTGTATGCTACCTTTCTCCTCCTTGATCTGGTGGCTGCTTGGAAGTGAACTGCACATCCTCACCTCAGGTCACCCTCCCCATCCCCGCCTGGATGTTTCCTTCTCATAATCCTTGACTCCGGGTTGGTCAGTCCCAGCCAGCATTTTCTCCTGTCTTCCTCTCTGGCTCTTCTGGAAGTGAGCCCTCTGGCGAAGACACATAACGGTTCACTCCCCTTGCGGGGTAACTAATGGTCCAACTTCAAGTTCCCAAACAATGTCCAGACTTACAGTTCTCCCTTCTCAGGCTCAACTGAAACCCTCTGCTTCCTGGCCCCTACAGAGATTCTCTTGAGCCATTTTTTTCCCAGCAGTCCTCCCTTCACCCAGGACTCCAGCAGTTTACCTTTTGAGCCCTACCTCAGAGCTCCCAGGAGCCTACCCTTCTCCCTGTGGGTGACTCAGCTGACTTCTTCAGGCTCTTCCCAATGGCAACACGCCTTGTTCCTCTTTGCTGGGTCTTCCTGCCTCTAGTGAGTTCACAGCTCTGTTTCAGCAGTGCTCTCCCTGCTTCACCACCACAGCTGGGGTCAGTCTTTCTAATTGAGCCCCATTACACTCATCTCGGCTCACTAATTAGCCTTTTCAGTGAAGCTAAAGAATAGCTTCTAAATCATGAGCAAGGCTAAGCCCATCTTGGTTCAAAGGCTCAGGCAGCCGGGGAACATGACCCAGGCACAATTTAGATCTGCCTCATGACTGCTCTAATTTGCATCTTTGGATAACTGGCTCAAGGGACCATTCTGCAGCACAGCCTTCCATTCATGTCATGCCTCATCCCTGTCCTCCACCCCACCCAGAATGCCTTCTGTGCCAGGTCAAGAGTCAAGGAAGGTCTACACTTGCCTTTTGCCAGTTGGGAATACCCCTACAATAGGGGAATCCACACCTGTTGCCTTAAGACAACTGCAAATTACCTTTGAGCTACTAGAGATTTGCAGAGGAGAGTTAAGAAGAACCAATTATTTGGCCCTAAATTCTGAAAACTATCCCAATCTCTGTATAAGTCTGTTATATGTATTAGGTTAAGACACAGCTCCTGAAACTGTGAGCTGCACAGGTCTCAAATGAGAGAAGGAACAAAGGAATTTGTGCTCCTGAGAATTCAGTTTAGAACAAATGTTTTTAAAATATTCCAGTAAATCTGGGATTGCTACAAACCAAGGCAATTTTCCGGGGTAATAAGATTATTTCCTTTCTTGTAAGAAACTACCTGGCTGCTTATATGATCCTGAGGACTTAGGGGACCAGGTATCATATTATCCTGTACAATTGAGGTTTTACAGCCTGACTTAAAAAGGAGATCTTTTCCCTGGCTGAGCTGGGGGTGAACCCGGAGAGGTGCCAGCCAGTCACATTTGTGTGTGATAAATAATCAGTTGTGCGCTCAGTGTGTGATGCTTGTTAAAATCCAAGCATTGGAATAGCTCCCGAATCGCACTGCTACCACCTCCACTACAATCTCTTTTGCATCTCATTGGCATTTGAGAACGTTAATTGACTCATTATTCCAATTCATATTCAGGAAAGGAAGCTGATTAAGGAAGGCAGATGCAGAATCTCCAGACACATTTGTAGCTACGTTGTTTGTCCCGACAGTTTACTCGAGTTATTAGAATATTTAGGTAGCAATAGCCAGGAGAACAGGGAACGTGTCCTGTTAAAGTGGGCCCCTTACTGAATTTTTCTTTTAACCCCATGATAGCACACCTTTGCCCTTGGTTAAAAACCACCTCCACATAAGCACCAAGTGAGTCCATTGAAACACTCAGGATTAAATAAAGCCGCTTTAGTTCATTGTGTGATTACACTGGTGGAAAAGAGCTTTCTGGTATTTTTCTATATGTTCAAGTTTTCCTTGAGAGGTGTGATTTAAAAATGTAATTCTAAATTAGGTTCTAGAGACACCATCAAGATAAAAGTCCTGGGCTGAATTCTGCCTTTTTATGCATGTGGCCAATTCCATTCATTGGTTAGCACGATAAAACAGAAGGTACATTTTGCTCCACTATATTTTTGCAGGCTGTTGTTAATGGAGCTGTGTAAATATTCCTGCACAAGGAGTGGCCCATTCCTTTTGCACAGCCTGTGAAAAGTGAATGTAGGGTCTGCTTCTTAGTATGTTTCCAAATGTGGCTGGGAGCGGGAGGGAGAGGAGGAGGTTGGACAATGGCTGTCTCTGCACTGGCCTTTTAGGCTTCACCCTAAGGTAAGATGCAGCCTTCAGAGTCTGCCTGGACTAGTGGCTAAATTCTGGTTTGGCTCACTCTGTGAGTCAGTTGATATTGGTTGTGGCCGTTTTCTGACAGCATCTGGATCGCCTTGAAGATTGTGAGGGTGTGTTTTTTGCTCTGCATTTTGAGCGGCAGGTTTCGGGCTGTGATTAGTTACGATTGGTGGGAGTAGAATGGTTGAAGTCACACGTTGTTTCTTCTGGGCCCCCTGAATATATCCATATGCAGCAGATCAGCAGAAGCCAGCTGCACAGATTTTCTCCTAGGGGGTGGCTTCATTTTATGTGCTGCTCTGACCCAGTGAAAAAGAACCATAGGCTGAATATTTTTCAAAATTGGCCAGTGGTTCAGTTTTAGCATACCATGCGTGAGACGACAAATGTTGGCCCTAGCATCTCTGTCAATACGTCCAAGTGCCTCAGCACTGGGTTTGCTATAGCAGAGATTTATGGGACCTAACTCTACTACAGCTTCTTGCTAGTCAGCAGAATGGAGAAGCTCTGGGATGGTCCCTGTTGCATTATGGTGGGTAGGGATGCTCATTGTCCCTCTCCCTGAAGACCACACTGGATTAAGAGTGGAATTCCTGGCGGAGGAAGAACAGTGAGAGAGCTGGCTGTCTATCTGATGGCTGGTTGGATTATTTGCATGGCAAGAAAGGCTGCTTTCAAGGTAGGAAAAAACCCCAAACAAACATTTTAAACTTTGAGACAAATGAAACCACAGCAATATGGAGGTTTTAAATTTGTTCTTGACCGTTTCACTACTGGACAAAACTGCTGTGTGTCCTGGTGGACAGCCACAAATGACAAGTGTGGCCACTGATAAACTTCACCTGATTATGTCTGCCCAGTCTCATGGGCTGCACGTGTCTTTTTTGTCTGTCTCTGGGGCTCCCTTCCCCTCCTTACAGTCCCGCATTACTACTGATCTGTACATCTCATGACAGGTACTTTGGCAGGCCAATGTATGAAAAGCCTGCCTAGCGTCTGCCTATACTGAGACGAACTAGGCAGTTCTGTTACACCTGTTGTAGTCAATAGAAAGACCCTAACTGATTTCAGTGGACAGTTCAGTGAAACTTCAGTGATGTGGCCCGTAGTTGCTTGCTTTCACAAAGATGAGGGGGAAAAAAAGATGCTCATTGTCATCACTCTGCCAATAAGTCCAACTTCTCCCTGTCTTGGCTATTTATATTGTCAGTGCCTGTGTTTGCACAGGGCCTAGCACAATGGGGCCTCATTTTTGGTTGATCCCTCAGCATTATTGTAATAATAATTCTTCATGTCGGTAAAGTACTTTGATTAAGGTAGGTGCCACACACGCAGAAGAAAGGCCATCTCTGAAAACTTGCTAGAGGAAATCTCTTTATTATAACAACCTCAAATGGTCTCAGAGAGGGCAGTGAGTGCTAGATCCAAAGTCCACTGAAGCCAGTGAGAGTCTTTACATTGAATTTAATAAGCTTTCGGATCAGGCCCCATGAGAATTGTATTTTAACTGTTCTATTTTAACCTGAACAACATGAAGTCAAATTTGCACTTGATATTACAGCATCTACTTATATGAAACTTCTCTTGAAGTCTGCTGCAAGTTTTACACAACTAAGGCCAGATATATCAGCTCCTTTTTGTCCTTTGTCATTTTACGGTAGAGGTTTCTTTTCAATAAGAGCTTCATTTCCATTGCTGCCAGGTCCTTCACAAGTACAAATACCAACTTGAAAAAAAGAAAAAATATCTCTCACCAAAGAGCATTAGGATCAACACAGCAGACTCTAATGGCTCCTTTGGTGCCGTTATGCTCTATCATATAAATACATAATTAAGGACTTTTTAAAATGCAGATTATGTAAATATTTATTAAGGGTCCTCTTCAAATGTAGATTACTGACCGAACAGAGCATAATGACTCCTTTGGGGCTCTTTGTAAATACACTTTTAGATTTGGAAATGTGGAGCATTGACCCAATGGTCTATTAGCGACTCCTGCAGAGCTCTTTCAAGTGTCTTATACAGGTACTTATTTGAAGAGGGTTTTTTTTTTTAAAGGCCAATATATTAAGCTGAAGGAAAGACCTCCAACTGCTCATCAGTGCAAAAAATGTTTGCTGGAGGAAAAAAGAATTGCTGTAGTGTACTTGCACAGCATCTGCTTTGAAATGAAAATTTTGGTCATGGATATTTTTTCCTAAGTGAACAAATAGCAGCCATTCTGCATTGACTAATGACCTACAATGGCTACTCTACAAATACTTTGAGGGACTGGAGAAGCCTGAAGGAGGAGACCACTCCCAGGAGGAGCTCCCCACGCTTTGAGCCCAAGTATCACAGCTCGCAACAGGGAACCCAGGTCTGCCAGGCAATCTTCCCAGCTCCATAATGAAAATGTGGAACTGGGGGCCCATGTGATACAACACACCACAGATAACCAGCTTCTATGAGCAGAGGCAGCATGGCTGCAGAATGAGAACGCTACACTATGGGCATGCACTGTGGCCACGTATCCAAACCAGGTCCCCCCAGTCTCTCTCCCAAAATGTTTTAATTGGCACTGCCAAAAATTTAGGATGTTTCTTAATCAATGTTGCCTGCTGTTTCTGCTCTGCCCTGGTCCTACTGCACCCACCAGGCAAAAAAACAAGACTCATTATTAGCCTCCTGATGGGAGAAGCATTGGACTGGGCTTCATCCCTACTCAAACGAGCGAGCCCAATGCTACCCACTGGGCTGCGTTCCTCTCTGTATTTTGCACCATATTTGACAATCCTCACTGTGCCTGGTTGGTAGAGGTGGCACTGCACAAACTCCCATAGGGGCAGGGACTGGTCTCCTTCTATGCTGCCCACTCTCTCTAACTAGTCTTGGACACCAAGTGGAACAAAGCAGCCTTGCTCTACCAGTTCTGGTGGGGACTAAACAAGATTAAAGATGAGCTAGCTCATGTGGAGGCCTCAACCAACCTAGATGCCTTCATTCATCCTATCATACATATCAACAATAGGTTCAGTGAGTGATGTGAGAAAAGGAAGGGGCCCATGCCATTATCCAGTTGATACCCTTGTACCTGTTTTCAGCCTGGACCCCAAAACCGTGCAGCTGGATAGCACCCACTTCCACATGACTTCTAAGAAAAAAGATCATTGTTGCCACCACAAACTGTTTTGTCTACTATGGAGGATCCAGCTGTGCTCTTGGCATCTGCCCATCCCGAGCTTAGCACAATGCAGTTTGGGAAACGACCATACCCAGGTCTAGTAGAAGGGGTTGGCCTGGGCAGGCATAGAGATAATACCCCCTCTACTCCTCACTGAAGCATGCCTCAGGCGTGGTGAGCACTCCCTGCATATTGAAGTCCAGGTCTGCCACCATGTTCCAGAGAAGCCTTATTGAATCCTGCTACAGTGGATGCTGGTGGATTCTAGGGCAGCAGAAAACTAGGCCTTCTGAGACTCTGTATAGACCCTAAGCACCATTACCCTGGACTTCCTAGTCAAGTGCCCCGTGTCTAATGGGCAGACAGTAATCCTAACTGTGCTCAACCAATTGACAAAAACCGGCCCATTGTATTCCCACTGTGCATCTGCCCTCTACAGATGAAATGGCTCGGCTCCTGGTGACTCATGTCATCCATCTCCATGGATTCCTAGAGTGAATCAGAATCGATCAGGGTCCACAGTTTGTGTCAGGGTTTTGGTGCAAACCTCTATGATTGCTCAGGATCCACAGGGTCTATAGTTTAATGTATATTTCACTAGTAATTGGATCAGGTCTTTAGACCCTTGAAAGAGGCATTCGGGCTTTGGCCTCAAACGCTTTTTAAAGGAGTGTTGTCCCTCTCCTGAGTGGCCGTAGTTGTTTGGGGCCTTGCAGGTCAGTCCCAGAGAGGGAAAAATCAGTGATGCAGAGTTTGAGTATATTTTAAATGTAACTTGTTCGATTTACACTGATTGTAACACAGAGATGGTCATAAACTACACACAGGGCAACTTCTCCCGGGAATCTCAGCCCAATACCAGTGCCCTGCTCCAAGGGAGCAAATTTGCCTAAAAAATTGATTCAATACAAATCGCTGAGCAGAGAGAAAACTCTCCTGCTTCTCCCACAGCTCAGTATACATAGAAACTTGCATAATCAAAGCCAACCACATGCAGGTCTTCCCAAGACTGAATTTTTATTCACACGCTAAGAGCACTTGGAAGACTATATGCAACAGCGCCACCTAGTAACACCTGCCATAACATTAGGATACAGTTATCAGGCCAGATTTTCAGGTGATGTAAATCAGCATAGTGCTATTGAGTTCAATGAGTTATGTCGATTTACACCAACTGAGGAACAGGCTCATTAGTTACCTTATAAGCAGAAAACAATCTCCGTAATCATTATACTACAGTTGAATTAAATAACCCTTCCAAGGAGGCCCTTCACCTCAAGAACCACATCAGAAACTTCTCTGACACCTATCTCAGAATCTGGCTGGGTAGCATTCACCCATCAGAAGGGAGAGTTAACTATTGAAACGATGACAACATTCTATCCTTCTCTAGACTGTAACTCCTACTCCCGTTGGTAGTAGTCCCAGTGACTTCAATAGGATAAATTGCATGGGTGAGCGCTCACCAGTGGGAATAAGGATCACACAACCTGGTCCTGAACTGGTCCCATTGTCAACAAGGATACCTTCACGTGATTATGTAGTTCAAAATTGACATTTAATTAAAAAATCATTTTTTAATTCACTTTTCTCTAGGATTATTGGATTTCTGTGGGGACAAGTGAAAGAGAAGACGGAACATCTCATGAAAGCAAAAGACAAGTAAAAATTAAATATAATGAGCCAGATTCTCAGAGAATGTAAACCAGCATAGTTCTGTTGAGATTTAAAAAAGAGAATAAGAGGATTGAATCTGTCCCAAAACGATGGGGATTTCTGAAATCCACTGTGATTGTTGAAAACTCTATACTGCACAGTTCATAATATTTTTTCCTAGTTTCTCTGGGTTGAGACTTTCAATATCCTTTATTTTTATGGTAATAGCCTAAATCTCCCAGTAGCTTCCCTCTTCCCTCCATTTGTGATATGCGGTGCATTTTCTATTTCTTCAGGAATGCATGCGTTTTCATAGACCACAAAGAGCTGGTGACGTTGAGTGTAATGGAGTTGATGCTATCCATATAATTACACTCATCTGGCTAGGAATTTGCAGATCTTGTCTCAGTTTGTGAACTACATTATTTGATGAAAACATCCACCAGATTTCAAACACTTGAGAGCTAAAAGGCCCATATTGTATTCCCCTTGCTTCAAATCAATTTCCACAGAACCTCTGAGACAAAGGCCTTTGTCTTTTTAATTCAGCCATCAAGTGAAGAGAGATTTTCCCTGCTCTGTCTCCTGCTATGACACAAGGAGATAAGCTTGGAGCACTATTGAACTACATGAACACCATGAAGTAGAACAAGCAAAGTCACCTGCCACTTTCTGGACAGAATAATTTAGGCTACCCAATGAACAAATTCCTATACAAAAATAAAACGTACCTTTTAGCATGCATTACCTGCTGCGCTGTAACAGCCGAGCTGAATGTATTCTTAACAGTTCAGAATTCAGGCACATTGGGATATCCCTGGTCAAACAGAGCTAGTCCAAAGCTTAGTGAAGAGAATGGAAGTCTGCTCATTAATTTAGTGGGCATTAAATTAGACTTATCTCGTCCAGGGCTCATTGTCTACTGCTTTCTGGAGGTACTACAGAGTACACGGGAATGAAGCAGCAGTACTTGGGGCCCACCAATTACACTGCTAAATTTACTGGACTGTGTAAAGGCCTCCAAAGTCAGGGGTAGCCACAGGTGGTGGGGCTGGGTGGAGTCTGCTGGCTTTTAATTGTGATAGGAGAGGGTTAGTGGACAGAAGGGGCGGTGGGATATCACTTGTTAAGGACTGGAGGGTAGAAAGATTCTGAGGAGACAGGAAGTTGGGAAGGAAAGAGGAGAGGGATAATGATAGAAAGAAGATATTAAGGCTGGAACCTCAGCAGCTTCAGGTAAACTTCAGAAGGCATCTGGACATTTGAAGTCTGATTTTCAAAATAGTTCCGCACACTGCATGCACACTGGTTGCTCAGCTCTTTGGAAAATCTTTCCATGTCACAGGGTGCTGAGCTCTTGAGAATCTGTCCCTGAGTTCTGCTGATGATTTGCCCACTGGAGTTATCCATTTCTGAAAGTTAAGGCCTACGGTGACACTTATTGCTTAATCCTCGCTCTTGTTGCAGGGCTACACAGCATTTGATGTTAGAATAAGAACCACACAGTAGGTGCACTGACAGCATGAGTTAATCAGGAAATGGTTTGCATCTCAGATATAGACTTTGGAGTGTGGAGGGAGTGTAACTGCTGTTTTCTTCTAAAACAGAAGTTGGCTTCCTGACAAACACATTCCAGTGAATATGATTATCTTTAAGGTCTGTTGTTTTATCAATAGTAACTACTAATAACAGACAGACATGCATGTGACACTGAGTGTCTGATGTCTGAGTCCTAGTACCCTTATTGACTGACTTATTTTAATTACGACTGTAACGTACTTGCTGAACGTTGCAGTGCGTTTGGTATTGTACAAGCCACAAATACTGACAGTCCGTTGCAATCTAAGGGCAAGGTGATTCCTTACCCTGCACCCTCACACAGGGGAAATAAGATACCCCTGCATGGGATACCTGGATATTGAGCCTGGAGTGCACAGAAATAAGTGAGTGCTTATGCTTGCCACTCTATAACTACTGTGGAGTAGTCGGCAGGAGAGAGGGGTCTAGTGGGCCTTAGTTCCAGCATCCCAAACATGTTGGCCATCAGATCTGAACCAGTGCAGTCTGAGGCAGTAATAATCTACTGCTGATATACGTCAGCACACATTACTACAGCCAAGGAGGGGCGGGGAAGGGAGGAAAGTAGAGGGGGAATTGTGGTTCTCTTTGGTTCACTTACAAGCAGAGAAATAGGGTTTCACTTCAGTTCAGGACAAAGTTGCCACTAGCGTAGAACAGAGCTGGTTGACATACTTTAAATATAAAATGTTATGCAAAGTTCAAAATTTGAAGGGAAAAACCCAGGCACATTTCCCCTAATTTCCACCCTATTTATTGTTGACCTCTATAGCTGTAGTTTTAAGCCTTTGTTTAAAAAAGGGCGGGATATCTCAAAAAAAATTCTCACAAGACTTCCTCCTTTTTTTAGAATCATAGAACCATAGAGTTAGAAGGGACTGCAAGGGTCATCTAGTCTAACCCCCTGCCAAGATTTGTTGTGTCTAAGGCTACGTCTACACTGACAGTGGCAAATTCGCCGCTGTCAGATTGATTTCTCTGGATCGACTGAGCGGTCAGTGAACACCCGCTCAGTCGATCCAGAAATTGACCGAGTAAAACCACATCCGAAAGTGGCATAGCGCTCCGTCGAGCGGAACGCTGTGGACGGCGCGCAGAACCGAAGCAGCAAAGTTGACATGAGTTACGCAAGTTTTCTACGTCGCTTGCGTATCTCCCATCAACTGCCGCCCAATCTCGGAGGTACGTATAGACCAGGCCTAAGCCACCCAAGACAGATGGCTATCCAACCTCTCTTTGAAAACATCCAGTGAAGGAGCTTCCACGACTTTCCTAGTCAGTTGGTTCCATTTTCCTACTGTTCTTACAGTTAGGAAGTTTTTCCTGAGTTTGAATCTAAAACGGCTATGCTGTAGTTTGAACCCATTGCCTCTTGTCCTACCCTCTCTGGAAAGAGACAAGTCTTTGTCTTTATTATGGCAGTCTTTCAAGTATTTTGAAGACAGCTATCATGTCTTCCTTTAATCTCCTCCATTCCAAACCATACACCCAGTTCCTTCAGCCTTTGCTCATATGATTTGCATTCCATCCCCTTGATTACCTTTGTCACTCACCTGTGGGCCCTTTCCAGTTTCTCTACATCCTTTCCACACAGCGGTGACCAAAACTGGACACAGTAATCTAGCTGAGGCCTAACCAGTGTTAACTAGTTTGAATGTAGAAACACCTCATTTCCCGGCCACTTTTACCACGATTATTGGAACAAAAGAAAGAAAAAAGACAAAGACATTAAACAAATACAAATCTGGCTTTTGAGATTCCTCAGTCTCCAGTGGGCAGTGGCTGTTTCAAATGTAAGGGGACAGAGTGATTGCTAATATATAATAATAATGATGGACAATAATGATCTGGCCCAAAAATTATGACCTAAGTTAACAAATATATTTTGTTTATCCAGAACTTTTCAAGGATCCCAAAGCATTTTACATGCCAACTTTGGAGTGCAGGGCAGCAGCCAAATTTGACACACCATAAAGTGTGGAGTAAGGGAGGATAAGGGAAAAGTTTGCCAAAGAACAGTCAGATACACCTCTTCTTTTCCAGAATATCCTCAGAGTAGAGGAGACCATAGCTCATGGAAGGATTCATAGAGACTTCCATGGACTTTGGATTTCTCTTTGTTTTTAGGGTCTACTCTGAGTATAGCTGTTGTATTTATTGGGAAACAAGCTGGCAGCACTGCCTGATCCTTTCTTCTCTTTTGGCGTCTGGAGTAGTCACTTCTTTTGAATGTTTGTCCTAATGATGGCATCAGACATTGGTCTTAATTGCTGTTACTGATCACAAATGTCCAGGGTCTGCGGTTCTGGTTTTCTTTTCCTATGGAGCTGGTGATATTAGTGTAGGTTTTCCCTTCTGTTTTTAATTCTTTGTCCATGACAGATTTCACAGCAGGAAACAGCTCTGTGGCATATGGCCACTAAATTACAGAAATTCAGAAACTTCTGTCTGTGAGTTAATTTTCAAAATTGAAAAACAGAAAACTGTTCAAAAAAGAAACTAAACTAGAAAACACAAAATGCTTTCCCATTCTATCTACCCTTACTTATACCACTGCCTTCTGAATCATCAAAAATACAAATATACTATAAATATTACACCACCGTGCTCCAGATCCGAAAAGGATATCTAGTACATCATTTTGAGGGACATCAAAGACCAGCTAAGTTTAACTGAACAACAGTAATGCGGGACTAACTACTCACATATATAAACTGCTCAAGCGTTGCAATTGGACAAGATCTAGAGATGAAATTTCTTGACACTTTAAATGATTGCTTCTTGGAATAAATAATAAGCTCTAGAGTACACATGAGGAGAGGCTATCCTTGACTTAGCCCTAAGGAGTTCTGGAGTGAGAGGTTAACTACTGACACAGCAGAAACTGGCTGAAAAGACCTAGAATAAAGAGGAGGCAAAAGGTCAGCTATCAACATGGCAAGAGGTTAACCTGCAGGTGCTAAGGGCATTATACTAGAATTAGGGTTATTATTGATCTGGAAAAAGCGGTGAATAATGAAATGACGTCATTTACGAATGAGAACGTTATATAGGCTAGTGAAGTCTAGGGAAGGCTGTTAGGAAACTTGAAGTAGCCTCTGCAATCTAAAACCAACAAGAAAGAATCACGTGAAAAACCATGTTAACTGAAACCCTGCATTTTGAACATGTTTGATTCTGACTTCGTGCTGTTGGTCTTAGTTCCCCCGGTGTAATTTGACTAAAATCACATGGAATTACCTGCATCTTTATACTGAGTTGGGCCTGGTGTTCAGATATTAGATTAATAGTGCTTATAGGAAGTAGAGACGAGTCCACATCCAAAACTGCTGTGCTTTGGGAAAGGTTGGTTCTGGATTCTGATCTGAACTTTGAGATGCAAGCCCATCCCCAGTAATTAGTAACAAAAGGATCACATACACACACTGAACTTTGAAAATCCTGCTGCTTGTAACAAAATATAATTGTTTTTCTATAGTGTCCATCATGCAACATATCAATGAATGTTGAATGGTGCCACTGAAGAGAAAATATCGTTTCAGTTGAGAGTAAGTGCCAGATTCTGACACTCCAGCTCAGTGATTATATCTACACTACATACTAAACCTGGATCTGTGCGAATCAGGCCTGTGGAGTCAGTGTTTCCAAGCCTGTGTTTGAGAGTCCGCGCTGCATTGCAAACCTGGGTTTACAATTGACAGACCCACATCTCACTGTCATTCTAGTCATCCCTACTGCATTACTTGGACCTTCTGATTGGGGTCTGTGTTTTGACCTGTGTCCACACTGCAAAATTATAGGGCCTGGACCTAAGTCTCAGTGGGACATGGGCTGTGACCCACCTCCACAGCAGGGTCCTAGGATTTGGGTCCTGCCTGCTTGCTGACCCAAGTCAGACTGATTTGTGGGTGGATGAAAAGGGAGCTTTGGCTCAAACATGAGCCAGACCCCAAGCATAGTGTAGACACACCCACAGATTATTACCTTATTCTACAAGGTGGTTCTATTGACTTCAGTAGGGCCATTCATGGAGTAAAATTCTATTCAGTGTAAATAGAGGGTATCAGAATCTGGCACTTCAGGAGTGGAAATGATTGAGTGCTTCAGATGGAGACAAATTCACATAAATGGACTGATGAAAATGAACTCAGCCTGTAACAATAGAGAAGAGTCAAGATGGGATGGAGATTAGTGAAAGAAATGTCTTGGAGATGGGATACTAGATAGGGAGGGCTCTGAGTTACTTGGAAAGAATTGTCTGTAGTGGCTAAGATCAAGTGTACCTTTTGGTCGGATCAGGCTCGCTGGGTCTGGGATAGTTGTTTAAAGGCTATGGTCACGGTCGGTAAAAGACCACTACCAGGCGATTAAACGTTCCCTCAGAGCTATTTTCTTCAATCTCTCCTCTCGCGGGTCTGATCGTTAGAAGAAATGCTCTCCAAAGTTATACCTGCCCGGTGGGTCTTGCCCACATGCTCAGGGTCTAGCTGATCACCATATTTGGGGTTGGGAAAGAATATTTCCCCAGGTCAGACTGGTAGAGACTCTGGGAGTTTTTCATCTTCCTCTGCAGCATGGGGCCCTGGTCACTTGCAGATTTAAACTAGTGTAAATGGTGGATTCTCTGTAACTTGACATTTTAAAATCATGATTGGAGGACTTCAGGAACTCAGCCAGAGGTTAGAGGTGTATTAAAGGAGTGTGTGGGTGGGGTTCTATGGCCTGCATTGCGCAGGAGGCCTGTGACATTTACAGGGGAAGGACTTGGAGGGAACAGATTTTATATGAATGTTGAAACAGTTACATGATGTGTTCTAATGGCATCCCCAAGGGTATTCCTTTTAATACAGGCCTTAGCCATTCCATCCAAGCCGCTGTACCCTAGTCATTGGGAGCCAGTGTAAAGGCTGCAATTTACCTAGTGCTGGATTGTTGTTGCTACTTCTAGTGAGACACCAAGATACTGTATGTCTGTAGCTTGCAAGGTATTACCCTTGGGCCTGTGTGACCATTCTGATTTAGCAATGGCAGCAATATGGTGGCCTGGACAGTACAAATCCCAGTTTTCTTTTGTGCAGCTGGAGTTTTACACTGGCCTCTAAGCATATTTGTGGTTTGCATGTCTGTTGCACTAAAGCTTGGCAGCCAGTGGTCATGGATATGCCTGCAGCTGCTCCAGTCTGCCTCCCCTGCGGGGATCTCAGAGGAGTAAGCATAATCCTGAGATCTATAAACTAAGAAATTACAAAGAAGGACACACCTTCCTTTTCATTTGGGTTTAGCAAGCTATGCAGGTAATGCATTAACAGCCTATAAAATAATGCTGCGATTTTGCACAGTTTAATAGAACAAACCTGTCTGACTCTCAACATATCTTCACTGATTCTTTCCCAATAATCTTGGAGAATGAGGATACTGAAAACCAAGAAGATTAACACTGCTGTATAAAACAGTCTGATTGGATCTGGCATGATCAAGGTTTCTTAGTGAGAAAATATGCAGTTTCCTAATGCAGCTGACAGAAAGCCACACTCAGACCTTTTCAAAGGCTTTCAGGAGTTATTATTGGAGATTAACTATGGCGTGAGCAAAAAGGTTTCAAGTCTTGTTTATAGTTAGCCCATGGCTCTAAATTAGCAACTTATCTCTTAAATGATCAGCAATTGAGTCATAGGTGCTAATGAGTGAAGCTTAGCCAGAAGCTATGAGGAAGAGAAGGGGGGGGAGGAAAAAATCAAGCCAATGCTTTGCAAAAAAGCAATATGAAAATCTCAATAATTTCTAAAGTCAAACTGTATTTTAATCAATGCCTCCTGAATAAGATGAAGAAGTCACACTGTGACTTTCCCAGCTGTAAAACTGGAAGTCTGGTTTCACATTTGCATGATTTTGAAGGTCAAATGCCTGCTATCCAAGTCTTACTGATCCATATGGACTAGAAATGCCACAATATGCAATCATCATGAAGGCAGATTGTCTCCTGTAAATCTGTCCTTTTTGTAACACATTCAAAATCTACCGTATTGGATGGATTATAAATCCATTCAGGAAATGCATGTAATATTGTCTCTAATTTATGTGTCTCTAATTTATGAAATTTATTAGAGTGTCTCTAATTTATGAAAACCTGGGGGGGGGAGGGAGCAGAGGGAGTGAGAGAGAGACAGAGACAGACAGACAGATGGCCCAGTCCTGCCCCCATGATGTCAATGGGAGTTTTGCCATTAACTTCAATGGAAGGAGGCTTGGAACCAGACAGAAGGAGAATAGTCATCACACTGGTTAAAAACCTACCTATGTTTAGAAATGAAAAAAAACAACAACAAAACCCCCCCCAACATTTGCATGCATGAAAAAAACAATTTGGAGCTGAAACTGTCTTTTTACGGTTTGTATAGCAATAAACTGATGGAAAAGACCATTAGACTTTAGCAAGCTGAAAGCCAATGCAGTTTTTTGATAGGACTAGAAAACAATGTATTTCTATAGAAATTAGTCAAATAACCTATAGAATTTAATAAAGAAAGAGCTCCTTTCTGTAGGAAATTTGAGCCAGCCTCTAGAATTCTATAGCAAGGAAGAAGTTCTCTCCTACATTCTGTAAGATGGCTTAAAAACTAATAAGTAGCTATTATATTTTCCATGATTGGAACACACTGTTGATACTTAACAAATAATGCAAACAGTGAAACCTTTATTCACACTAGTAAGAACTTGCAGAACTGGTCCCAGCAAGGTTAGGAAGGGAGGGCTCGCACCTGTGCATGGACGCCTCTCCATCTCCTGAATTTCTCAAACCAAAAGAAAACGAAGAAACTCAGTTCTAAGTGGAAATGATATAAAACATTCTAATTTTAAAGAGGATTTTGGAGTGAAACTTTTGTCTGTAGAATACTTTGCTATTTCTTTTGAGAGGGGGAACACAGAGGGTATCCACTTTGTTCCAACAAGCAAAGTACAACAATTTGCTCTCTGGGTTTTTAGAGAAGCATTTTACATGTTGCCATACTTTTGTTTTCCAGCACATGTAATTGAAAAGAGACATATGGAGACCAGCATGCAGAGCCTAACAAACACTTCAGCATGCCTTAAAAACAAATGCTAATCAATTTTTGAAATATTTTTTGTTGTCTTAAAACCAACTTCTCAACAATCTAAGGTGGTTCCTTAGAGACAGATGGTGTAAAAAATCCTTAATACTGCTAGAAAGTTCTCCCCCACCAAAATTTCCCTCTTTCATTCTCCCTTTAGCTGTCTCTTTTCCTATATCTCTACATCTCCCCCCCCACACATACTCTCTTGATAAACAGTTTAAAGTCTTTTGAACGTATATGTAGACCTGGGGAGCACAAATTAGCACATCTGGGTGTTCAAGGGCTAACATAATAAGCAGGTAGTACTAATAGGCTTTTTTCCTCTTTCCTTTGCAGTATCAAGAAGAAAAAAAAATACAGTGTGATGAAAAATCTCCTCCTGCATGAGAGTGATGCACGTTACCTGAAAACAAGGCAGGCACAAGATGAACAGACCTTTACAACAGAATGTGCATCTGCCAAGACAAAAATACCTGATGAGCTTCTGCCGTTGGCACAGGGACAGTATAAGCAAGCTGTCTTTGCAATGATTTTGCAAATGATCCATTTAAAGATTTGAGTTTAAATTCTGTACAGGCCATTGGGCCCCAAGGGCAACACATTTTATACACCACCACCTAAGCCTTCACCAGATAGACAGAGCTATGGGCTAAAAGACATCCTTCCAAGACTTTCTGTACAAATGCTTCACAACAGACTTGTGGGCTGTTTTTCCCCTCTCTCTCGCTCTCTTTTTTCCCTGTTCAGTTGCCTGGCATTTGCTAACCCACAAGCTGCCGTTTCCCTTTCCAAAGAAGCTCTGATGGGTGGAGGGCCAAGAAAAATGAGCCCAACTGATGAATGCAATCTCGACAGAAAATATGTTTTTTATCAGAGACCACATGTTGCCAACAGCAATTAAAATAAAACTGGGAGATTTCATCGGATATAAGCCTGCAAAATAAGGAATCACGTATCAGATATACCTGTCAGGACAAATGGATTACTCACGTGATTGCAGTGCCTACCAGGGAGTGAAAAGTCACATGATCTGGAGGAGGAAATTCCAACACCACTGGCATGACTAAGAAGGGGTAAGTGTTCACACTGCAAGTGATCAAGTGACCTAAATAGCATTGTGTGGCTGCATGTGCCTTTTTCCAGTGGCTTCTATAACAAATTTGCTCTTTACAGGTTAAAAGATACTTTGTCTCTTTCCAGCACTGCACACTAATAGTCCAGTTTGTTTACTGGTGTGTGTTATCCTTACCCAGACACTGAAAGCAAGGAAACTTCTTGTAAGACTTCTCAAGTGAGGTAGGCTGTGCCGGGTCTGAAACTTCGTTGGAGATCTGAAAGTTGATCTTACTTAAACTGGCTCAGGCATCATTGCTAGTAATGAAGATTGGGCAATTGGAACTGAGCTGAAAAATTGTCGATGCACCGGGAAGAATTAGCTGCATGTCGCTCTTCCGTACCAGTGCTAACAGAAGTACAGCCTTGTTTCTGACAGTAAACTGAGCAGAGTCAACTGACCGTGCACACAGGAAGCAAAGAAAATTCACAGCAAAGTGCCACGTATTACAGTCATCTCTCTAATCACTAGAGGTCTGACTACTACTTGTGGTCATGAAAACAGTGGCAAGCCACAAAAATATAAACTTAATCCCAAATTTTGAATAGTGACCGTTGATTTTGGGTCTGGACTGAAACCCATTCAGGGCAGGGATCATGTCTTTGCATATATCTGTATGGCACATCTATAACACTCTGAGCGCAGTCTAGGGTTTTCTCCCTATGGCGCCTTTGAAAATCTCAGCATTAGACGATGATGATTAAGTGGAGCCATAACAACTCAGTCATTTAATAAAGGATATAGGGCCTGATTTTGGCCACCAGTACACCACACGCAGTCCCATTGATCCCGGCAGGACAACTTGAGAGCTAAGGTGAACAAGCAGGCTAGAATCTGGGGCTTAGATGAGGATGGACTCTATGATGTAGTAAGTCTTTCCCATCACTAACTACTGTGATTCTCTAGCTCCAAGAGTACCTGTTATTTTACCAGCTGTAGATCAAATTCTATCTTTGCATAAATTGGTGCACCTCCACTGACACAAAAGAAGTTTGACCAATTGTGTGATTTGGCCTATTATCTCATATAATAATTTAAAAAGTTCCTGACATAATATTCTGGGAAGCTCATGAAAGAAAATAGAAGGAATGAATGAATGAGTGAATAAATAAAATAAGCCATTGATTTTAGAAGACTAAATAGTAAGTGACGTGTTATGTACAGTAATAATTCTGAATCAAAACAGACGTACAATTATTGTATGTATTTGCAATTATTTTACAGCCATCTATTGCAAAGGGCATTTGCATGGAGAAAAAGCTAGTTCTAAAGTATTCTTTCAGTTTATTGCATGTCGTTTCCACATAAGTACCAGAGCTTCTATTGTTGTATCATAAACACATTGGTTACATGAAAAAGAACGAAAGTTCACATGCTTTTGTGTAGTCTCATAAGTTACCATTTTTAGTGGCAACCTATCCTTAAGGTCTGAAGGTAACAATTTTTAAAGTACCTCAGTGGTTTAGGAGCCTGAGTCCCACTGAAAAAAAAATCAATGGGACTGAGTCAGTTTTGGAGATTTTACCCTTCAAAGCTAGCAATGGCATGTGGAAACTACTTTTAAATTATTAGCTCTGTCAGGCCCCTGGGAACCTGATCAGGTCAGTCAGTGAGAAATGCGATGCTCAGTTGCATAGTGTCTCATGGCTGATTTAATGCATACTCATTTATCAATTCCTCTCCCCCCCACCTCCAATTTCTTTTACAAGACTGCAGTCCTTAACATGAAATAGGCTAGAATGGATCAGCTCTTCTGTTTCGGTGGAGAGGTTTTCTATTTCACGTGGTCCCTTGTGGTTATGTTCACCTTCTCCCACATCTGACTGCTTTCCCTGAATGCATACATGCTGTCATAATAGGGCAGCACAGGCAAAGCCACTTCGTGTGGATTTGCGTAGTTCTTTGAAGTTATACGATTTCATGTTTGAAACAATCCTTTAAACAATGGTTTGGGGAGAACAGAAAAGATTCAGAGGTCCAAATGCTGTGCTCCAAGAGTCAGTCTTCCCTAGGGCTGGCTCCACACAGGCATAGCTGGCAAGAAGAATTCAGAAATGCTTCTGCTAGCACCTGTCTCAGTTGTGAATAAACAGGACTTCAGTCTCCAGGTCCATCAGTCCTTCAACCTTCAAAAGCACAATATTGTTACACACGAGGAAAAATAAGCCCACATCTCTGGTCTTTTAGTCTTGCTGATCCATGACAATTACCGTCAAAAGCAATGATTTCACTCCCTGTTGGTGGTGTATGTTTTCAAAGACATGTGGCTAAAAACCAGGGCTATAAACAAGTGATGCACTCAAAGTCATGTTTATTCCCCTGTAACAATCACTTAATGTGACATTTGCATTTGGCCCATAAGCAGAGGAGTTCACCTGACGCAGGGTGGCCCAATTAATGCTAAAGACCTTGTCTCTTTGATCCCGAGATTCCACTGAATACCAATACAACTCCCATTTAAGAGTATTACAGAGGAATCAATCACTTGTCCAAATGGAACAGTGCGTTGAGATTCGCTGTCGGGAGAGAGGTTGCTTCTCTGCAGGCAGCACATCAGGCTTTGTCTGAAAGACTGGAACTGACAAAAAGCCAGTCTCTATTGGCCATCAATTACTTCTAGCAAAAATGGCAATACACTTTCACATTGAGGTTGGCACTGGGCATCACGCAGCCATTGCCATTCTCTAGAAGCTAGGCTGCAAGCGATGAGAGTCAATCATCATCTACCTGAGGTATTTTCCAAAGCCATTCTCGGAACCTTTTGCAGCAGGAAAGGCTCATGGGATTGCAGCTCAAAATGAAGTCAGAAAAAGATGCCTTCCCTTTAGAAAAATAGGAGTGCTTTTTTGGGTAATTGCCTTAGGCAGCATGAAAAAGCAAATGCTCGTCTTGTTTATCGTTTTACAGCCAATACTATGCAATCTCAAATCTCAGTGATAAACCCATGATGATTAAGAAGAAAAGGAAATTAAAATTGCCCACATGTCTTGGTAAAACACCCATCTTAGAGATTTGTGTTGAAATCTCAAGAGAAAAAAGCAGCAAATGGGAGACGGGGTCATCTTCTTTCTCCTAATAAGCAATTAGCTTCTGAGTACACTGTAAGCATTGTTTTGAAAGCAAGTATTGGGCAAATAAGTATTGTCAGACAAACTTGGTGGTTTTTTCCTGGACAGATTTATAAATTTGGTGAATAAAGGTGTGCAGTAAATGTCGAATATTTGAATTTCAGCAACGCATTTCAATTTGTCTCCCAGCCTTTTTAAATAATTCATCCAAATTGGCACGGATAGGAATGCTGTCCTGTGGTTGGAAAACTGATAAACAAAGGGTTCCAGTAACTTGCACTGGTTTATGTTTGTGCGGAGGAGAGATATTTAGTGGGTTATCTTTGTTAGGTCGGCTGTAATTTAACATCTCTTTTACAGTGATCTGATTAAAAAGCAAGTTAATTACACTTAAAGATCCTCAATTAGGAAGAGCTGTCTACACCAGTGAGGCGAGGGAAACCAGTGCCTGGACAATAAAAATAAAATGAGAAATAATGTATCATTGCTGTAGTGTGGAAGTGTGCAGAAGCCCATACCAGCTGCGTATGTCTACACTACAACTGAAAGAAGCCTCCTAGCCTCGGTAGACACTCGTGCTAGTGAGACTCAAGTATGCATGCTAAAAATAGCAGTGTGGATGTTGCCGCTCTGGCAGAGGCTCAAGCTAGCCACCAGAGCGCAGACCCGGGGAGGGCATGGGGTCAGGTGGGCTTCAGAACCTGAGCTGACACCCAGTCCACAGTGTCCAGACTGCTATTTTTAGCCTGCTAGTTCAAACCCCGCTTCCACTAGTGTGTCTGTCTGGGCTGAGGGGCTCTCTTCCAGCTGTAGTGTAAGAGAGTGTCCCTGCCCCAAAGCGCTTGCCAGCTAATTAGATAAGACAGACAGACAAGGTGAGAAAAACGATACCATTACCCCCATGTTTCAGATGGGAAACTGAGGCTCAAGTCAATTATTCAACTAGGTGTGTGTCTAGCTTTAAGCATGTGGGTCGTCTCATTGACTTCAGTGATTAGAGTTATGCAAGTGCTGAAATACTTTGATGAACTGAGGCCTAAGTGACATGCTCAGGGTCTCAGAGAGTCAAGGACAGCAGCAGGAATTGAATTCAAGGGTCATGAGAAACAGTAAAGTTCAAAGAAACCTGGGAATGATACTGAAGAGCAAATTAGATGCAAGAGTAACATGCAGTGTGGCTGCAGACAGGGCCAATGCATGTTCAGTCTGCAAAGGCTTTATGTCATGGAGCAGGAAAATTTCTACAGCTCATTTTGTTTCGTGGTTCCTTGTTACCAGAGAGATATTGGCAACATGTAGAGCGTTAAGAGATGAACAAATGGCAAGAGTTGGATTAAGTTATTTGCCTTGATTTTAAAAACTGTCAGAGAAGCAGTCCCAATTGGTATATTGTATAAGGTGTGGGTGGGTGGGTGGGTGGGTGGGTGTGGACATCTTGGGAGAAATTCTGGACCCATTGGAGTCAATGGAAAAAAACTCCTATTGACTTCAGTAGGACCAGGATTTCACTCCTTTTTGCATCTGCAGTGCCACTACTGGTGAGGAGATGCCGTGTGTATGCATGCATAAATTCCATCTGTACAACACTGCAAGAAAAGAAGGGAAAAATATGATGAAGGGAAAAAATGAAGCAGGTAAGAGGTGACTTGATCACTGTCTACATGTAAACACATGGGGAAGACGTTTCTTATAGTAGATGTTTCTTTAATGCAGCAGAAAAAGCATAAGAAGATCTGATGGCTGAGAGCTGAACCTAGGTAAATTCAGAATAGACATAACGCCCACATTTTTAACAGTGAGGTAAACTGACCATTGGAACAAGTTACCTCAGGATGTGATGGATTTTCCATCACTTGAAGTCTTTAAATCAAGTCTGGATGTCTTTCTAAGAGATATCCTGTAGTTCAAATACAAGTAATGGGCTTGATGCACTGGGTGAGGTTCTCTGGCTTGTTTTCTACAGGAGGTCAGACTAAGGATCATGGTGTTCCCTTCTAGCCTTAAAATCTATGAATCAATGAAAACTGGAAAATGAAAATCAAATGGCTACACAACATAGCATCTTCTTGATCTTCTTATACAGGTTTATATATTTAGCTTGTTACCTTTGCACGATTTTTACTAATGATAATTTTTTCTTATTCCTTTAAGTGCTGTTGAAAGCCCTGAAAAGTATGCACACACAACAGGTACATCCTAGGCAGTAAGAACCACTGCGCCTACACCCTGGTTATGTCTAAGGCTCAGAAAGTAGTTTGCTCTCCAGAGAACATTCAGCATTGATCTCTTTGCTGAGACAGCCGGCAATGTCAATTGCAATAGCATTTTTGTGATTTGAATGGATTAGGAGCTGAACTGAGACTACTAACTCATTTTTATAGGCCACCAACTATCTATCAGATGGGTATGACTTTCAGTCACGAGCAATTCTGACTGCATTTGAACCCATGATCTGGAGGTTGAAAGCTACATAATCTGTTAATTACCAGTCTCCAGAGCCACCCCCCATACAAGCATAAACATCCAGATTCTATACTCTACTCTACAGGATGCTTGTCTCAGGGATCACAGCATGAAAATTTACAGTCCATTTCATGCCTGCTGTGAAAACTCACAATGGCACCACAAGCCATTACTTCCATCGAACGCCATGCCATAGTATACTGGGAACATTGCTTTCCATCTCAAGCTAATGGAGGTGTGGATATGTGTTGCCACTGTTACCTTCTCATTACATTTAAGATTTACATCCCACTGACTGGTACCGTGAAACAATATGACTACAATGGCAGGCAAATTTCAAGGAGAAATAGCAAGTGATTACTGTCTAAATAACAGGAAGACACACAGTATTGCCTGGTATGTGATTATCTGTGGCTGCTTGAGCACCTACATCAGTGGTAGAAACTGTTGCTCTTTTCAGCAGCATGCAGTGAATGACAGAGTTGGCGACCGGTGCTGCAGTGGATAAGAGAGTCTATAGACACCCAGGAGAAAGTGATGTGACAGTAAATGTTACTAGGGATAACTATTTTTAGGGGAAAGGACAAACTCAAACAATGACCATTCATATAAAATTCTTCAGTAGTGGAGCTATCCAAGGTACAATTTATGTTACATGAAATATTACAAGGAACCGTTTTCAAAGTGAGTGCACAACCAGTGTTCTCATGTCACTTCCAATGCACACTTCTGGAAAGTTATGCACGAGGGTCAATTTAATGTTCATGCTGAAATGGCACTTCTAATTTGGTTGGCATTTTTTTTTTGGTACATTTTGTTGTTTTTGATTATGGCTCTGATTTTCCCAAGCCCAATTAAGCATAGAATTTAAAATATCTTTAAGATGAAATTGATGTTGATATATTACCATGAGAGTAGATCTATGCTGTAGTCAATGATGTTTTGTGCTTGGATGGTAATTACTGTCAAAATGCAAAGAGTTAGTGAACAGGACCCATGGGGAATGGCAGGATGACACTCTGTGCAAGACATCCTGCTAATAGGTCTGAGAGCAATTACTGTATGGTTTATGATCACGACACTTAACCCTTTAGGTCTCAAGCTATGCAGAAACACACACCCTGCTTTGGCTATTTTCCAGTGTGTTGTTATAAGACAAGCCCCGTATATTCCATTATACCACAGGCAGTGGATTTGCTGCAGAACTCATTCATTGTCACAATTGTGCCCCAGCAACTGAGCTTTGAAACCCTTTTGGAAATAATTCTTTCCAAGAACTGCATCTATACTGAGGCAGAGTTTTCCATCTGAGTCTGCAGATATTCTGAAACAGGCTCTAAGAAACCTGGAACTAAGTCAATTCATATCAATGCTTCTGGAATCTAATTATGGGCACTTAACTGTCACCTCTAATTGTTTTGCTGCAGAAACATCCACCTAATGGTCTTATTTCACAATAGTTAGGCCTCTCAGCGGCCAACAACGTTACTTCAGTTTGTAAAATTAGCCAGAAACGACCACAGAGTTTCAAATTCATGGCACAGGAGACCAGAAACACTAACCACAGAATACATGGAGACTTTATAATTATTAAGGACAATTTGATTATTCTCTGAATCATTGTAAGACTATTATGCACAGCAGGCCAGATCATCAGATGGTATAAAGCAAAGTGGCTACAGTGAAATCAGTGTAGCTATGTTGGTTTACACTGACTAAGGATATAACCTTTTTTGAAATGGCCACACGACTGCTTCTAGTGCAAACATTCACTTGAGTGAATTCATTCATGGTGGAATTTAAGACACAAACATTCTTGGGAATATGGACTCACTCATTTGAATGTTAGTGAAGAAGGCCTGATTGAAGTCACTAGGATTGTTCACTTGCTTAAAATTAGGCTCATGCTTAAATACTTTTGAGTCGGGGCCTAAAAGGGATCATGACTACCTGCAAATACCTTCAGTAGGTTAAATTTTCCAGGATATTTGTGAATACTGCTTGCCGTATTTGCCAAGTTCTACCTGAGGAACACAGGTGGTGAAGTGCAGGGAAGCTCACACTGATACTGTCCCATGCTGTGTCTGTTTAGCAGATATTAGTGTGCTGCACAGCCTGATTCTCCTCAAATTCACACCAGTGCAAAGCAGGTGGAACTCTGTTGAGTCCCTCAATTGAGGGAAAGAAAGTCCTCCATCTCTAGCTTTGTCAAACCAACATCTTTCACCAGTGCTAAATTCAATACAGTTAAGAGAAATTATGATTCACTACACCATATCTTTCAAAGGTCTACAAACCTGATCTTTGGCCTACTATAAAAGCCTATTTTGGCATTGCTAATTTGATTCCAGATATCAGGTTAATCTTTACTCTGGAAATGATAATGGTTAGTTTAGAATAAAATCTGTTTAAATCAGTAAAAAACCAAATTCTTTTCCAATGTGATTTCAAAGTTGTATCCACAGTTTCTAACTGAACAACAAGATTTTAGAACAGATTCTACCTCTCTCGGATTAAAAATGTGAATTAGGTATTAGGAAAAGTAGTCATCATGGCCATTGTCCAGGAGAGCATTTAAGCATGTTCTTAAATCCTACTGAAGCCAATGGGATTTAAGCATATGTTTCAAGTTAAGCATGGGCTTTGTGCTTTTGCTGAATAAGGATGCTTTGCTGAACCAAGGCCTATGTCACTGTATCATCATCTTTCATTATTTTTTGTAGCTATATGGGTATGGCAAGTTGACTACTATGCAACTTAAGTACGGTGTTGGCTACTCTCAAGAGCTGTAATACATGGTTCAGATATACTACATTAAAAATGATACCCTAATGCAAAGAGTGCCAACTGCCTCTGATATACAATCAGTGCTCTGTCAGTCTCTGCAGACCCATTTCCCACACAGCACAACTCCAATTATAATCTCATTCCGATTAACAGTGCCTTGATGGCAATTTCATTACTCAAAAAGTAACATTTATTAGTCTATTGTAACATGTTGTGATTGTAATTCTAATGCTAATAGGAAGAAGTTTAACCTCACTTCATTTTCACCACAGTTAAAAACCTTATAACCATGTTCATAAATCAGGGTTTCAAATGTCATAAAAGCAGAGCTGCAGATCACAGCCGTGGGGTTTTTTCCCTCCCATATTTTACGTTGCACTTAGTCTCTTTGAAAACTCCACTTAGAATCCACATTTCAGAAAGATTACTATAACGATGATAGCAGGGAAAATCCTGTATATAATTTGCATGATTTAGGTGGATTCTGTTTTCGGTTACATTAATAAACCAAATACGAGGCATGTTGATGAAAGCTCTTTCCCTTGTTCAGAATTAACATTTTTATTAGTGATTTGTTTGGGGATGCCCTGCCTCCCACAGTCATGCCATGCCCCGAGAAGGATTATTGGATTTTGTAAATAAAACACATTGCAATTGTGGTTTCAGTGGGCTAATTAATTCATTCTCGGTGGGTCTTTGACTAAATGAAAAGACCTTATAGAGGACAGTTGAGCCACCGTGAAATTCTTTCAATTCCCTCTTCCTTTTTGTAGGTTTATGCTCTACAGTTTCACCGCTAGCTCATTAGAAATGGAGGATTGTCTTGTGGTTAAGGCCCTAGACTAGGGTGACCAGATAGCAAGTGTGTAAAATTGAGACAGGGGGTAATAGGCACCTATATAAGACACAGCCCCGAATATCGGGACTGTCCCTCTAAAATTGGGATATCTGGTCACCCTATCCTAGACTGGGGTTCTGGTGCTCTAGGTTGAATTCTTGGCTTTGTCACCGAGTGCCTGTGTGACCTGGCTTGAATCACTTAATCTACCCTGTTCCTCCTCTGTAAAATAGGGATCCTGATGATACATTCTTCCAAATGCCATCCTTGTTCATCTCCCCAGAACTCATCCTGATCATTCAGGTTGAGCAATGGGAGGTGGATTTGGGCCAGAGGGCCAAATCCTGATACCTTGTTCCACAAGTGGTCCACAAGTGGCCTCACTGAAGTCAATTGACTATTTATGGGGTCAAGTACTATGCAACATGAGGGGGGATATTGGAACCTCACCCATGGTAATTCATAATCTGAAGTTTTAAAACTTTGGACAGGCAAAGCCCATTGAAATTCCAGGTCTTATTCAAACCTTTTTAAAGGAGTTTCCTTTCAGTCTTTTCCGTATCTTATGCTTACTTCACCCATTGCCTATTTGCAAGGTTATTGACACTTTTAAATGCAGAGTCAGCATAGAGCAAGTGACTTTCAACTAGGAAACAAATTTGGTGCTTAGGGCCAATTTCTTTCTTGCATACACTGCTGCATAAAATTGAGGGCATTAAATCAGACCAAGAGAAAAGGAGGTAGTCTCTGAAAAATCTGGCCCTATTGGTGGAACAATTTACATAATGGTGAAATCCTACCTCAGTGAAGTCAGTGGCAGTTTGGCATTGACTTCAATGTGACCAGAATTTCACCCTGGATCTTTATATGCCTTTTTCAAGCTGGAGGGATAAAGTGTGGTGTACATCATTTACTTGTTGTTTACAGTACCTTACAGGGGAAGGCTATGCAATTCTTGATCCGCCCTGTATGATGTACTTTGTTGCTGACGAATTAAAAAGTTACAGATCTGAAAAAAACAGGGACAGCTTTCTCACAGAAGCTGCCAAACTGTATACAGGCAAACTGGACCTCTTGGTGAGAATGAATCCTTCCACTGCAATTCAATTGGCTTCACAGTCTGAATTTGGACCATATTATTCAGCACAGTAACATAATTAATATGCAAGGCTGAACACCACATGTTTGCATCCACAGCGATAGCCCCGAAGTAGAGACCTATTTTATCTCATTTTGCCTCCGCGCTGATTTTTGGCTGCTGTAATATCATGGCACCTGCAAACCCGGCTGTTGTTAAGAATCTGGGTGAATATTCATAGACCCATATTTCCAGAGTGCCAGTTCACATGAGATTTGTGTGTTTTAATATTTCCATTACTGATCTTTTTCAGATGTATTATGCAATGCAATGAAAAAAATTGGTAACATTAGCAGACGAAACAGAAGATTATGTATGAGAATGCACTCTAATTGCATCTTATCGATGAGAAAACAACCTATGGGCCAAATTCCAACCCTCTCAGTCACATTGCAGAGCATAGTACTCCACAATCACTGCATTTGAAGTCAATGGGACTATTATAGAGTAAGGTGCTGTTCAACATAGAGAAGGATACCAGAATGTGGCTTGTCTGAAAAAGTTATTCAGACCTCTGTTCAGCAAGCTACTTAAGCACATCATCATCATTTTCTCAGAGCTAAGCACTATAGAGTCGCATCACAATGAACACTAAGAACAGCACATGAGACACATTGGCCAGGAATGTTCCTCCACATTTTGCAGTCTTCACACAGGCTTGAGAAACATCTCCCCAGTCCTCCACATTGTCAAACCCCGCTTGCTGTGGACATCCCCCATCCCTGGCACTTGGCACCAATCCTTGCAACACTTGCTTCAGCAATCTTTCTCTGCTCTTCCAACCCACATGTCCCGCAAACTCAAATGTTCTTCATCTCGTCATCTTGATATTAGGTATCACTCTGGTTATCCTATACATTAAGGTAATTGCCTCCTCATTAGTCATGCGTTTGTAGCATTTCAATTAGAAAGCAAAGAGTGTCTTGATGTCTTGTTTCCCTAGCAGCCATGTCTCATGTCCACATAACAAGACGTGGAAGATGAAACTGCAGCTATTTCATTTTACACTCCATGTTAATACTTTTGCTTCTCCAAATGTGTCTGACCACTGTTAGAGCAGCAGTGCTGAGTCCAGGTCTAAGTCAGACCTAAGTGATATTTAGTGTCCCATGCAATCAGACATTCATTTGACATGCTCAACATGCTCCAATATATCCTCAGATTTGGGTGGAAATATCTTCACCTTTTCAATTTAGATGTCACCATTGTCTTTGTCTTTTCTTGTGATATCTTTAACCCTAATTTCTGTTTCTACTGCTATCAATCTATCAATTTTTGCATCTCCTTCTGTGATGATCCAATCTGTGCAAAGCACATATGACTAATTTTTCATCCATTGACGGAAAACCCCGGTAGTTTCCATCAGTGCTCTTCTTAGGATTTCTTCTTCAAGATAACACTTGAAGAGGGTCAGGGATAGCAAGAAGCCCTGTGTGATACCTATCCTCAAGTTGCACCAATTACTCATGCCCTGCAATCACTGAAGCCATGACACTCCCAGAGATTTTGTAACTACCTTATTACATTTTCACCAACTCCAGATAGCCTCAGATTTGCCCAAAGAGCTTTGTACCAAATACAAATAACTTAGCAAATACCTTAGCAAAATCCACATAATAGAATCAGAATATTAGGGTTGGAAGAGACCTCAGGAGGTCATCTAGTGCAGCCCCTGCTCAAAGCAGGACCAATCCCAACTAAATCATCCCAGCCAGGGCTTTGTCAAGTCCCACCTCAAAAGGATGGAGATTCCACCACCTCCTTAGGTAACCCGTTCCAGTGCTGCACCACCCTCCTAGTGAAAATGTTTCCTAATATCCAACCTAGACCTCCACCACTGCAACTTGAGACCATTGCTCCTTGTTCTGTCATCTAGTACTACTGAGAACAGCCTAGCTCCATCCTCCCTGCAACCCCCCTTCAGGTAGTTAAAGGCTGCTATCAAATCATTCTCCATCACTTTCTTGCATAACACATACAGATTGAAGATTTGCTCCGCCATACCTCTTTTGGGTCTGAACCCAGCTTGTTCTTCAGTCAGAAAGTTTTTTCTTGGGAAATTCTCTCCAGGAGGATGCAAAGCAGTATTTTGGTAGGTTGGATAAATAGAGAGATTGTATGGAAATTTCCACAAACAGCTGAGTCACCTTTTTATGAACAGGAACCATTAGGGACTGTGTCCAAGTCGTGGGCCATCTTCCAGACTCCCAAATCACACTAGCAGTCTTATGTTGTGTCCAGATGAGTCCTTCACCACTTTTAATTAGTTCTTCTTGAAGGTTATCTATTCCAGGGGCTTTATTGCCTTTTCAGTGCCCTCAACTTCTCTATTATAGGAGAAAGCTCATCAGGATAAGTCTCGT
Source organism: Mesoclemmys tuberculata (assembly GCA_007922155.1). Taxonomy (NCBI): domain Eukaryota; kingdom Metazoa; phylum Chordata; order Testudines; family Chelidae; genus Mesoclemmys; species Mesoclemmys tuberculata. The sequence goes on along the minus strand of ML675617.1, from coordinate 19,402,235 downwards.
ATAGATCTCCTCTGCTTCTTTCACTTCCATCTTAGAATTCATTTTACTCATGTTATACACTTCCTGGTAATGCGTACCCCAAATGTTGGATGAAATAGTGCTTTTCCTGCCAGAGAAACCGTTGAAAGAGTCTTGATGGTTTGATAAGTCTTCCTAGTGGCATTTGCCACAAAAGAGTTCTGTATACCAAGGCACGAGTGTTCAAGTCAATCTTCCTTTGCCACTTTAATCAGTGCATCTATTTTTCATGTCATACAGGAAAGTTCTTTTGCAGTTTCATCTGTCTTCCTTTGTGCTCTTAGCTTCCTTTGTTGATCACACAAATTCAGGCTTTTCTAAGTTTTTTCTTTAAGATCTGTTTCTCCAGAAGTTCATCCACAGTCTCTGAAATGCTGCAGGAGATGTTGTAGTCTATTTGATCTACGCTGCTTGCGCAGAAGTCAGTAACTTGCAGCTTTTGTTCAGTCATCTTCTTGAATTCCACCTCTGTTTCATAGACTTCCAGTATTCAACATTATAATGGACTCTGGAGATACATGATGGCCATTTCTTGCTCCATAGTTTGATCTTTATCTTGGCTATTATAAAATTATGATTGGATCCTATACTGGTCTTCTTAAAAGAAGAACTCACCATCAAACTAGAGCTCCGCCTCTTTGAAATCTAGATGAAGCTGATCTGATTCAGAGTCCACAAATCCAGCAATGTCCAAATCCACACCTTTGCAGTTTGTGCTTGAAGAAGGTATTCGTTAGCACCAAGTCATTTCCAGTCAGAAATTGCATGAGTCGCAGTCTTCAGCTGTTTGTCTTTCCATACTCAAATCTCCTAACACAGCTGTGCCATTTTGGGTGACTCAGGACCAATGCATTCCAGTCACCTTCTACAAATAAGATGTTTCTACCGTGAGCAGAAGCTTGCTCCTTCTCAACATCACCATAGAACTTCAACCTCTTCATCTTCACAGTCACCAGAAGAGGCTGTAACAGGGAAAACCAGTTACATTATGAAAATGGCATGCCAATCCGAGGGTCATCAACCTGCTGTTGACCAATTTGTTGGCCATCTCATTGGGGCCGATATATTTCTTGATCAGACATGCCTACCCCATGTTGTCTTATTCTAGCATCACCACTCTAGAAGAGCATGCTTCCTTCTGCAGTAATTATCATTCCTTTACCAATCCATCTGCAGTCACACAAAACCAATCACTTCTCTTAACTGATGAGAGCTCATTGTGTATTAGCTTGATGTAACCCGCTTTCATGGTACAAACATTCCATGTGCCGATGGAAAACACTTGCTTTACTAGTTTAATTGGCTTGGAATCTAATCACTGCTTCTCAAATGCATGGCTGAAATTACCCAGTGCTAAAGCATTAATTCCCCTGAATGTGGTAGCCAATGTGTCACCTCTATGCTGAAGTGTCACCATGTCATCATGAATGATTATAGACGATAATGCTGGTGGTGTCCATTTCCTCTCCAGCACCCACTACCATTGACATCTGAGGATGATCATTCACCTTGAGAGCTGTGGCACTCTTGGCTGGCATTTGGAGTTCCTTCTTTTAGGTAGCTGTGTACCCAGGTTAAAGAACCATGCCTGCCCTAAGCAGTCTAGTTTCTTTTAAAGGGCACCAGCCAGTCACCTTTCACACCCATTTTTGGTAAAAACACCTCCATTTCATAAAGTCAAGTCATGAGGAGTTTGACTGCCAATGTGATTTTGGCTCCCAAGTGCCTACATACTTTTTGAAAATGTGATTTAAGCTCCTAAATTGGTTAGACATCGCAATGCTGAGTACAGCAATGGAGAAATACCTTCAAAATCTGAGCCCTAGTGCTTTTGGAGAATACTGTAAAGAATGAGCAGCTGTGATCTGAAGAACACTAGAATTAATTTCCTCTTCTCTTTGGAGGAGGAGGATGTGTCATTTTTAAGAGCATATTTTGTTAGCTCAAAACTTATTGTAAAAAACCCATCTCCTCCAAAAATAAATCAAAGGAGGCAAAAAAGGAGATTTCCGCTATATGATTTCTACTTGTAACTCAACAGTGATTTCATCTTTTAACAGCCTCCGCTTTATAATGTGGAATTGCATCACTGCGTTTTTTAATTCATGTTTTCTAAACAGAAGGCAAAGTTATTCAATTTTAGAACATAAGGCTACATTGTGCCTGCAGGCACATTCCTAAATAAGGAGCAGTGGGTAAGCCGCACCATCCCAGGATAAGACCTGGGGTAGCCAATGGTATGCCTCGGACACACAAATCTTTCCCTGCTCTCCCGTGGACCTGGGGAACAATATTTTGTTACTGGCTTATCACGGCAGCAAATTATGACACTTCCCCCAAACACAACATCTTACCTATGCTGGCTGGTTCTTTTGGGGAGCAGAACCAAGGCTCTGCCCACTCCGTACCCTCCACCTTTCTTACACACCCAATTGCACTGAAGAGAAGTAGCAGGTGCATAGAACCCACTTAGTCCTGCACACCCAAGCTAGGGCAAAAATGGGGTTCTTACACCCTCTTATTTCCCTATAATGGGAGTATAGTCACAGTCTAGCCTTGTTTGCCATGCAGAGGAGGTGAGAGCTCCTAGCAGCTTCCTTGGCTTTTTCATGACAAAGTGATACAGTGTACATTAAAAGCTCACTCACCTGTGATGTGTGATGTCTTTCCACCATCCCTCTGTAACCACATCACATACAACCAATGACTGAAAGCCCTTTTGCCTGCAGTACATGGGACCCATTTTCCCCTCATTGCCCAGGGATAGGGAAGAAGGGATTTTTCCCTGCAGTTCTCATGCTTTCATCTAACTTTCTAAGCTGTGCCACCTGAATGGTAGTTATTTAAGTCTGAATGGTGCCTTCCCACTAGCGGGACCCCTAAGTGCTTTACACACTGCCTGCAAACTGAGGGCCAGATTGTGCCTTTGAAGCTGGGTTGCTGTGGAGCAGTTATGCCCTAGCAGGAGCTCCAGGACGCATCATTCCTCAAGCAGACAGAATTCCCTTCCAGGTCCTTAGGAGGGCGAGACAGGCTTTCCCCATGTATCTGGCCAGCTCTGCTGGCCTGTGAGAGTGGCTAGGAGGCAGGGCCACAGCTAGGGAGTGCTAGGAAGGAATTCAGGGGAGCACAGGGGCTGTATGGTTCCTTCCTCAACATATGGTAGGAAGGGGGACGGCTCCTGCTATTCATACAGACCCATGCAAGCATTAGGCACACTCTGGACCTCACCCAGTCCAGTAATAGAGCCATCGCTTGGGTGAAACAATGGTTCTGGTAACAAAGGAGCGCTACCTGTGTGGGATGCAAAGAATTCCATAGCTAATGGAAGCCGAACAGGGGAATTTCGTTGGGCACCATGTACTGGAATTGTCCATGCTGAAATCAGGATTTGCATGTGCAAACAGTGCCATGGGCTCTGTAGCAAGGCGCTGTGGCCTTCCTCGGAGTCTGACCCAAGGAAGGGTCACAACGCCCCTGCTGGGCAGAACAAGGCCCTGCAGGCCGAATGCTCTGGGAGAAAAAGGGCGGAGCCAGGACAGGAAAGGTCAGCTTAAAAGGCCGGCCTAGCACTCAGTCGGGGGAAGCTGCTGCTGGAGACAGATATACCTTCCCTGAGGCTGTGGTCTGGGCCTGACCCAGGCTTTGTGGCTGTGCGGAGCAACTGCCCCACCGAGCGGAGCCTCCAAAGCCTGCCTGGGCCGCCGGGCCTGAGTGACTGGGAAAAGCTACCCGAGGTCACTGAATGGGAGCAACCCCCCGAGACTGGCCCTGACCTAGAGGAGCTGCCCAACGCTGGGGACTCACTGGAGCTGCCTCAGCTCAGTGTACTGGAGGCCCCTGGGACGTGGAGGAGCTGCCATCCACGGATAGCCTGAGGAGTTTCTGGACCTACCGCCAGCCGATGGTGAGGGATTTGTGGGGCTCCTGCTCGCCATCTACCCCAGCGACCCGGAGGAAGACCCCTGGCTGCAGATACCTTGAGGGTGGGAGACAGTAGCCCAGGGATGGCTGAGCATAGTTTGCTGAGCCTGCAGTCAACCCCATCAGTGTGTTGCGGCTGGATCCCCGCTGACTCAGTGGCCAACCACTTGGCCAACGCGAGGGCCCTGGGCTGGGATGCAGTGAAGTCGGGTGGGCCTGAATCCCCTTCCCCCCTTCCCTAGACACCCCAGGAGTGCTTGGCTCCTCTGAAGCTGTGTTCCAGAGGATACTGAGCTTCCCAGCCCACCTGTCAGCAAGCCAGGGGCTATAGCTTACGTTGCCTGCCCTGCCCCACCCCATCTGAAGGCCGGGGGCAACAAACTGCTTGCCAGCCCCGCCTGTTGGAAGGCTGGGGGCTATAGACTACTTTTCCTGCCCCGCCCTGCCTGAGCACTGGGGGCAATAGACCACTTGCCCACCCCACCTGTTGGAAGGCTGGGGGTCGTGGGCGCCGTACCAGCCCTGCCCTATGTGAGGGCCAGGGGATACAGACTGCGAGGGAAGCCTGCCTCACCTGGGGCTGAGGCTAAATTCTCATAATCCATGAGTTTTATTCCTGTAGACCAAGGCGCTGTGGCCTTCCTCGGAGCCTGGGCCCGAGGAAGGGTTGCGACACCCCGGCTCAACCGTGCCACCAGCCTACAGCTCTTTAATGAGCTAGGTAGACAAGACTTCAGTTTTATGGCTCTTTCAAAAGACAAGTGCCCCCTGAGATGAGGTCACAGCTACCCCCAGGAGAAGTGCTTTTCTGGGTCAAGTCACAAGTTTTGTTATATAGAAACAGACCAGAGTACCTGATTTCAATAGCCATGTAACAATGGTGTTATCACATCTATAATACCATTGTACCATTACTTTTGTAATGGATTTTTCTCTCCTGTGTAAAGTTTGTAGGAAACATGTCAGCAGAAGGGGTGGGAAATGTGAGGACATGGGGCTCCCCAGAGAGACCACGTTTCCCCAAGTCCACATGCCAAAGCCTGGGGCTCAAGTGCCAAGGCCTCCCTCCAGCCCTGCCCTCCACACTTTCAGCAGCCTCCATCGCTCTGCCTTATAAAGCTACCTCTTCCCCCCCATCTCCTTGACACACCCCGTGCTCCTCATCATCCCAAGCTTCCAAAACAACGCGACTGTGAACTGTCACACCACACTAACTTCACTTCTTTCTCACAAACATCTAGGGACGTTTCTCTCTCTTGGTTGGGCTTCATGATGCGTCTGAGCACCTGCATTCAAGAGTTGCTTCTCCCCTCACCTCCATCTCTTCCTCCCAAAATTCATGGTGGTGTGCATCTTTACTGAATGCCGGGGAGGAGAACAGTTTTGGTTCTTTTCTTGTTTTGTAAGTTAAAGCAGATATTTGGGAGACTTCACAAAGGCGGTAGCCACTGAAATGGCAGAGATTCTTGGCCCTTCCCATTCTGTGCGACAGGGGTAAAGGGGGTGCACCCAGTCAGTGGAACAAAACTGAGTTCACACGGGGAAATCCCATTTTATCTCACCAGCTCTCAGGTGATAAACCTTGGTTTATCTGCCTTAAAGAGTGTAAAAAAGCCATCCCACTACCATTTTACCAGGTTATCCCACAAGCTTTGCTTTGTGAAGATGCCAAATGATGAGGTTATATCTCCTCCTAGCTCTTTGTCCAATAAGAAAGTCCTTATTTGCCCAAGTATTTAAATTCTGAACATCCACTTCTGGAATGTCCTTAGTTACTTATTGCTTTAGTTGGACTGTCTCACCATGAATTTTCTTCCACTGGTTAATAATATAAATCACTGGCATTCTGAATAGCCAGGTTACAAATAACAGGGGAGTAAATGCTTCCTTTGAAGACATCAGGAAGGTAAGGGTTTGCTCTTTATACTGAAGCTACCCAGCAACTTGGATAGTTCAGATGAGGTTCAGAAAAACTTCCAGATGTTAGTCTTTACTAGAGGCAAGCATCCGACCTTTTGGAATCTTGTTTCGCATTACTCATAGCAGGGTGATGCAGTGGCAACTGTCATAATTCTGTGGTTGACTGTTCCTTTGCCCCACCACGATCTCTTCAAGGGCACCCCTGAGGTCTAAAAGGTTAAAATTTCATGTCCATTCGTGAATCAAATGAGGCTCATCTGAGTCATCTCAGGCTGACTGTACACCATTCCTAGTTCTTTGGAAATGATCGTTCTAGAAACTTGTTTACCTGTCTAGAGATTTCCATTAATTTGCTTCCAGATTTCAGAGGAAACCCACCTAGCGAGCCAGGAATACAAAGAGCTATACAACATTTGATACAATAGTTTGTGTATCGGGCACATCTCAATATGATAGTCTTTGACGTTTCCATGCTTCCAAGATATCACATCTGTCACAGCATTAGCATGTTATGAAGCTGCCCAGGGTAAATTAATGATATTTTAAATTTTCCATGAGCTGAGCCAGCGCTGAGAATCCCTGGGAGGGAGATGCAAGCTAACAGTAAGAGCCAGATGTGGAGAATAAGGAGATCTAGATACTGTTCCTGGCTCTGGAAGCCATACATGGTCAAGGAGTGAGATCAAAGGGACTGTGATTAAGCAGTTAATGTACAGTCAAGAGATCCGAGTCCTCTTCCTGGTTTTGCCACTGGATGACTGGAGCAAGTAATTACCCCTTGCTTCATTTTCCCTGGTTGGAAAATGAGACTGTTTATCAATCATTTAAGTACTTGAGGTCCTTGGAGAAAAGTCGCTATCGATGCAGTCTACTATTATTTGTCTGTGGATTTTGGCACACCATCCTACAAAGTTTGAATGGGTGATAGCCTGAGGCAAAATCCATGCCAGGCCTCCCCAGCAGCTTTTATCTGCTCCCCAGTGTTGGAGGATTTCTGTTTCTTGCTATTGATTTTTGTGACCCCCCAAAGCCAAAAAGAGCCTTTGCTGGGAATGGACTCAAAAGCACATGCACTTAGGAAACCAGTGGCATCTGTTTCTACTCTGTGGGAAGGGACCTTTGGGTGGGAAATGACTGAGAAATTCCTCCCTGCTCCCATCCTATTTCCAGCATTCTGTCTCCTTCTTGCTCCCTCATCCCTGTCTGCAGGCGCCTCTGGGAAAGGAACAGCCTACGAAGTATGAAAGTCATTTGCAGGCAGAGAGATGTCACCACAAAGGGATTGTAGAACAGAGATGGGCATTTATTGAAACCATTTCTGCTTTCTTCTTTTGCCCAGGCCTTTCCAAAATGGAATATTTGTGGCACAGGAAGCATCTGATCTCCAAACTGAGGGCTTCTGCTCAGAGAACACAGATTTCATTTTAGGGCTTCCCTGAAGCCCCTCTGTCCACCACTGTCCCCTTCCTTCCCTTCCTCTCCCCCCACACTTTCCTGCCAAAGATCATGCTTGCCCGTCCTTGGCTAACTTCCTTCCAGTGTTTCCTGAGCTGGATAATTCCAGGATTTGTAGAACAGGGGAAAAGGGGAGAGAGAGATGGAGCTTTGGAGTTAGGATTGGAAATTTTGTTTCTCATTCCATTAACGTTGTCCGAAGGCAATAGACAAGTGAGAAGGATTACAAGGTACCTCATTCAGACCCCAGTTCAGCCAGGAACTCAAGCTCATGACTAAATTTAAGTATGTGAGTAGTCCCATGGACTTCAGCTACCCAGTTGTTTAGTTACACACACAGTGAAGAACCTTGCTGAATTGTGGTGCGAGACTTTCTTGAGACCGCTCTCTCATTTGATTGCTCTTTTTACTTATATACCACCTAGAAATATAGCGAGTTAACGGTCATACTGAGCTCTTATAGAGCAATTTTTGCCAGGACTTCACCTCTGCACATTATCAAAGAAGTTTAATTCTAAAAGGTCATTGTATTGTCTGTTTTTCTCAAAAGCCAACATAACCCTGCACAAGGAATTATATTCTTGCTTTCTTATTTTTCAAGGGTAATGGCCATTCAGTGATTTTTTTTTTTTAGTACAGCCAAAAAAGCAAACAATCCCAAAACTTAACACAACCACCATTTGTCTTCTTCATTAGCATTCTCTTTTCTAGTCATATACAAACAATATTTTCCTGCATTTAGAGTCTACAGCTTTCAGTCTAATGATTATGCTGAATCTATCATATTGATCTTCTGCCTCGCACTGATGTGACAATATTGGATTCCACTCCAATTAGAAAATCTTAATAGCAGGATGGACAAATCTCTAAACCTTAGACCTAAATTTGCACGGTTAAGGCCCAGATTCTCAAAGGTATTTAGGTGCCTACCTCCCACTGATTTAATTGGGAGTTAGGCACCTTTGAGGACCTGGGCCTGAATGTTCAGGAATCATTCCCATTGATTTCACATATGTATGAATTATTATTTATTCTGAATCACAGCTATTGCTAAAGTCCCCAGCCAAGATTGGGGCCCCACAGCAGTACTCACAAACACCTACTGAGTTACATTCACTGGCCCCAAAAGCTTACAGTCTAAACAGAGAAGACAGAAAAGGTGGGAGAGGGAAACGGACTCAGAGAGGGAAAGTAACTTGCTCAAGGTCATAGAGCAGATCAGTGGCAGGGTCAGAAAATGAATCCGGTCTCCTAGGTCCTAGTCCAGTACCCTATGCCTCTGTGCACACATACACACACAAACACACCTATTTTCTTCTCTGAGATCTCTGGACAATGAGTTCCAATGGGACCAATGAACAACTGAAGAGGTTGTTTGTGTTCCATTGTAGAGGTGGTTGGTGATAAGGCAGGAGATAGCAGGAAGTCTTCAACCAACTCCTTTTTACTAGGTCTTGCTGACCAGGTTGGGGTAACATGGTGGGCTCAGGTAATTAGGGTGCTTTCTCTGCCAAGTTACTGCTCCTGAAGCAAGATCATCTTGCTGGAGCATTATAGAGCTACAGCAACTAGAGGAAAATGCATCTCATCCTGCCTAGCTGGCTGAGGCCAGTGCAGAGATTGATGGTGTGCTTATGCTCAAGAACAGCTGGCAAATCTCCACTTGTCAAAAATATTCACCCTTCAAAGCTCACAAAAAAATAAAACGGGCAAATACTACCATCTGATTCACTAGCGAGAATAAAAGCTACTCTTCTTTTGCGTGCTAGTGACCTTAATGTAACCCAATACATTATTGATGGAAAATGTGGTGTTTGCAGGGAGGTGGACTGTGTGGGATAAAAGAGGGGAATGAAGGAAGACGGAGGATTTCACTTGAATTGCTACCGATTTGTCATAGCAGCCATTTCCTCTCCTTTGCTGTAGTAAAGTTCAGCGTTTCACAGCAGACCACGCTGAGACTAAGCTGGCAGGCTGTTGAAAAGGAAGGGCAGGAGTTCACATGAAAAACGGAGCTGGCGTCATTCCTAAAGTGAAATGCAATGAGGTGCAATTCGTTCCTAAAGCAGGAAGGTGACTAGTGACACACCAGGCTTAGCTGAGCTAAAAAGCACAGCCTTTTTTGGGAAGATGCATTTTCTAACTGCACAGACGCCGCTCTTGGGGCTGAGCTGCAGTTCCAGTCTAATTATTATCTAACTACTGTGTGCTTTCAGCAGAGAAGGGGCTGGGCCTTGTGAGCATGCATGTATCCAAAAGAAAAAGGAAATGCAGGTTCTTTTACACAACCCGTAGCTCAGAAGACAAAGACATCAGATGACACTTTTCAACATAGGGTAAAAATTCCTCAGAAGATTTAGGATTGTGTGTGCGCAGGTGGGTTATTTTACTGTACTGCACAGCACAGGTTTGACATATCTGACACCACAACTTTCTTCTCTTTTCCTTCTGGTCACATGCAACAACTAGATAACAAGGGCCAAAGAGCGTGCATGGACTTCACTTCCCAAGCCACAGGTGAGCTCAGTAATGCTATCAAGCACAGCTCAGGGAGGGATTTTAGTGTGCGCTAGTGACAGAGAAATGGGAAATCATGACTGCCCTGGCATTGTATTGGTCAGTTCACAGACCAGGTACACTCGGGGGAGAGGCCATGTCAGGCTCCATCACACTGCCCAGCCATGGGACTCAGCCCTACTTTGGAGGTCAAAGCGTTGTTTACTTTGCACTCCCATTGAGTCCTTGATCTCTCTTGTGAAACTGCCAGTCAGTGCCGGTTGTGACAGTTTTGTGATGGCGTAACGGGATTGCACCTCCTGCTGATTGGTCTGGGGAATCAGCTCTACTGGTCCCAGTGCATCCATGCAGTTGTTTCTCACCTGCTGGTACATCTCTGCCTTAAGACCCATGTCTCTCCAAAGCCTCTGCTTCGTGACACAGCCCTCCAGCTATGTCACAGTCTGTGCCCTCCCCCCTTCCAGGGGATTCTGCAGTCCGCTCTCCGGTCCTTACCTCTGGGATCTCAGCTGCTCCTTCTCTGGAGCTAGCCACTGCTCTGTCCAAGATGATAAAATACCATTAAGGTTGCTCAGTGACAAAAATTTGCTTCTTACCTATCACATCATTCACAAAACCCCAGCACTTAAAGGAAAGAAAATGAATAGTTAAGGAAATCACAAAGCTTAAACTGCCCACCTAGTAAACAGAAGCACATTCTTCTTACTGAGTATTAAAAAATTGCACATTTCATCACCTTAACTCTGACCCAATGAGCATTATTTTTGTTATCTTGATTTCATTATCTAATATTTTTGTTCAAGGGATATTATTTAATGGGAATGATAGTTTTAAATATATGTATAGTTTAACAGTAGTTATGTAAAGTTACTGCTTCTTGAGAATACTGTTGGGTAGCTTGATAGGAAAGCATGTACAGTTTTTGATTTATGGTATTATACATGCATGTGGACCTGCATTTGAGGCTGTTTAAGGTTTTTGATTACAAGGGGGCTCTGTATGGGAGCAGCTGGCAGACAGTTGCTATAGTGACAGTTAATGTAGACAAGAAAAGCTGCTGTAAGACATGGTTTGCAGCTTGACACCAAAATAAGTGGTACTGGTGCCACTGATGGCTTGTAAGGGTTAGCTTAGGGTTTGGCTTGTGTTAACTAGTAGTTCACGCTGCTGGCTGGCTGTCCACAACTGAAATCTCCAGTGTAGACTAGACAAGACCAAAGACCAAAATTCACAAACGTGAGACTTACAACCTATTTGAAAAAGATGATTGTGCACATCAAAGCCACCCCTAGGGCATCTTTAACATCTACAACCAGCTCTTACAAGGTCAATAGCTTATGCCCGCAATGAACTCCACAGCATTACAGGGTAGGAATTTTAGATAAAGGCTGCTAAGTTCTTACAAACTCTCTCCTGTTCATTAGACACAAACATGTTTGCCTTCCCCACCAAAAGTGTAACCTAGCTCCAGATGCAGCATGGAATTTTTTTCCCAAAACCACATCAGTCTGTCTTTTTTTTCTCTTTTTGCTAACTCCCCTGGAAGACTCCAGTTCCATAAAGCAATTGCTCATTTTTAGTGACCTTCTACACCAGTAGTTCCATCTGTTGAGCACCGAAATAGATTTTCCTCATCTTAGCTTGTGAAGATCAATGAGAGAGTACCCTTTGTCTCATTTGCCCAAAATGTGAGCAGCAGGCAGCTGTGAAGGCAGAAGGTTTTAAGGGAATCCAAAGTGGCAGCATCAGGAATATTAGCACGAGCAAACAGTGCTGCAGCAGTTTGCTTGGCATCTGCCACGAAACCAATCGATTGCTGTGCAGGGCACAGTCCCACTGGCAACCTCTTTTTATGCTGAGCATTGTGGAAAGTGTTCAGTCTGTATTAGAAACTTGAATAATTCTCATTACATGGTCAAACATTCCACCTGGCTTATCTTTAGGGTTTTTTTAAAAAATTGTCTCACTTGTCCTATTGCAAAAAATATCTAGGGACAGGAAACAGCACCTTTATAATTACATCAGTCAGCTGAGGATAGAATGGTGGTGTCTATAAGAACAGGGATATTTTATTTCCTCAAATGAATGTGAGACATGGAGTGGGGTTTGGTTTCATTCAAAGTAACAAAGAAAACCAGTACAATGGCTTTTGCTGGTGCCTTATGTAGTCCCTGAAGACTTGTTTCCAATGTCTATTAGACCTAGATCTTTAGCTGGTGTAGATCAGCAAAGCTCCATAGACTTTAATTTACACCAGCTAAGGATATGGCTGCCCATGATGCCTAACTAAAAGGTTACTTTCATGTCTCTTTAGTCCTGCTATTGTATCATCTCTCCAAAGACTTTTTGGGAGACAGTCCCACCGAATACAATTGCAAAACACCATGCATGCTTATAATGCTATATAAATCATATTAACTGTTGGCTTCATATTAAGGAAGTTGATTTTGGCAGTGTGTAACTGATCATTTTATGACCAAATCATCCTTGTCTTAACCATGAGACTTTGACTTTGCAGTAATGAGGCAAGTGCAATTTGATGGTTAGTCAAAATAAATTGTTTTTGTTCTATTTCTGCTGACTAAAAAAGCCCCCCTCCAAATATAGCAAGAATAGAAGTGGAAAATATGTCTTGACATCTGTCTCCAAATCTCCTCATTTTAAATTAAATGATAAACATGCAGGGCCAGATCCATTCCTGGAGTAACTCCGCTGAAGTTTAGTGGAGTTACACCTAAATGGATTTGGCTGGTGGAGTTGATCTTATCAAGTGACAAGACTATATGCACATAAATGCCACGTGAAATATCAAGAAACAATGAAAAAAAAATCTTTTTTGCCATTTCAAAGGGAACTTTGATGTTATTTTTTAAATTTCTTTTTCCTCAAGGACAAACCTTCTTGAAAACAAACCTCTCTCAAACACGCATGCATGCGCACATACACACACAGAGCTTTAGTCAAGATAACATTGTGATGTTCTCACATTATTTGATCCTTGCCCTCAATATTCTGATGCAGTCATTTGATTCATTCTGCTTTGGGAAAGCAGCTTTGTGGGAAAGGGACAGAGCATGAGGGAAGGTTCTCTTTTATCCTCTTTAGGTACTTTAGCTTAAATTAAAATGATGGTGTACGTCTGCATATGTTGTAGATTAGCATCCCTTCACAAGCCCTAAAAGCATATTTTCTAATGATCTTTTTTTGGGAAAAAACATTAGTCAGGTAATGTTCCGCTTTGGGGAGAGGGAATTCAGATCAAGATCAGGAAAACCCTGACATGGCATTGGTATACAGCTTGGATTTACTGCAGTGTCTAATCAGTAGAGGTCTCCCTCGTCTGTACATACACAGAACGTTTTCTCTCTCTCTCTCTCTCACACACACAGAGAATCCAGATTAATAAAGCTGTCATTTCTCATTGTTCTCAAATCAACCTTAATATCAGCTGATACTAAGACACAAGGGCGTAGAGAAATTAAAGCCCACTGAACAGTACCGTTGGCATCCACTGGCAATATGTTAGGGATATTTGCTACCTGGAAATACAGTTTTTGTCATGATTGCTTTCTTCCTCCCTTTGTGCAGCTGCATTCAGCAGATTTTGGTTCTCTTTTTGTATCGAGTGTCCTTGGAATATTTGCACATCTTTATTCATCCCCCCTAGTACAGCTCCACTTAAAGGGCAACTCTTATCTTGCAACTAGCAATGAATTTAATGGAAAATTAATACAGGGCCTCATCAAATCCCTCTGAGGTCAACTGCACTGAGCTTTGGAGCAAGTCCTACTACGAGATGGTAGGAAAACAGAAGAACAGTAAAGGCCAGTCCCTCAATCCTTACCAGAGGGTCTGAGCAACTTTTAATTGTCCAAGTGTGGGTGGACTAGAGGATGCCAGGGATCTGATTTATTGACACGTTCAGTAGCCGTAATATCGCCAAGCATAACAACTCAGAGAGCTATGCCCTGCCTAGAACATATGTGACGCTCGGTGGTGTATTTATTGCCTGATGATTTCCAGTGTTTATTTGTTGCTTATAGGCATCGTCAGCAAAATAAGAATTCGCCATTTTATACTCGACTGACTGGTTCACTGCCTTGGTATTTATTACTTCTGTGCTAAATCCCAGCATTTACACTATTCCCAGCAAGACAATGTGGCAGGTTTTCCTTTGCCTTGTTTGTGGTTGTCTAGTGAAGACCAGCATGGCCTCTTCATTTTTTCCAACCTTTATGCACGTAAATCTTCGGAAAAAAGGCATTAACCAGCGTTTTAACTTTGAGTATCATTCAGCACATAACTTGTTTTGGTTTGGGTTTTAATCCTGCCAGAGAACTGACTCAGGGATGTATAAGATATAAAAATAATACAAAACTAAGGGTGCAACAGCCCCCTCCGCCCAATCCTTCTATGTCCTTAAACAAAAGTTCCTCCTCACTTAGCCAATATTTTGAGGCTAATGTTTCAAAAGTCTAAGAGCATTGCACAGCAGTTGTATAAAAGGGGGTAAGTGATTTAAACAGGCCTGTTGCTTAAAGTTGGAAGTGCTTAAAGTCCCTTGAATCAAGCAGTCAAGCGGCTCATGAAGAGAAAGTATACAGGTGAAGTTGTGGGAATTGAAGAAATATATATATGGTTGACACATGTGGTTTTTAAGATGTCATGGGAGCAGGACAACAGGGCTGGTTGCTGATGAATTTGGTTACAAGGACAGTATGGAGAAGAAACACTAGACCAGACCGCTAACCCAAGTTTTGTTTGAGACTCCAGATCCCAACCAAGAGACCCTAAATGATTCAAATGGAGGGTTGTGGTGTTAGTTGTTAGTGTAGGCTGCATGTGTGTGTCCCTGTTGTAGGTGCTGTCTTAGCTCTGCAGATAGTCGAGACTGCACTCACGACTGAATGAATCGACACGACCACAGATTAGGTGAGCAACGAAGGCACCCAGGCCAGATTTATTGTAGTTGAAGCACAATGAGACGTGACCTATAGAATAGCTATTGGTACACTTCAAATATGAATGCTTTGTTACAATGGACTCGGCACAACTTTAATGGTAGGACTTTGCGTTATCCCCTAGGCTGGACAAAGTCATTCCTTCTGACATCCTCTTTTATACATTGTTACAGACAATTTCATTCTTCCCCCTTCGACATAGGTGGTTGCCACCCTCTTGATGTAGTCTAATACCACCCTTTACTGTAACTTGGATGTTTCGGGCAAAACAACTCTATTTGTCACCTTATCACCCATTTCTATTTTTCAAAGTGTCATTTCAAAGGGTCAGGTTGTCCTTGCCATCTCTTTGGCGTTAGGATGTCTTGGTATCTTCTACACCTAGTATTTTTAGTAATGTTTTGGTATTAGTAATATTTTGGAAATATATGTGTTTGCAGTATGAGCTTTTTCTCAATTCTGAGGTCAGAAGTTCACAGCCTGATTCCTGTTAACTTGGCTTTTTCCACTTAGGCCTTATGCCTTAGCCTGTTCTGCTAGGTTACAGGCCTCAAGCTCTCACTTTTTAGTACAGGTTGTACAGAGACAAGTCACAGGTACATTGCATGTATGAACATTTAGGAGCTTGGCGGGAACCTGCCTATGGTAGCTTGATTGTATAGACTTGATCCAAAAAGCTCTAGCCAGAGTCATTTTTTTTTAAAGTGAAGAGCGGTGTCATCTCTTATTCTATAATCCCCCCAGTGCATACCTCCTAGGGCTCTTTTCCTGGGACTTCCGGTCAGCAAGAAGCACGCGCTCTATATCTATGGTTTGGACAGCCCTGCTCAAAGGCTTTGCATCTTGGAGCCTGCCTGCTCTCCACCAGCCTTGGTTAACAACTGGTAAGGTGACTCCTCACTCTCCACAGCCCTGAATTTTCCCAAAACCATGTGTTCTGAAATGTCCTCAGCCCTGTCCTGAAACAATTAGAGGAATATTAACGTCCGTTGCGCCTTTAAAGAGTCAACATTCAACAGTTTGTGTCTTTAACTGACGTTACCAAACAGCTCACTTTAACTGCAGCACTGGATTGGTTTAGATTAAAAATAAAACAAGTTTATTTAATTCAAAAGACAGAGATTTTAAGTTTGTAGAAGGATTAATGCCAGAATGTTCTCATTTTAAATTTTTCAGCAGTTGAGCCAATGGTTCTTCAGAGACTTTGGAGAATCTGGACACCAACTGCTCTGAAGAAGCAAACAAATTGGGCCCAGTCTGGTTTTGCCCAGACTAGAACCAGATGCTCTATAGGCCTATACTAACATTAAGGAAGAAATACGGTATCACGCCTGTACAAAGCCATAACCATGAAACCATTATGCATGCAATTGCACGAGTCGCTGTGCACAGGCCCATCAAGCACTGCCAGAGAGAGAAGCAATTTGAGGATGGTCCAAGGTGCATCACAGATATTCCTAGCCAGAGGAGTCATGGCTGTATGAACTGGGCTGTAGATGATGTGAATTGTAAAATCAAAGAAATTAGTGGTAATTTGTGCACAGAAGGCAGGCTTTAAATATTTCCATCACACTGGCCTATGCACTGCAGTGCCACTGTTTAACTCAGGAACACTTAGCTCCAGGGGCAGAGCTGGTGGAGAAAGTGACAGAGCCATTGGTCCCAGATCGAGTGTTAAGTGAAACCACCACACTGACACCCGGAACAGTGTTAGTGTTGGAAATGTCAAGGCCAGAAGTGCCCATAGAGCCCATTCAGTCTGGCCTCTTGCATTACAAAGGCGATAGTTTCACCCAGTGATCGGTTCACTCAGGAACCCATAACGTGTGGCTGGGCTAGATCCTACATTTTGGAAAGACAGCCAGTCCTGAGAGAAAGCCAGGAAATGACAGAGAATCCACTGCATGCCTTGTTCTTGCAGAAGGCTGATGCAACTGGTTCTGGCAAGTGAGTGGCCAACTCCTTCTGGGTCCATGTGTCTGAAAACACCGTGCCCTGCACCTAGGCACTAAGTTTCCAGATGCTGAATTTTTTTCTACACCAGGAATATTCGGTGCACAGATGAGATAAAGATGATAACCATGGAGTTGTTCATTGTAATCCTGCAGTTCCCTCCCCCTCATAAAGTCTATGCCCTACATCAGTCTTGAAAATCAGGCTTTGCCCTTGTGCTGGTTCTGTCCAGGGCTGAATGTTCTCCAGCCTGAGCAGCCGGGGGAATTTGCCAGCATTGGCCTCAAGAAAACTCCCCAGAGAGCCTGTTGTTCAGGCTGAAAGCAGTCTGCTGTGTGGGCCAGCAGGAGGGATGAGATCAGAGGGGTTCCCAGGGAGGGTCTATACCAATGGGCAAGGTGGAGTGTGAGTCGTGAGAGCTCTAGCACCTGAACCAGGAATCCCCCTCCCCGACAGCAATGGGGAGCAGAGAGAGTATGGTACTGGCAAGGTCATTCAGGAAGCCAGTGGCACAGCGGACAGTAAACCCATCTCCATGAATACCGGGCCCCAGCAGTGACCCCAGCTCACCTTCCTCCTCACACTGCCAACTGCATCCTCCAAGAGTGGGCCATGGGGCCTGGAGGCCAGCTCCTCCTTGCCTGCTTGGAGCCCCTAACCCAGGAGAACTCCACGTCCAAGGAAGGGGCAGACTGGGGGAGACTCGGGGTGACTGGAAGTTTCCCAGAGCATATGGGGGAGAGAGGGAGTGGCAGGCTCTGACCTTAGGGCAGCACTGGAATGGCCACAAGAAACCCATGGTCCAGGATCACTTAGCACAGACACTGCGGAAAGAGTTAAACAATAAAAATAACTTCCTGCCTAAAGTGTGTGGGAGGTGCCATGGCATGGCTTCTACATTGCTTCTCCAGCTGGGCACCAGCATTCCTGTGGAACAATGAGCCAGTAGCAGGGCGTAGCCAGGTCTCTAACTGGGGCTTGAGAGGACTCTGAGCGCAAATGTGCATTAGAACTTGCCTACAGCAATTGTCATCCCTCTGCTGTGAGATTCCCCTGACACACAGACAAATGGAGATGGAAGAAGGGGTTGGATGGAGTCATCTGGCTTGGCCTGGCCTCCACGGTTTTCCTATCAGATCCAGGAACAGTTAAGGCATCTGTTAGTTGTTTCTAAAGCACAGTGGTGCTCTTTGGATAGTGGACAGATGACAAAAGCCAGCCAGGGTAGGTAGCTCGTAGGACCTCCCCCAGCCAGATGTAGCAGCAGAGAACACATCTGGATAAATGAGGAGGCACCGAAAAGGGACGTGAACCTGGAACTGGCTAGGCAACTGTAGCCCAGCTGGGAGCCCGGGCTGGGACTGGTAGGAAGGAAGGGGTCACTTGACATCAGTGAGGAGGAACCAATCTTGCAATTTAGCCAGAAGCAGTGATGGCCCCACCTCAGGCAGACATGGTCAGGGAGACCTTCTCACGTGGATGATGGCTGTGGGGAAGAGGAGGCCGTTTAGAAGTAGATACCGGTGTGGTGCATAGAAGGGAATGGCCAGTGCATGTGAGAGGGTTGGACTGAGCAGAGGATGAGGAGGGCTGGAATAGGCTGGGAGTGTGTGTGCCGAGTGGCTAATGCAGAGATGTGACCTGCTGAGGTCACAGCCAGGAGCAGAGCATGTAACCCATTGGGGGGGGCAGGGGGAGGAAACCAACCAGTAGCTGAGCAGGGTGAACTGAGTTGCAAATATGATGAAGAGAGTGAGGTCTCATGAGAACAAGGAGCCTAAGACTGGAGATAATGGGGGCCATCCAGGGACAATGAGGAAAAAATGTGGAGGAAATTTGGACAATACAGGGTCATGGAAAAAAAAATTTACAGGCAAAGAGCCATGCAGGTGGGGGGGGGAGTGTTGTCAACAACCGAGTCAAGACACAGTGGTCACACAAGGTCACTAAGAGTTACGTTCTAAGTTAGAGTTAGTAGTTCCACGTTAGTAGTCAGCGTCATGCAGGAGACAGGCAGGAAAAAATAAGGCCATGTGGGCTCACAGAAGCTGAATGCACAAGTAATTGGGCTCATGAAGGGGGTCAATGGGGGGTATGTATTAAGTAAATGAGGTCAAATGAGGACAACCAGAGTAAAGCTGAAAATAGTGGGGGGGTCATGTATGGTCAATGAGAAAAAATTTGGAGGCAAAAATAGTTATATGGGGGGGGTCAAGGAGGCTGAATTTACAATCAATTGGAGTCTGTGAGGTTATGTATTAAGTAAACAAGGTCAGCTGAGGCCGGCCACAGTAAGGCTGAGGAAGTGGGGCATCAGCCAAGGTGACAGAGGAAAACATGGCACATGGGGGGTCATACGAGGTCACAGTCTGTGAATTAGAAAACAAGTGGCGGCATTAAATGGGGGGGGCAGTGAGGGCTGTATGAAGTAAATGAGGACAACCAGAATAATGCTGAAGAGGCAAGGGCAATGAAAAATAAATATGGAGGCAAATGGGGACACAGAACCTGACTATCTAGGCCATTTGTCAATGAAGGTATGTAGGAAATAAATGAGGTCAAATGAGGCAGAGAATGGTGTTGGGGAGGGGGGGGTTGATACACTGTCAAAGCCAAAAATTTTTTGCTGCAAATGGGGTCATAAACAGACACCTAAAAGTAATTTGAAGGCAAGCAGGGTCATGACAAGGTCAATGAGTGTATGTATTACGCAAATGGGGTCCAATGCAGACAACCAGATTCAGGCTGAAGATGGGGTGTGTGTGTGTGTGTGTGTGTGTTTTCTGGGGGGGAGGAAGAGGGTGTTTGCATCTAAAGTCACAGAGGAAAAGTTTTGGAGGCACATGTGCTCAAATGAGGTCCCAGCCCATTAATTAATTAGAACACAATGGGCCGGGTGATGTGTGTGTGTGTGTGGCCATGAAACTATGTAGTAAGTAACTGAGAACAAACAGAGTAATGCTGACATACTTTGGGGGTGTCGTCATGCAAAGTTAATGAGAAAAAAATTGGCGGAAAATGGGGGGGGGGCGTTCAGACAAGGACATGGAAGATTGATTTTAAAGCAATGGGGGTCATGCACGGGTCAATGAGCATATGTAGTAAGTAAATAGGGGTCAAATTAGCCAGATTAATGCTGATGATACTGGAGCCATGCAAGGTCAATCAGGCCAAATGTATGTGTCCACATGTGGACACTGAACCTGAACGTGCAGGCAATTCGGGTTTTTTGGGGGGGAGGGGTGTCAATGAAGGTATGACGTAAATAAGGTCAAATACGGACAAGCACAGTAAGGCTGAGGCTAATTCGGGGGGGTGGAGGGCATCATGCAAGGTCAATTAGGAAAATTTTGGCAGCAAATGGAGGGAGGGGGAGGTCAGTCAAGACCATGGAAGATTAATTTGAAAGCAATTGGGGGAGATCAATAAGGATGTAAATGCAAACAACAAATGTCTGAGGGTAGTGAGGGGGGGGCCTGTCATGCATGGTGAATAAGGACTAGTTTGGGGGCAAATGGGGTCATGGAAGATTAGGTTGAAAGCACTGGGAGGTGATCAAGGGGTAAATGAGGGTTTGTATTAAGTAAACAAGGCTAACGGGCATAACGCTGAAGATACTGGCAGGGGGGTCATGGACGTTCACTGAGGAACTATTTTGAGGCAAAGGAGGTCCTATGTAGTTACGGAAGATTATTTTAAAAGCAAACGGGATGGGGGGAGCATGAGACAAGCAGCTCAGTTCTGACCTTGTCTGTCTTGCAGGCAA
Organism: Mesoclemmys tuberculata; assembly: GCA_007922155.1. Taxonomy (NCBI): domain Eukaryota; kingdom Metazoa; phylum Chordata; order Testudines; family Chelidae; genus Mesoclemmys; species Mesoclemmys tuberculata. Next base: position 19,381,721 of record ML675617.1, on the reverse strand, counting down.
CGTGTACAGTTGCTGGTGCCTTGTGGAGCTCTCACAAGTGGTAAAATGCTCATTGTCTGCATTTTTCCAGCCTGCGCTGCTGCAGCAGGGGAGCTGGCTCTTGTTTATCACTTTGCTCAAGACTTCAATTGTGGTGTGTGCTTAGTCTTTACTAGGTAGTGGGATTGATTCCCTCATTCTCCAGCAAAGTACAGCTCATTGTTGGTCAGCCTCCCATTTCGTGTAACCTGCCTTTCATGAAGAGGCAGCAGCTGATACATCCTGACGCCCACCCAAGCACAGCAACTCAAACACCACCGTGGTGGTATTAGCACCAGCCAACCCTCTGTGCCAGGTGCTCCTTCAGATCAGCAGCCCTCCCTTGTCTTTTATCCATTGTCCATGGCTGACAGGCAAAACACAGCACTCAAAAGCAGCCCCGATGTGGCTAGCCAGCGATTGAACCAGCAACCTTAGTATTAAGACCCCCGCACCATAACCAAGGAGATAAAAGTCTCCAATAGCTCTTTTAACACAAAGGAAGAAGCCACAATAGGGGTATTGCAGCCTCTAGTGCAACAACAGGATCGGAGTCCATCGCCCCGCTGGCAAATTAGCTGAAAAGTTAGAGCACCTGCTTATCATAGAAGAGGGAGGCGCTCATCACCCGCTCTCTCTGTTCCCTTTTCAGCCCAGGTGCTTGCCCTATTTGGGGGAGAAGTCTGCTGCACAAGCCAGACCTCCGAAGAATGCTTTTGACTTTACATTTCTGTGCCTGCAGGCTAAGATCTCAAGCTGAGGGCACTCTTTCAGCCCTGTTTTGCTTTGCCGCAGGAAGAATAGAGGGCAGAAGCCAGCACTCCTCTGACAGCCTCTGGCTCGTGCGGGTTCCCACACTCCCAGTTGGACTTCCAGGACTATGGAAGAGTTGCTGGTGTGCCCCCTTATGGCTCAGCATGGTGTGGCAGGTCCTCCTCGTTTAGCGTTCCTTGCCCGTGGCTCCCCCAGTCACTGGTGGTCTGCCTCTTCTCATGATCTAACCCTCTGGCCATGTCACGGTTAGTCCCAACCCATCCAAGCTAACAAAGTCCAGTGAAAACATTTATTGGCTCCCATGCCTGGGCTGCTGCCCTTGATTCTAGGCCCATTTGCCATTTTCCCTTCTGAGGGGCTTCACACTACTTTCCCAGTAGCTGGTAGGGGAGCCCAGGCCTTCCCTCTATAAAGGGATCCAGTCCCGAGCCCCTAGGACAGGCAGGCCAGATGCCCTTGCTCCTACTTCCCTGGACTGCGTCCTACTGAGCCTTTTACCAGGCTCTCTCCTCACACATCAATAGCCTCCCCGTTCCCCTACCTGCTTAATCCCAAGTCACTTTGGTCACAGAAAGCTTGGCAAGGGAGGAAGCCAGGCTTCCCGGTAAAACATCAGTCTATTAGCTTTCACCAAAGTCCCTGTAACTGTACCTTTGACCAAGGTGTTACGATGTAATGAGATATTAGCCATGGCTAAGCAGGTAGCAGCATAACATGCAGCCAAGAGTATGGCTCTGTATTGTCTCTGGAGCGCGTGGAGGGCTGTGGGGCATGGGAAATGTCCATTGTCAGCTGAAAGGAAAGGCTGGGCCCCAGAGGAGGGGGCTGAAGATGATATTGCTTTGCTTGAGGCTGCTCTGAACTTGAACGAGACTGAAAAAGAATTTGTGGCGGCACAGCAGGCTGACGCGTCTTGGACAAGGACTCAGAATAATAGCCAGCTGTGGAAGGAAAGGGTACGTTTTTTTCCCTAGAAAGAGGCTTGTTGTATAGGAAGGTCCCCATAGGGAAAAAGGAGACGATGTTCCGGTGAGGTTTGCAAGCATAGGCCAGAGTTGCTGCTTGTAGCTCATCACGTTCCCTTTGCTGGACATTTAGGAGTGGAGTGAGAACGTGTGATAGTCTCAAACTGAATTGCTGTTGGCCACACATGTATGCCACAGTAAAAGATTACTCTAAGAGTTGTGCATCCGATGAAGTGGGCTTCTGCCCACTTCAAGCTGCTGCCCAAATAAATATGCTAGTCTTTAAGGTGCCACAGAAGTCTCGCTGTTTTGTAAGAGTTGTGTTTGATGTCAAAGCATACGAGATTAAAGAGCCCCTGCAAGGCCCCTTTGCCCATTACCAATCAGGTGTTTGCCAGAGAGGCTGTCGATATTGTGGGACTCCTACCCCGACCTTCCAGAAATGGAGAGAAATAAATACTGTTTGTGGTGGATTCTGTCACCAGGTACTTTGAAGCCACAGTTCTAACATAGAAGCTGAAAACATGACTACCACCCTTATTACCATTGTTAGCAGGGTAGGCTTTCCCAGGGAAATCTTCTGAGACCATGGTGCAAATTTCATGTCTGTACTTTTCACGAAGCAATGGAAATGATGTGGATCGAGGTGTATACAAGCTGTCTGCTACCATCCAGAGACCAAATTCAGACAGATTCAATGGAACGCTGAAGTCTGTGCTGTGGATGTATGTTCCCCAGTGAAGGAATGACTGAAATGTCCTACTCCCTTGTCTGTTATTCGCTTACAGGAGTGTACCCCAAGAGTCTACAGGGTTTGCCTCCTTCTTTATGGGACACAGGTGAGGGGATCCCCTAGCTTTAATTTGAGGCTCATGGGAGTTCAGAAGAACCAGGACAGTTGTTGGGGAGAGGGGATGTCACTCATTTGAAAGAGACTTTCAAAGCTGTGCTGGACTTAATGCACCAGAACCTTGAAACGAGTTGGAAGCCTCAGAAAATATGGTATGACAGGCATGGAGGAGAAAGATCTTTTGATATCGGTGACTTGCTGCTAGTGTTGATTCCAGTGAGGAAAAACAAGATACAAGACTACTGGGAGGGACCTTTTGAAGTGATAGAAAAAGAATGGAGCATGGGACTAACGGGCTACCTGGGAGGGCCTCCATTTACAAAGCCAGCTGCCATGCTCAACGCTGGTTTCTGTTTCAGCTTCCAGGCACTGGGGTTGGGTGAGATTCCAGGGAAAGGATTGCCCTGCATGCTGTCTGACCGTCTGGTGTGTGTGCGTGAACAGAACAAGGTGAGCTTAGAAAAGACCCAGACTCCACATCATTAAATTCTTTTCCACTGGGAAGCAGACCTGTGAGACCCCAGAATTCTTCTACTACTCAGTAGAGGGGAGAAACTGGCATGGGAAGAAAGGGCCCCAGCATTCTCACCTGGCTGATAACTCTTGCCATTGGCTTTGTTTGGCATTGTAGAATACAGATTGCCTGCAGAAAAGCCATTGGGAGGTTAGTAAGTCTGGCATGGACCTCATTTGTTTGCTGTCTCACTGCAGCTCCAACAGGCAATTCTGTTCCCCCGGCTCTAATCCATGTACGTGGGAAAATAAGCAGGATTTCCTGGTTCCAGCAATGCTGGGAATGATGGTGATACCAAAGATCTGTCAAAGAACTCACTGTCAGGGCTGTTACTGGAAGCCCTGAATAGTAACAGAAGAGTCACAGATGGAGAAGAACGGCTCTTCTCTTCCTGGTGATGTGCTGGCAGCAGTTTCTCATACTAGACTAAGAATGTATTAAATGTCCGGAATCTGTCTGCCTGGTAACACAGAACAGGCCAGCCTGCTGGGAAGTGCAGCCATCGCATTGGTGGCATGCAATTATTGCTAACAATCAAGCAGCTTCTGGCTGTGAAATTTTGCAGTGCCTCCGGTCCCCTGTAGGCATCATCTCTGGAGGGCTCTCACATCCTGTCTGAGGCTAAACCCTTGAGGTATGTCTGAGTCAGCACTGGGGAGGAGGCATTTTTGTAATTATTGCCAAGAAATTGCCCTCCATATTTCCAAACCTTTAACTGAGAACATTTTGAAATTGGAGAAATTAGAGCAGGTCAAAATCATCTGAGATTTACCTACAAACTGATCAAACGCAATGGCTTGGTGGCTCCCTGGCTGCACCCTCACATTCCCCTTCCCTCCCTGCCCTGGTCGCCTTGGCACACAACTGGAGCAGGTTTTCAAACACAGCAGACTCACAGTTAGGGAAGGAGCGAGTCAGTTTCACGAACAGGCCCCTGTAAGCTACCTATGAGCTGGCTACGGCGGAGCTCCTCCTTGGGGCTGGGAATGGGTATGCTCTCTAGTACCCAAGCTACTTCTCGGCCCTACACTATTTAACATCTTTATCAATGACCTGGAAGAAAATATAAAATCATGACTGATAAAGTTTGAAGATCACACAAAAACTGGGGGCAGTGGTAAATAATGAAGAAGACAGGTTGCTGATTCAGAGCCATCTAAGATTGGCAAACTGAGCACATGCAAACAATCTATGTTTTAATACAGCTAAATGAAAATGTGTACTTCTGGGAGCAAGGAATGTAGGCCATACTTACAGGGGGGAGAGGAATATAGCCTGGGAAACGGGGACGCTGAAAAAAGATTTGGGGTTCATGATGAATAATCAGCTGAACATGAGCTCCCAGGGTGATGCTCTGGGCAAAAGAGCAAATGTGATCCTCGGATGCATGAATACGGGAATATCGAGTAGGAATAGAGAGATTATTTTACTTCTGCATTTGGCACTGATGCGACCCCTGGTGGAATAGTGTGTCCAGTTCTGGTTTTCATTTTTTCTTTTTTGTCCCCCGCATCTTTTCTCTCCCCACTCCTTCTGAGTGGCAACATGGAAAAGGAAGGGGGTTAAGAGGGAGGGGAAAAGATGGCCAAAAAAAAAAAAAAAAAGACAAGAACCCCAAAATTGAAAAACAAAAAAATGAGAAAATAAAATTTTCCTACAAAAATTTTTGATAAATATTTCAAACTAAAAATGGTTTCTTTTCAAAAACTGTGGAGTGAAAATTACTCTGTAAATTTGTACATTAGTTTTCTAATTGTCACCAGCGCTACTGTTAACATCTCAAATCCTAGATTCAGAAACTGTACCCCCAGAAACCCCAGTTTTGTTGGCTACACTATGCACAATCCCTACGCTCTCCAAATTGTCAGCTTACACAGAGCTCCATGTGAGAAGATGCTTACTCTCCAAGAGCGGAATTGGTAACATTGTAACTTTAAGGTTCCAGGGTACATACTTTAGTAAGAAGTGGAGCTAGTTAAAAAAGTCAGATTTTGAAATTTTCTGAAGGAAAAGAAGTGGACAAATTTATTATTATTTATTTATTCATTCATTCTGTGAAAAATGTTCAAATTTTTCAGCCAGGCCTAGTTGTAAGCTTACTGTCATGAACGGTCACACTGAAGTCAAGAATGGGTCTTTAATATCAACGTGTTACCATTTCTACTTTTGACTATGCTCAGAACTAGCAATAGTTCATATTAAAGTTAATGGAAGGATTCCCATTGACTTCAGTGGGACTTGGAAAGGGTCCCAAATCAGCTGAACAGGCTGTCACTGACTAGAATAGGATTACTCCCTAGGGCTAATCAGGAATTTTTCAACTAATGTCTTTTGTGTTGGAAAATGCCAGTTCATCACGGGAAAGGGTTGATTACAATGACCTTCCGATTTTGGCAAAACATCCCACTTTAACCCTTTCTGCATGAAACAATTCAATTTTTCAGTTCAGAATTACTTTTATTTCAAAATTTAATTTATAGGAAAATTTATTTTTAAAAAGTAAACCAAAAACAGTCATAAAAATTAAACTAAAAATTAAACATTTTGATTGACCCAAGCCAAAAACTAAAAAAAAAAACAAACCTGGGTTTTTGGGGTCATAAGAATTTTCAAAATTTTGACTTTTTGTCATTATTTGGGATGGAAAAACTTTTAGAAATCTTTAAAAAATTCTCACGGAACAGCAAATCTGTTTCCTACCTAGACCTGATACTCACATGAGTCAAGTTCATTGATAGTTGCAGGATCAGGCCCTAAATCTTCTGGGGAGACATTCTGGGAGCTGTTCTTTCCAGGTAATAGAGATGAACCACTGCCTGATGTGTCCAATGGAAAAGTGTTAGAACACATGACTAATTTAAATGGCAGTATGTTACCAAGACTGACTGTAATCAGCCAGCAGTTCTGAAGGAACTTAAGAATGAAGTGGCTGGGCTGCTGACAAAAAATATATAATTTCTCATTAAAATTAGCTACTATATAAGAGAAATGGAGGGTAGCCAATGTTATAACTATCTTTAAAATAGTAGTCGGGGTGATCCCAGGAACTGAAGGCCAATGGGCCTTACTTTAGTACCAGATAAATTGGCTGAAAGCAATGATCAAAAATAGGTTTCTAAAACACATTGATCAGCATGAAATGATTGGGATAACCCAATGTGGCTTCTATCACTGTTCTTTGATAATTTCCTTCCAAAGGAACACTGTGCCACTCTGATCTTCCAGAATTATTTGAGCGAGTTCAGTTAATTAGTGGCTAAGAAAGAAAAAAGCCAAAATGTTCACAAATGGGTGCTCTGAGTGGTTACTGAGCACCACTGCTTATCCTTTTAAGGCTGAGAGTTTCAAAAGTGTGCAAGTGACTTAAGAACAAAAGACTTTCCGGGGGACTTAAACTCTTACATTAAGTGCTTTTGCAAATCCCACCCTTTAGTCCATATTTAGGCACCTAAATAAGAGGCGTGATTTTGAAAGGTGCAGAGTACCCAGTAGTCTCCACTGAAAGGCAAGGTAAAACCGGTTGCAATTCTCATGATAGACCACAGGACAGAAAACTATTGTTTCCGTTTGAAACAGTGGTAAATGAAAGAGACAAAAGATGTCACTATTTATACTATTTAATAATGTTTGGATGCTAGATATCACAATGTTCCATAAGGGCTGAGAAAACATCCATTACCATTCTGAGTCGCACAGAACTTCCAGGTGTAAAATATGTCACATAAGCCACCCTCTGCCACTGCTGGATCATTCCTGACAGTCTGTTCTACATTGTTTTTTCTTGTCCAATTTTAAATGTCTCATGTGATGGAACTTCCATTTCAAGAATTCATCAGAGTTAAAAGTTCATGTATATCAGTGATATATTAAAGTATGAGAAATAGGATACAAGAGGAGATTTTTTATTTTTCTTTCTTTTCAGAGACATGCTAAGCATAGCAACATTTTAAGGATGACACAATAGATGCAATTAACAATGGTTAATTCTCTTAAAATGTTAGTTTTTTCCAGAAGAACATATCAGTGGTGTAAGTATTTATTTCCCTAAAAGATTATCAATATTTCTGCAATGACAAGCTTCAGCTAAATCGTATTATTTAGTTATTGCTTAAAGGGAATGTGGAGGGTGAATTTTTTCAACATCGATTTAGCAGCCTTCTGCTTTTCAAAATTTGACCCACCACTGCTATTCAGGAACTATAAATTTCCTTATTCCCGTAGGACAATTTACACCATCTGAGGAGCTAGTTTATAAAGATTATAAAGTTATGCCTGGGCAAATTTCTTGATGTTCCATTTAAATATTTTCATGTTATCTGAATCTGAAATAAAAGATGTTGGAAATAAAGCTTCCAGAAAGCATCACTGAAGAAAATTCCTGACTGTACAAATGACGACAAGAATGAGAACTCAGATTAAAAAAGTCTTCTTCCTCTAAAGTTGTCCTGAAGCTAAGAAGTACTGAGTGCCTCCTGTGACATGCTGACTTGAAGAAATGTTGAGGATACTCAGTATTTCTCAAGAAATGATGAATATCTTCTATGTCCTAGGGGACTGATCCAAAGACTTCTGATGTCAGTGGAAAGACTCTCATTTACTTCAATAGATCAAACCCCAAATGCACCATCTGTTTAGGTGCTTGATTCTGCTGCTGCTAAAGTCTATGTTAGTTTTACGACTGTCTTCAATGGAAGCAGGACTCGGCCTTAAAATGATGAGACCAGCTATGCTTACTGAAAGAAGAGGAACGCCGCTGGACCTGCACTCTGTGCCGCTTTGATATCCCCCACCCTTCTCTCCGTATCGCGGTCAGAACTGACACTTTTTGCACCCTGCATGGACTGCACATACAAGTGTCCCAGCTTCACATGGGGGAACTACTGTATCACCTCAGGCATTATAAGGCTGGGTTCTCTCACTTCATTTTCCATCTCCAGGTAGGCTGGGGGCCTGTCAACCCCTACCCAGCCAAGCAGAGAACACTAAAACCTGTTTTTCCGGTGTTGGGGTGCACCAACCCCACCCACTCGAGGACTGGAGCCCTTGCCAACATCACCCCACTAGAAGCAGGGTAGGAGAGCTGCAGCAAGGGTTCCCACACCCGTACAAAGTCTGCTGCTCGCCTGATTGTTGGTGGAGCAGCAGCATTCAGAGACTAGATGAACACAGCAGTTCACATTTCTTGGAGCTATTGTTTCAGGCTAGCTGCAGACCCAAGCAGTCACTGGTTACACCTAAGTGAGGTTTTCAAGCTTTTCTTCGCAACCATGAGGGCTAGAAACATTGTTTTTAAAGGAAAGTTGAGATTCTGATCTCGTTACTGACTCTAGGAGCTGGACCGCTAGGCACAGCTTATAATGCCAGTGTCTTATTCCTGCCACATTTCCTTGCCCATGGGTCCATTACACCATACCCCTTTCTGTTCCCCACCATCCTGTCAGCTTTCCTTTCCTTTATTCCCATTCCCAACCCTCACCTCAAACTCCCTGACTGCTGAAGAGAGAATGAAGGGTGAGGGTTTACATACGGTTGAGGAAGTAAGCCAGTACATGCAGAATGAAGGTTGATCAATCCATATCTCTCCATTTCCTGATTTCGGAGTGCTTCAACTCGCCCGGTTAAGGTTACATTCGCATATTTTTGTCTTGGAATTTGCTTGAAGTTTTTTTTGGTTAAGTAAAAGAGAAAAGAAAGAGGACTGAGAAACTGAAGCTAGAGATTTAAAACAGAAGCCTGCCCTTAATCTTAAATGTGGTGGCTCAGATTCTGGGCTCTGCCTGAGCAACACAAATCAAGAGGGGGAAGCCACAAAGGTGGCTTAAAACATTAGCCTACTTTATACCCCATCTCTGTCCCTGGAGCTGGCTGAGCACAGAACTAGTCCCTGAAACACAGTGGAGCTGCCTTAGTACGCCTCTTTTTTGTGCTGGCTGTCCTCTCCTGTACAGGTCACCCCAGCAACCAGGGATTGCCAAAGGGCAGAGTTGGGGCCACACCTCCCTTCCCTGGGCCATACCGGAGAGGCTGGGAAGGGGGTAGCATAAGAACCAATATACTGGCCCTTCCACCTTACCCAGAGCAGCACAAAGAAATTGGATTGGTTGCCAGGATCTGGTCCACCGTTTCCTACCAGTGTGAATTTTTGGGCTATATCCTCAGCTGGTGTAAATTGGTGTAACTCTGCTGACTCCAATGGAGCTATGCCGATTGACATCAGCTGTGGGTCTTTTTATGTAGTATTTTCCATTTTCACGTCTCCTTGCCTTTTCAGGGCCTAATAGAGACAGGCCTGTCCCTAATTTTCAGAATACTTCAGCCTGTGTTGGGCCTGCTTTGGGACTGCAAGATCAGGGGCTGAACATTTAATGAAGCGATGTGAGGTAGTGAAGGTGCAAAAACTCCTGGCATTGTAAAAGAGGAGGGGTAAGTGCTATAAACCATAATGTAATGCAGATGAGCAGCACAAAGAACCTGCTGAAAATATACCCATTTTACAATTGGTTTAAATTTAATTTACTCACTTCTAACTGAGGAACCCTCTTAAATTTACAATATCCCTTTGCCCTTGAAGGAGAGTAGCAGAAGTGAGCAAATCGTGAAGGGGGGGAGATTTTTTCCAGAGTTCACCGTTGATATTACTTTTCTGTTGTATGTATTTTTAAGGCCATGACAGAACCAGTGGAATAAAGATAGGGTGAAATGATGGAATTTCATGCTCTTCAGAACAACTGCATTTTAATCACTGGACATCCAAATGTTACTCTCATGCAAGTCCCAAATACACTGGCACCAGTGTGGACAGACCTGCTAGCCAACCTGAAAATGTCCTCACAGTCTTGTAGTCCAGTAAACGGGGCAAGTGCAGTTAACAGCAGTAGAGAAAAGCTTCCTATTTGATTTTATTAACTGATTGACATGAATTAATGCATTAGGATATTTGATTGTGTCATAAAATGTGTATATGAACATCATGATTCAATTTAATGTACCCATTACTGCTTGATGTGCCATTATAGTAGACTAAATTAAAAGAATTTTATGGAAAAAAAATTACAATTAAAGACTCAAAATTGACCACATTCATAACTTAGAAGAAGATATTCACTTCTATTAATATTTTGAATAATGACAATAAAAGCACTAAAAAACAACACAGTCTATTTGGAAGAGGACAAAGAAAAGAGTGGCAGAGATAAACAAAAGCAATGCAAATGAAAGTTAGGGTTCTTTAGTATATTATTTATGCTAAGGTTAGGAGACTTGGGAATAAACAAGCAATACACCTATGGCAGTTGCTGTTAAAAGATTAGTGTGTGGCAAGCACCCCAATGTAACACTACACAGTGGTTTCTGAGACAATTTCCCCCCTGTTGTGTAAGCATTGGTAAATGTTTGGTTTTTTCAGTGGTGTCCACTACAGAAGTTTCTATCCTAGGTTGCACATTTTCAAAAGTGCTCAGCTACTCTGACTGAAGTCAATGGGAATTGCTGAACACTCAACAATTTTTAAACTCAGGCCATTTTTATTAAGGTGCCATGAAAAAGGACCCTTTGATAACACAACTGCTACTAGCAGCCAGGTGTGGGAGAACTTTATTTTTGGAAAAGGACAGATCCCCCATATTAGTGGACTGGAGAAATAAAGGATGGGAAAATATTTCAATGAAAAAAACAACAAAACAAAACAAAAAAACAGCCAGCCTTTTATAAGGAGCAAATGGATTTTATAATACAGGGTTGTAATGTTGGGACTTTGAACAAAACAAACCCACAGCCAATGAGGAGAGATTGTCAAAACAAGACTGGCCTTCTAAAGGTAACAAACAGAGGTTCTGAATAAGATTTGTTTAAAGTTAATTGTATGGAAATGGCATGCATGTTAATAACATAAAAGGTTTTAAAAAACAAACTAGCACACCTTTTTAGTAGTTTACTGCCTTTCTTGTGCTTTGAAAGGTAACCTTTGTGCCAGATGTGCTGCCTTTGGCAGCAAAAAGGGCCAAGTGCTAATGTCTAGGGGTTCCTGCTGAAAATGTAACAGATAACTCTGGCTTGAGCCCCGGCCCAAGAACCTGGGAATCTGTGTCACTTGGGGCACCTCTAACAGGCACTACTTCCCCACTCACAGATATCAGGCCACAGGGCTAACAGATATCCTAAAAAAGTCTGAAATGTGCTCAGCTGAGTTTGCTAAAAGGCGCTATTATGGCACTGAGTACAGAGGCAGGAATTTACACTAAAGCAAAAGGGATCCCACCTCACTTCAAGGTCCTTTCATGAATAATGTGTCTCCCCCCCTCCTTTTGGATCTTTGTCACACGTCATATGCACACTGCCAAGTGGACAGTACCCACGTGACATACCGTATCTACCTAATTGTAACTCAGTTGTCATCTTACTCAAGTAGTAGTAGTTCTGAAAACCAGGCTGCATCTGAGAACAGAGAACTGAAGTCTCCCATGGACATGTGTCTGGGAATATTCTCTGTAGGGTTACCTCCCTGATAGACAGAATAGTCAAGGAGAAGAGAGGCAAGATATCACATGGGCCTATCACATTTGCTCACATCTCGTCTGCCACAAAATACAGGCTGACCTTGAGTTGACCTTACAGTTTACAGAATAAAAGGAACCCACTTACACAAGTGAAATCTTTAAAATTTTACCAGTAACAAACAGATGGCGAGGCACGCAGGCAGCTCCATCATCTGCTTTAAAAATGTAAGCTGAACTACATTGACTGTGAGAGTAGTTTTAAGTGATGGTACACACTCCTTGCCATCGTTTACTTCTGCATATGAAGGCTATAATGCAAAGCATAGGAGGTACAGAAGGTTAATGCACTAGCCCAGTGGTTCTTGGCCTGGGGATTGTGACCCAGATCACATAAATGGGTCACTGGATGCTGCAGCCTTCACTGGAACATGTTGAAAATCTGCCCATCCAGCTGGGATGCACTTTGACAGCCTCTGGATTACACTATCCTTCTTTTCTAGCATTTGCTGACCTGGCACAGGTATCTGGTAAGGTGCCATGGCCCTGCACAGAAATGCTGTACCATCAGTGCCTGCTGTGAGTGGAGTACATGATCTTACTTAGTCAATTTCACTCACAGCAGGAAATGTGGGTAAAATTCTTCAGTGCAGGAGCCTGGCACTATGCTACGAACCTGGAAGATGGGAAAGAGCTCAGAGCCTGTTTAGCGAAGGATAAAGGGAGCGAGAATTAGGAAGGGAGACGGATGCAAATACACAAAGCCTGAGAAATTGACAGACGAAGAAATGAACAGAAACATACAAAAGGATTGAGTGAGAGAGAGAACACACAGGAACAAAGTATCATCTCTAGAATTCCTACTTCCAAACATTTCTCCAGCTTAAACATATTGAACAACAAATTTTGGTAGCTCATCTAAAAAAAAAGCTCATCTAAAAGTGTAGAAACAATATAGCAAACCAAAAATCAGATGAAAATTGAATGATGGAGGAATCCTGTCAAAAAAATCAAGATGACAATGTAATTAAAGAATATAATATATATGCAGAAGGCGGAGGGAGGGGGGACAAATCTAGGTTTCATAGGCATCCTTAATTCTGGTATTTCTTGACTTTTGAGTGCTTGATTTTGCAACATTCTTTTAACACAGCTTTTTTGTATGTAGTTTCCTAGGTTTGTAAACAAGCAAACTGAAAACACAGCAATTCCATCATATGATTCAGCAGCAGGGTTGGAACTAGAGCTGTGCAAATAACTGAGTTCTCAGTTAAGAGCATAACATAGGAACGGCCATACTTGTCCTGTCTTCCAATAGTGGCCAGTGCCAGGTGCTTCAGAAGGAATGAATACAACAGGTAATCATCAAGTGATGCATCCCATCGGCCATTCCCAGCCTCTGGCAAACAGCAACCCCTGCTTATCCTGACTAATAGCCATTGATAGATCTATCCTCCATGAACTTACCTAGTTCTTTTTGAACGCGTTATAGTCTTGGCCTTCACTACATCCTCTGGCAAGAAGTTCCACTGTCAATTCACTGCCAGTTCTCAAAAATTGAAGAAAAATTCATTTAAAGTTGGTCTGAAACAAAAATGGTTTTGAATTTTTCAGCAAACTTAAAAATTGAAAAAAAAAATCAACCCAAATGAAAATGCATCATTTCAACTATGAGCTTTTAAAAACTTAAAAAAAAAAATGAAATTAAAGGGAAATTCTAAATGCAAAGCTGTTTCAAATAGAAAAATTGAAATGTTTCATTTCTAAAATATTAAAATGAAATATTTTGATTTTTCCAGAATTTGGGGGAATTTTTTATTTTTGGTTTTTTTTAACTGAAGCAATTTTGGCAAAACTGACACAAAGTTGTTTCTGTTGACCCAAATCAGCATTTTTGGGGACAAAAATGTGTTTCTGCCAAAAAAGTTTGCAGTCTAATTGGAACCTTTTGATCCAGTGGACAGACCGCTGCTGTTTGAACTAATGGTGTAACTGACAGTAATAATAGGTTGTCAACCTCTATGTGGACAAGCACTAGAGGGGGACTAGACACATTTTTTATCTCGCAGTCTTTTTCACTGTATTTTCTTTTCACCGTCAGCTTATACTTACACAAAACTGATTAAACCTTCCTCCCCAACCACCTTAGAGATTGTGTTTGGAAAGAATTAGAGTCTTTTTAAAGGTTTTTTTCCTTTTTCTAGGAAAAAATGCCAGCAAGAAAATCCAAATAAAACTCTCACAGTCGTGCGTTTGACGTGGATGGAAAACGTGTTCAATCTTTATGCTATGATGGTTGTACAAAAGATTCTGTCACCCTTACTCATGTTGAGTAGCATCTTACTGCTCAAGTAGTCCCACTGAAATCAATTGAACCACAAGGGGAGACTTCTTAGCAGTTGTCTAAGACCAAGTTCTGGCTCTGGAGTTACCTCTCAAGCTTGGTGAAACCCTGGATTTGTCCCAACCAGAGGAGCTACTACTCAGAAGACGCTTTAGCTATCTTCTAAAAATGGTAGAGCTTAACTGATCCAGTTTGCAGTGGCAATATCCAGAGACAGAGTCTACATTCTTGGGGAAAAAAAGTTGTGAGGGATTCCCTCAGCACAATCTTCACTGAGGGCCCTTTAAATATACCGTAATATAATTATTTACTTCTGCTGCTGCTATTACTTATATGTCAGAGGCCTGGCCTGAAGTCCTAAATACATTCCATTTCACTGTAACAGGGGAAAAAAGGATCAGCCACTGCACTGTGATCCAGATGGTTCCCAGAGTGTGGGAACTATCCGTTGTCTACAAGCTACATGGCTCAAAAATGTTGCACATGTTGGTCCAGTCACAGTTCTAGGCAACCCACTTATGACTCCAGTCTGTCTCCCTCCCTATCTCTGTTATCAACCAAATACTCTGGAAAGAAAACAGTTTCCCAGGCCTGGTGTCTGAAGTAGGCGAGTCCCCTAGGCAGGGAATCTCTCTTTCTGGGAACATGTTTTATCTGGCAGATTCTAACACAGAGCCCCATAGAGACTCACTCCATGGGTGTCAAAATGCAGCCAAAGATCCCACACGGACATCATGGCTATATCTTAGATGTGGACCTAGGTCACATCGATAGTACCACTAAGAAGCAGGACCAAACGCTGGTTGCTTCTCTGCAGTGGCAGCAGCAGAAATAAGGTGGAAGAAAGTGAAATCTAAGCAATTCACCACAGGCTCCTCAGCGTCATCTTACCGGCAGGCAGGGTTACCTTACTGTCTCATACTGGTGCAGATAAGGAACACGCTGCAAAAATGGCATTGGTGCACAGTACATTCAACACATCTTCGGTGGCTAATAGACACTCTACGACTCCTTTGAAATCTGTCAGCCACGTTTAAATAAAAAGGCTTGATATCAAGGTGCACTGGGACCATCTGCGTCTGTGTTTGCAGTCAGCATACCTACACCAATCACAACATTCCCAGTGAGACACAGCAAACAGCAGTTGGAGACCCAATGGATTTACACCAGTGAAAAGGTGTGAGAGGAGAATCAGGACCATTATCTTTTATTCTGTTTCGAGATCAAATCTCAATTACAAGACATTTCGCACCACTGACCAACAAACATAAGGCCTTTGCTTCCATTATCCATATTTGCCACCCTTCTAACATCTAACAACCGTTTGTGGCTCTGTTCTTTCATGCATGTCATAAAAACAGGATTGGGCCAACAAGAGCAGTATTGGGTGAAAGGAGCTGTGAGTAACCCAGCGGGAATGAGCAATTCTAGGTGTATGTCAATGTCTACTGAGAGTATCTTCTTTTTGCTTTGAAAATTAAATTGAAATGTTAAAAAAAATCCTTTCAGCTGAAATGCTTTACCACGTATTTATCTGTTCATCTTACAGTTATCGTAGTTTGATGTGGTTGCAGCTCTCTCCAGTGCCACATTTCCCAAGAGTCAATATATAAACATGCACTAGCAGGTCAGATGGGTGCTAGCCTGGAGAACCTTTCTTGCACCATATCCGTTACTGATCCTTTTCTGTAGATCTGTACTGAAAGTGTGATGTAGTCTCACTCCAGCCCCACTCTCCCTTGTAGTCACACTGCCCCTGTCTAGCTGATCACGTACCATGGTGATGGTGATGATGCAAGGACCTGGACTAATCTGATCCATTCATCCCAGTTCCGGTATTGCAGCTCATCACCACACTACCTGAGCACCTGGTCTGGAGGGAGCGCTGTGTGGACCCTATCCATAGCCCAGAGCAGTCAAGGGACACACTTCAGCTGAATTGGATGGGGTTTGGATCAGGTCCATAACAGCAGAGGGTCAGTCACTGGGATTCTGTGCTGCTAAACTCCACCTTCCTATCTTTTGTTATGTGGCTCATGGTGTTCCCTTGGATTACAACATCTAAGCCTTGCTGAGATTTTACAAGATTGAAGGAAATTTGCTAATAAGCCTGAGGGCTGCACTTAACTTCCATATAATTTATTTAATTATTATTATATCCATATATTTAAAATTTAATTTAATTAAAAAAATATTGTACATGGCTTTAAAACTTACTTGCAGTAGCATCTTTTCAAATGGATGAATAAAAATGGTTTGGTATTTGAGATAGCCAGTAATAAAATCCTGCAGCTGCTTAAAATAGTGTTGATACTTACATTACGCAGGTCAAAGCTTTCATATTAGGGTTCCACAGGCTGCATTTGACCATCCTATTATATTTTGGGCACCCCTGCTCGAACATGGCATTCCAGGGATTAAACTCAGGTCAGGCGTAAATAGGTGCCACAGCACTGAATTCACCTGATAATCCCAAAGTGCTTTAAAACTTCCCTTTATAAGGAAATAACTTAGTTCCTTATAACTTTCCTTTATAAGGAAATAACTTAGTTATTCATGTTGCATCTCTCAGAAGTGCAATCCAAGGTAGCTGACTTTAAGCCACCATTGCACCTTACAGATTCTGGGCTGCTCCGGGCACCTGGTAGCCCTCAACGTAAGTTACTGTAGCAGCTGGGTCTGCTTCAACTAATCACAGCCTCACCAGGGAACTTATGGGCTGTTCTACTGACTCAGAATTTATTGCCATCAATTTTATGTGGAACGTGCTCCGATACTGCAGTAATGGCCAGCATTATAAAACCCTAATAGATAAAACTGCTGGATCACACATCTCTCCAGCCTCTAATGACTCCCACTCCTGACATGCTCTCTCCCTTCTCTAGCACGCCTCTACATTGGGGAATGTGAAGAGGGGCCGCATAGGACCACATATGCCACCCCCATGCTATTCCTGTTGTGGGAGAATTCCCCTTGCGTATGCTCCATACCCTGTACCACCTGTGTACACCGTTGGAGTGCAACACCAGAGCCATAGCAGAGACCAGAAACTGGCCTATGCTGGTTACTGCTTTACAACTTAAGAATGTTTTACAGATGGGGAAACTGAGGCACATATAAATTGTTCAAGGTCACAGAGTAAGCTAGCAGCAGAGTTAGGAACAGAACCCGGACGTTCTTGTGCCCAGTCTTTCTCACTGGGGCTCCAGGTTTCTGTTTCCTGCCCTAGATGAAACTCTCAAGTGTAAATGTGTTGACAAAATATCACTAAATCGTCTCAAAAACTTAGCAAAGGTGTGGCTGAGTTTTTGGAAGATAATTTTCTTTTGACTCTTTTATCTCAACCATTTCATCCAGGCCTTACTCATGAAATTTTGAGGAAAATTTTGTTTTGGCTGAAATTTTCCAATTTTTGACCCAAAAAACGAAAAAAAATTGTTTTTTTTTAAAACCACATTAACTTTAGCAAAAGTTATAACACAAGCAAAGAGGAAATAGACAAGATATATACAATTCTCAGTAAACATAGAGACCAAGTGTCCACTGTACTGAATAAAACTGAGCAATAACTCACAATTTCTAAACAATTATATTTTCTATATGGCAACAGAGCCAGATGGCTCCTAGCCATGTAATGAAGGATTAGATTGTTCCCTTGATTTACATGTCCACGTGTGGTGGGGTGACAGAATCAGGAGCAGACACAAGAGCTGGTTGAAATTTTCTGTATGAAAAAGCTTCCCCACTGAAAAATGAGGTTTTGGAGAAGCAGATATTTATAGCAGGAAAATTCCAGTTCTGATAAAAAATGTTCATTTTCCTGTGAGGAATCTCAAAAGACAAATTGTTCACTTTGGATTGACCGATTTACAAAATGAAAAGATTCATTTAATTTCCACTTAAACAAATACAACTGCATCAGTTTTTGGAAACCAAATCATTTTGCTTTTCCATTTTCTGGTTTTAGACTTTCATGATTTTTTTTCCCTCAGTCTCGCTCTCTTTTTCCCCCCTCTTTTTTTTTTTAAACAAAACCAAACCATTTTCCCACAAAGAGGAGATGGGAAAAAAGGAGTGATTCAAGGTGGCAGAGAACTAATTTACCCAACACTGTTTTACCATTTTCTAATTGGAAAAAAAGTAAAAATAGTTGAAAATTGTTTTTAAAGTATTAGTATTCTCCACCCATATTTGTTTCATTTTGTAACAAAATTTCCCACAGAAAAAGTTTTGACTGAAAAATTAAGAACTGGAATTTTTCCCAGACATTTATTGTGGGGAAAACCATTTTCTGACCAGCTCTATGCATAACGTGGAGCATGGAATCACAACCTCCAGGCTTATAAGAACACAGGGAGTAGTCACAGGATGATTTTATTGGGATAGTGCCAATATTCAGAGTTTTGACTTAGCTAGGCTCGTATTACCCCCTACTCCCTGTCCTGAATGTTCACACTTGCTGTCTGGTCACTGTAGGTAGTCATGAGTTGCTCCCTCCCTATCCCTGGGGATATCTTATGAGAAATGGAGTGAGCATCTGGAGAATCATCAACATGGACCACTAGGGGATGTTATTTTGTGCCCTTCCTGTGTGGGCCTCACAGAGTGAGGGGGTAGAGCCTTGACTTTTCCTTTCCCTCTCAGTTAGTGGAGCTGGCGGGGTGCATGATGGGAGAGTGCCATGTCATTTAAAGGGATGATACAGGGCTCTTAGTCCCCCCCCCATACACTCTGCAGGTAGGGAGCCCTGGAAAGCCACCTGGTGCTATTCTTGGAGACACAGCTCTGTATTGCCATAGGGCCATGCGTATAGGGTGCAATTTTCAATAGCCCTCAGCTCTGGCCTATCTCTGCTCCCACTGAAACCAACAGAAGATTATTCATTGACTTCTATGGGAGCAGAATTAGGTGAATGTGGAAGGCTTTTGAAAGTCTCATCATATTGCACAATCTAGCCTCAAGGAAAACAACCTGTATCCAGAGCAGTGACAAAACCACACTCATAAACACTTATAATGCATGAAGACATTAAAGAAAGAGCGGCAGCAGCATTTGCTACCTATTAGCCAAGTATGCACAGGCACCACAAGACTCAGAAAAGAGTAACATCATTTCAGATAGTTCTGAACAACTTCAGAGTTAATGAAGCACAAATACAGTATCTTAAATCACCCACTAAAACTTCCGATGCAAAGGATCCTATGCAACCACTTTGAAAAGGCGAGGCACCCAGCTCTGAGAGGTATAGAAAGGAATTCTATTAAAAGTTTTTAAAAGGTCTCCTTGTTACCAATATTGCAATTTCATGCAATATCTTTGGGACACCTTACTTATATTAAGTCTGTGTATGACTGTGGGTCAAGGACCATATGTAATTCCATGAGGGAAGGTAACCTCCAGGTACTAAAACAGTATGGGGGTGATTAGGCAAATTCACTCAGGTTGTAACACCTCCAAAGAAGGGCCCTATTGTGCTAACAGCTGTACAAACATATATGTAAACAAAATACTTACCCAGAAGAATTTACAATCTAAATAGACATATACAAACAATGTATATGTTTGTTGTGGTAGGATTTAAAATCAAATGCATACCCTTCATATGTACTCATATATAATTTACATTAAAAATATTGGCCAAGATTTTCAAAAGTCACTAATGATTTTGGGTGCCTCAACGTCTGGGGTGCCCAATTTCTGACAAACTTTTAAAGGATCTGATTTTCAGTTGGGGGGTGCTCAGCACTTTCTGAAACTCAGACTCCTTTAAAGCATCTGATGTTGGGCATCCAAAATCACTAGTTAATTTTGAAAAATATCATCCGCTATGGTTATTGAAAGGTGACGCGCCAATCAGGATCATCTGGCCTTCAATCCAGATATCAGAAATTGTTTAATTTCTTCCGGGCATCACAGCCTAAGTGATCCTTGCAAGAGGAGACAATAGTGCTCTTATGGAATATCCTCTTGAAGAGATGCCAACAAGTAAATGGTTGAAGGAAAAAAAAAGTACAACGTATGTTGGATTTTTAATTATAAGTCTATTTCCCCAACAAACCAGTGCAATTAAAGTTAATCATTTCTATTATATTACACAATGCCTCTATTACTAATGGAATCAAGAATGCATGAAAGAAAAGCACATTAATACATAAACACTCATTTTTCATACCAGATGAATATTTTGTACTCTAAACACACTCAGATATAGTAGTGCTTAATTATGCATCGCCAGTGTCACTACATAACTATGTCAAATGCCTTTAGAGAGATGGCGAAACTGACTTAAAACTCTCCATGTCCCTGTAGATACTCACTTCCCCCTATGAACTGAAAGCATCCAGAAGAACCTCCAGCTTTCGTCTTTGACAGCTGTCACCTCTGTATACTTATGAATAAACCAGTGCATCTCTCCAGCTTCCACTGAGCCCAATTGCAGCACAGCACATCAGAGCTACCGGAGTTTCAGTATGTTGCACAAATGACAGACAGTCGGAACAGAAGAGATCAGAGCGTTGTATAATTTATACAGCACAGTACAATGTAGTACAATATTTAGAATCTAAGAGGCACAGTACGAAACCAAACTCTGATCTCCCTTCCATTGGTGTCAATCCAGAGTAGCCCCGCTGCAATCAGGGGATTTACTCTTGATTTACACCAGATGCAAAGGAAAGCAAAATCTGGCGCACACTTTGATTCCATATTGAAACACTGTTTCACAACAGTAAGGTTTTCAAATGACATTTGTACTGTTCTTCCATTCATTATTCTATAATAAATACTATGAGCTAGACAGTGACTTTAAATACAGCATTAAGCAAGGGTTGCTACATGAGCGACACCTCCCCTGGCTTAGCCCCAGCAGTGTTGTGTCTCAGAGACACCCCAGTGGCAGATTCTTCCTCCGCTTCTCCCTTTCTTGGGATGAGGGGACAGGCCAGGAAGCTAAGGCTTCCTTATACCACTAGCAAATTGGAGCACCCCCCTGTGGAGCAGCTGCGATTGTTGGGGTCTGTCTGCAGATTCCAAATGGCACTCTCCACGATAGGAGGGCTCTGGACAGGCCAAGGGCGGGGCTGGATTTACACCTTACATGACTCTACACACAGCATCGTCAGCGCCCCCCCCCACCTACAGCTTTTTGCACCAGGAAGCCATTGGAGAGAGAGGGGGTTTCTGCACCAGAGGGACGGGGGAGAGAAGGTGTGAGGTGACCGACTCGGCCAGCTGCGGGAGGAGGGGGGTGAGAATATGCTCATGCCTGGGTTCCAGCTTTTGGTCTGGCCAGGCGGTGGGGCCTCAGAGGGAAGAAGAGGAGCATGGGGTGAGGCCAGAGTTCCCACGCTCATGCGGGGGCCCCAAATTGGCTGAGAGTAATTGCCCATTGTTTAGGCACCACTAAGCAGACGACTACTGTGCCTAACTGAAAATCCGGTCCTAGCCAAGGGCAGATCAGCAGAAGACTGCAGCATACAGCAGACTCTAGTTTCTGTGTTATGTGATGTCTGAATAAAGAAAGAATATAATTGTTAATAAGAACAATACAACCACTCTGCCAGCTTGTCTGCAGGAAATGGAGTCAAAGATCCCTCTACTCCCTGCCCCTTGAGCAGCATGTCTTAGAATTTAGCCTGCTGTGAAAGTATCTGAAATATAGATGAATATTTAAAAATGACAAAATTTTGTAGTGATTCCAACGGCGTGGGAGAGGCTAGTGGTTTTGTGTGTGTGTGAGATGGAGAAAGAGAGAAATTCATAAAAACTGGCAGTAATTTCAATAAAACTTTAGTAAAATTTTTAACTTATTTTCATACTACCCACGCAAATTTCACTTTTATAAGTTTCTACAAACTATGGGCTCTGCACTTCCTTCTAATGTAAATTTGCACACAGAGGGGATGGGCTGAATCTAAAAAGGTGCTTGGCCAAGGCACCATAGCACATTCCCAAAACACAGTGCAACCTGAGCTACTGCAACAGATGTAGCATGGGAATGAGACGTCTCTCTTTAAAAGACATGGAGGACGTGACAGGACAGGCTCTCACAGAGAACATGGACAGTGAAAAGGTTGGTTTACAAGAAAGCAGTATATATTTATTTGTATTAAAAGGCTTTGAGCTCCAGAGAGAGATGAGAAGACAGGACCTCAAACAACAAAATATGTACTGCAGGTTTGGTGTCTCATTTCCTTCTTCTCAATTAACATATCCTTAAATAATAGAGACCTGGGTTTTTTACTAAGGAAAATGTGTTTGTAGAGTTACCTAGGCACTAAGTGGCAGCAATATTTGAGACTCCATTTTGGGTCTTGTGCAAGGGGACTGATTTTTCAGAACCTATTCAGGGTGGACTACAGCCTGCTCTGGTCTAGTGGTGTTTGGGAGTTCTAATCCAACACAGGAATTTAGTTTAGTGATTGAACTTGCTGAGTTCAGTTAACGTTTCACATAGAAGCCTTTTTGCCCTTATAATAGATATTTATAAAAAGATCTTTCTCTCTTATGGTGCTGCTTCTGCAAGTTTGTAAATTAGTGTTTCCTATGGGATCTTAAACTTTTTAAAAAATCCTTATTTTTCTATAATTTAAATGGGGTCCTGACTTTTTTCCCCTTCACTATTTAGTTACAAGTCTATGCTCATACACTATAACAGAGGACATTATCAAGCAGCTGCATATATTTCCTGTAACACAGACTAACACCCATGAATTACTTTAGTGCCTGGTCTGTGAGAGAGTAATCCTTAGCCATGTAGAGAGGTTCTTACAGCTAACATGTTGGGCATCCTTATTTCTCCATGACTCCATCTCTATTGCCATGGAAACATCCATGAACAGACAATGCATGGCTCAGGTTTCTTCATTTGGCATTTTAAAACAGCCTTTCCCATATTTGCTGTGAGTGAGTGAGAGAACACTGCTCTCACACACACAAGGAAGAAAGGTTTAGTGATTAAGGCAGTAGACTAGGACTTGGGAGAGCTGGGTTCAAATCCCTGTTCCAAATGATTCCTGAGTGACCATGGGCAAATCAGTTAGGCTCTCTGTGCCTCATTTCCCCATGTCTGCCTTACAGAGGTGTTATGAGGATAAATACATTAAAGATTGTGATGCACTCACATGGGATGGAGGCCATGTAGTTACCTTGAATGTGAGTATCCTTATATATCTCTCTGCATACAATAGCCATACAAAAGACAGTGTTTTGTGTGTATGCATGTGGAGAATGGTTGAAAATTTGACAAAAGCTAAACTGCTCCAGTGCACGTGCACTGTTAAATGAAGCACCAAGCCCCTACATCTACTAAAAGCCCAGGTCCAGAGTACTTACAAAGGGCAATCTTCCAAAGCCCTGTGATATGTTATAAAGTTTTCAGAATCTGCATAATTCAAATAATTACTTAAAGTTTTTGTGTTTGACTCTTTGCCAGTACAAACAATTAACAATGGTGTTTTGGATTCATTAAAAGAAAAAGGCAGATGAAGTAGAGAACACTCATAGTCAGCAGCAACAGCTTTAACAGCTTTTACTGTAATAACGAATCATCTTCAAAAATATCTCAAAAAGCAAATTGGCACAGGGAAAATGTATTGTTTTAATTTCAGAGAAGGTGGCTCAAGCCAATAAGCCTTAGCAGGTCATCACTGACAGCTGTTTGGAAATGTTTTTTGTTTAGGAAAGTCAGTACTTGAAAAAGTGAAAAAATTACAAAATGTTCTCTTGTCACCAGCTCTTAGAATTGTTATTGCCCAGTAGCTGGACTCAGGATACACATTTACTAAATATTTTCAATAGGTTCAGCCTGGCTTTCGAATAATAAAATTAGGAAGAGGCAAAAAATAAAACATTTATTGGAAAAACAAACAAAACACTATAAAGCTTCAATTCTTTGAATCCCTTTCTAAGGATCCCCTTGAGTCAAAATTACTTACTATTTCTTTCTATCCTCACAACTCTGTGGGACATCGGACTCCCTAGGATTACCCCAAATCACTTCCACCAGGCTACATTGCAGCAGATCTGTGACTGATCCTCCCCTGCTCAACACACCTCCTCTTCAAAAGCCAGTAACCTCAAGCAAGTAGGCTGACCTGGCAACAAATCATCCATAAACAGGCCTGAAAATGAATGGCACCAGGTTCCATGGCCTCCATCGTGACTCCGCTACATCAACCTTCCAACTTATTTAAAGAGAGGTGAAAGTCTTGTGGGCAAGAATAGGCAAGATGTTTTCTGAGGTTATTTTGGGAAAATTAGGTGTCCCTGATGAAAAAAATCTGATTAAAACAGTGGGAGTCTCAAATTAGCAATTGTCATGAAGGGGTAGGATTTAAAACAGAGCATCAAAACAATGACAGAAATGCAACAGAATCAAAAATCCACTGCTCCATGCCTTTTGTCTCAGTTTAATGAACATCAGATTGACTAATTGATTAATTCATTAATTAAAAGACAAGAAGTCCATATCTTTAGACTTGAGATGGGGATGGACTCAAACTGCAGGCCTGAACACTCTGGGAGCTTTCCAGGAAAACCAAAAACCTAGATCTAGATCCAATTTTGATATTTTGCCCATAAATCAGATTTTCTAGCTCTACAAATTGCTCTACACATAAAATCCCTCAGTACAGTGCACAATATTCATCTAAACTGTCAACATTATCTGGAAGATCAGTAGCCCTGTGGATGAAAGGACAATAGCACCATTAGTCTGGATGTCTCTACATATAGACAGCAATCCGGATAAAACAGAACCAAAAAAAACCCCACAGGTTTTTAAGCTGAGGCTTGACAAAACCCTCACTGGGATTATTTAGCTGAGGTTAGTCCTGCCTTGAGCAGGGAGTTGGACTAGATGACCTCCTGAGGTCCCTTCTAATTCTAATATTCTATGATTGAGTCAAAATCAATCTGGGGGAGAACACTAACAGAGGCTCCACTGGGATAGCACTTGGGGTCTGCCGCAGACTCCCAGGGTCCAATTTGGATCTGGATAGAGAACTCTTTAATATTTTTAATGAAACTATCTGACAGATTTTTTCACCAAATAGCCATCAAACCAACAAGAGCTGATACAATTTTAAATTTAATATTATAAGTAATGAGAAGTAGAAGAGCTGGTTGTAGGGGAAAGCCCTGGTTCGAGTAGTCATGAGCTAATTTAGGTTAAACTAAATCGAAGGATAAACAAAACAAGTGTGCAACTAGAGTCCTTTTGATTTCAAAAGGGTAAACTTTTAAAAAATTAAGGCAATTAAGATAAGGAAGGGGACTGGACTGAAGAACTCAAGGATCTGAATGTGGAGGAGGCTTGTAATTACTTTAAATCCAAGTTGCATAAAATATCTGAAGCCTACATTCCAAGCTAGGAAAAAAGTTCAGAGGAAAGATTGCAGACCAAACTGGATGAGCAAGCATCTCAAAGAAGTGATTAAGAGAAAACAGAAAGCCTACAAGGAACGGAAGATGGGATGCTACCTCTTGGAGGCCAGAAAGTGTAGGGAAAAAGTGAGAAATGCCAAAAGCCAAGCAGAGTTGGACCTTGCAAAAGAAATAAAAACAATAATAAAAAGGTTCTATAAGCATATAAATAAAAAGAAAACAAGGAATGAAAAAGAGTGACTGCAAAGCACTGAGGATGGAGTGGAGATTAAAGATAATCTAGGCGTGGCCCAATGCCTAAATGAATACTTTGCCTCAGTCTTTAATAAGGGTAATGAGGAGCTTAGGGGTAGTGGCAGGCTGGCTAATGGAAATGAGGATATAGAGGTAGAAATTACCCCATCCAAGGTGGAAGTCAAACTCAAACAGTTTAATGGGATCAAATCCGCAGACCCAGATAATCTCCAACCAAGAATACTGGCACATGAAATTGCAAGTCCAATAGCAAGGATTTTTAATGAATCAATAAACTCAGGGATCGTACCCTATGACTGGAGAATTGCTAATATAGTACCTATTTTTAAGGGGGAGGAATGAAGAGTTGATGCTGGAAACTACAAGACTGTTAGTTTGACTTCAATTGTATGCAATATCTTGAAATGAATTTTGAAAGAAAAAGTAGTTAAAGACAGAGGTAAATAGTAAATGGGATAAAATACAACATGGCTTTACAAACAGTAAATCGTGCCTGACCAACCTGATCTCTTTCTCTGAGATTTTTTAGACAAAGAAAATGCAGTAGGCTCAGTCTAGCTGGATTTCAGTTCCTATATGGGAAATTATTAGTTAAATTGGAGAAGATGAGGATTAATATGAGAACTGAAAGATGGGTAAGGAACTGGTTAAAGGGGAAACTACAACAGGTCATGCTGGAAGCAGAACTGTCAGGCTGGAGGGAGGTCACTAGAGGAGTTTCTCAGGGATTGGTCTTGGGACCAATCTGATTTAACATGTTCTTTAATGACCATGGCTCAAAAAGTGAAAATGTGCTGATAAAATTTGCAGATGACACAGTTGGGCAATATTGCCAATAAGGAGAGGACTGGAATATCACACAAGAAGATCTGGATGACCTTGAAAACTGGAGTAATAGAAATGGAATGAAATTTAATAGTGCAAAGTCATGCACTTGGGGACTAACAACAAGAATTTCTGCTACAAGATGGGGACATATGAGTTGGAAGCGACAGAGGATGAGAAAGACCTGGTGTACTGGCAAATCACAGGATAACTATGAGCTGCCAACGTGATGCGGCTGTGAAAGAGGCTAGGCAATCCTAGGATGCATCAGGTGAGGTATTTCCATAAGGAAGTGTTATTGCCATTATGCAAGGTACTGGTGAAACGCATTTGGAAAACTGTGTCTAATTCTCATCTCCCAGGTTAAGAAAGATGAATTCAAACTGGAACAGGTGCAGAAAAGGGCTATGAAGATGATCAGAGGAATGGAAAACCTACCTCATGAGAGGAGACTCAAGCAGCTTGGTTTGTTTAGCATAACCAAATGAAGTCTGAAGGGAGATACGATTGTTCTCATTGGAGGGATAAATACCAGAGAGGGAGAGGAGTCATTTAAGTTAAGCCCCAATGTGTAGTGTGCTTTGGGTAACCCCCCTTAGTCTCGCCTATTGGCAGCAGTCTCCTCTATCAGTGGGCCCTGTGGTAACTCCGCCCCCAATCTGGACAAGTCTTTTGTCCCTTCCCCTTGACATGCCCCCAGGGAAGTACCTTGCTGTGGTTCCCTCCTGCCGGCTGAGGCCAAGGGTTTTCTCCTTCTCTGCTCCTCTGGCTGCAGAGAAGCACCATCTTTTCACCTGGGGAACATTTCTCCTCCAGCTATCACAAACCTTCTGGCAACTTCCTCCTCCTTTTCTCCCTTCCCCCCTTTTAAGGAAGGCAGGATTTAAGTACACCTGGAATAGCTCTTCATTGGGTCCAGGTGTCTCTAATTATCCTGCAGTAACCTCTCCCCTGCCTGCAGGAAAAAGGGCCTTTAACATTCTAGGGCTCATATACCGGCCCTAGAATATCCTTTGTATACCCTAGTATACCCTTTGGTAGCCATCTGGCCTGACTTTGCCACAGTACACAAGAACAGTTGGATATAAACTGGCCAACAGCAAGTTTAAGCTTGAAATTAGGTGAAGGATTCTAACCATCGGAGGAGTGAAGTTCTGGAACAGCCTTCCAAGGGGTGCAGTGGAGGCAAAAAAACCTAACTTGTTTTAAGACTGAGCTTGATAAATTTATGGAGGGGATGGGATGATAGGATGAGTCACATGCCATTGTAGTCAATCTGCACCTGCTAGTAGCAAATATCCCCAGTAGCCAGAGAAGGGACACCAGATGGACAGGGCTCTGAGTTATTACATAGAATTCTTTCCCAGGTGTCTGTCTGATGGGTCCTGCCCACATGCTCAAGGTCCAACTGATCACCATATTTGGGGTTGGGAATGAATTTTCCCCCAGGTCAGATTGACAAACACCCTGGGGGGTTTTCGCCTTCTCTACAGCATGGGGTACAGGTCATCTCCTGATTTAAACTAGAGCAATGGTGGATTCTTTTTAACTTGAAGTCTTTAAATCATGATCTGAAGACTTCAGCAACTCAAGTTATGTGTCTATTACAGGAGGGAGTGGGCCACTTTCTGTGCCTTGTGATGTGCAGGAGATCAGACTAGATGATCATGACGGTCCCGTCTGGCCTTGAAATCTATGAGTTTATTACCAATTCATACTAAGGACCAAAATTATGCCCTGACTGTGATAGAGCAGAAAGCATGAAAGCAGAGAAATAGATGAACAAATATAAAACCCCATAAAAGCTGAGCAGATTGCATGTGTGTAACCATTTTCCTGTTGATATTACTAAACTAGTAAGCTCATCTATTGAAGACATCACAGAGCATCTGCTAACTTGCTTAAAAGATCTTCACCAGTGGGATTCTCTGGCAAACACTGAGTTGTATAGATTGCAGATGGTGCTTCTGACGTTCCAGGTATATAAAAGCAGGTGCTTCAATAGTCTTGGCCAAGAGATATCTGGATTCTTGCCACTGGAACCCTTCCAATCACAGACTGGACCTCCAACTACTGGGGATGATGTCAAAGAGATGGATGGTACATGCCATATTGGACTTGTCTTTGATAAATGACATGGGGTGTATGGTTCTTTAAAAAAAGAAATGCTCTGAGCTGCATCCAAACTCAAAATGTCCCCACTGTCAAACTGAAAGGATTCTGTGAACATCTCTTCCTGTTCAACAGGAAGTTACAGGCTGGTCCCGATACAGAAAAGTGCTCAAGTATACACACATCCTCAAGGACATGGAGTTAGCCTATTACATTCAAGAGACTAGTTTCATGCTTAAAGTTAAATATCTAATTAAGTCTTGCTGGATCAGTGTCTAACTCAACATTTTACATTGAGAGATGAAAATAAAGACAATAGAGGGCAGGTTGTGTAACACCCAGGAAAGGGTTAATCGACCCAGCTTTCACAGCTATTATAAAGCGAGTTATGTCCTTAGGAAGTGATCAGTCAATGAGAATTTATTCTGGTAATGTAGCTCTTCTAACTTATCTTTCGTTTGTTGAGTATGTTGACATTTCCTAGCCTGCTGGAAAGTTCTAGGCTGGGAGTTCTAAGGAATCAGATAGAACATTCTCCACCCAGCGTGTACAGTTCAGTTCCACTCTTGTTTAAGTTTATTTGTTATTATCTAAATTGCCTTTGGGCTCTTAATTGCTATCACTGCAAACACAACACAGACAATGTTTATAGCTCTGAAGTAATGACTCACTGAGAATTATCTGTTTACAGTGTAGGTGTAGCGCATGCTGCTTTCTCACAGACAGCCAAAACAGAGATACGGCTCCAAAAAGCAAAATGGCTGGACGAGCAGTTCCAGACCTGTTCCCGACCCAGCCTATGGGTTAAGGAGCCAGGGATTCCATCCCCACAAATCCTCACATCGCAGCTACCTGTGAAAAGGGAGTGGGCCTTTGGGAGAGAAGGAGATGAATTTCACCATTAGAGAACAGCCATACAGAATGAGAATCAGTCCTACAAGTGCTTCATAGCTATCATCGAAGAGCTACACGCATTAGATGATCATTTTACTAGAGTATGTGTTTGGATGCTCTCCTCCCCTCACAAATAGAGGGGAATAAACTGCCATTAAATGGGGCCAGCAACACAAGCAGAAAACAGTAGATCCATTTTGCACTCCTGGGATTTTTTCTATAAGAGGAAAATATGCTTCAAAATTTACCACCTGACATTATTCTAAGGATTTCAGACTCCCAATAGCCTCTGACTACAGACTTTCATTGGACCCTCTTTCCTATTCAATGTATTTTCCTTCACTTTCTCAAGATACCTACAACAAATAATGAAATAGCAAAGAATCAGCAATACTTGTTAAAGTCCTGCCCAGTCCTTTAGGCTGCCTTGGTCCTGACTGAAGTCCAGTCTCATACCTATTCTCTTTCTGACGTGCACCTGCACAATACCTACAAAGATGAAGATGAAGTACATGGGTATTAATACAGAAAGGACTCTGACCCATTGTCTATTCATCCTTTTTCATCTTCTTGATGCTGATACACAGGGCCAAATTCACCACCAGTGGATGCAACTGACCTGACTTAAATGAAGCTGTACTCACACCAGCTGTGAACGTGGCTGCGCGTGCCATACAACTGCCTTAGCTGCACACAACTGATGAAAGTGGGCTCTCCCATGCATTGTAATGAGCAAATGGAAGGTGCTGTTAGCCTAGATGTAAAGCTTTCTTTTAGTGACCCACCCTTTATTGGCTAACTTAGTCTTTCAGTAAACCTTTCTTTAGCAGTCTCTTCTCATTCCGTATTCTGCCAAACATCAGTGTCTGAGTTCCTCCCATACTGCACCCTAAGTGCATTTTACAATGCTTTAAGACTCCCACATGGGACGGATGTGCTACCAGCCCACAAAATCAGTTTCAAAGTGATCCCACTGGCATTTAGTAGCCTGGCTTTAACAACCCTAAACCCTCCATCCCCAGTCCTAATGCAGCTTTGCAATTTTCTCTGTGGAAAGCAAAGCAAGTTGTGTCAATGGTTCTTTGCCAGCTTGCCCAGGTTATTCTTGTGCATTCAGTAGCATAGACAGTGTACGAACAATTCCATCAAAACACACGGATCACTCATAGACTCTAAGGTCAGAAGGGACCAATAGGATCATCTAGTCAGGCCACAGAACTTCATCCACCCACTCCTGCAATAAACCTCTAACCTATGACTGAGTTACTAAAGTCCTCAAATCATAGTTTAAATACTGTAAGGTACAGAGAAGCCATCAGCAAGTGAGCCATGTCCCATGCTACAGAGGAAGGTGAAAAAACCCCAAAACCTTTGCCAATCTACCCTGGGGAAAAACGCCTTCCCAACCCAAATATGGTGATCAGTCAAACCCTGAGCATGTGGGCAAGACTCACCAGCCAGACACCCAAGAAAGAATCATCTTTAATAAGTCAGAACCCACCCCATCTAACATCCCTTCACAGGCCATTGGCACATCTACCACCAGTAGTCAAAGATCAGTCAATTGCCCAACTAGGCTGTTCCATCATACCATCCCCTTCATAAATTTAATCAAGCTCAGTTTTGAAGCCAGATAGGTTTTTTACCCCCACTGCTCCCCTTGGAAGGCTATTCCAGAATTTCACTTCTCTGATGGTTAGAAACCTGCATATAATTTCAACTCTAAAGTTCCCGATAGCCAGCTTATATCCATTGGTTCTTGTGTCCACGTTGGCGCTGAAATCTAGGTAAATAAATCCAGTGAATTCCCTTTGTTTAAAAAATCTGTTATCTTCTCAAAAAAGGAGATCAGATTGGTTTGGCATGATCTACCTTTTGTTGTATCTTACCCCAATTACCAT
The DNA here is from genome assembly GCA_007922155.1 of Mesoclemmys tuberculata. Classification (NCBI taxonomy): domain Eukaryota; kingdom Metazoa; phylum Chordata; order Testudines; family Chelidae; genus Mesoclemmys; species Mesoclemmys tuberculata. Next base: position 19,350,392 of record ML675617.1, on the reverse strand, counting down.
TAACCTTGATGTCCTTAACTACTTTCTCTTTCAATTTTTTTTCCAAGCCCTTGCATACTGCTGAGGTCAAACTAACAGGCTATAGTTATCTGGATCACATTTTTTCCCTTTCCTAAAAATAGGAGCTATGTTAGCAATTCTCCAGTCATATGGTACAGCCCCTGAGTTTACAGATTCATTAAAAATTCTTGCTAATGGGCTTGCAATTTCATGTGTCAGTTCCTTTAATATTCTTGGCCTACCCCGATTTTAGTCCCATTAAACTGTTTGAGTTTGACTTCCACCTCGGATGTGGTAATTTCTACCTCCATATCCTCATTCCTTTTAGCTACCCTACCGCTATCCCCTAGATCATCATTAGCCTCATTAAAGACAGAAGCAAAGTATTTGTTTAGATATTCAGCCATGCCTAGATTATCCTTAACCTCCACCCCATCCTCAATGCTTAGTGGTCCCACTTCTTCCTTCTTTGTTTTCTTCCTATGGCTATAGAATCTTTAACTATTGGTTTTAATTCCCTTTGCAAGATCCAACTCTACTTGGCTTTTGGCCTTTCTCACTTTATCTCTACATGTTCTGACCTCTAAGAGGTAGCTTTCCTTGCTGATCCCTCCCATCTTCCAGCAGGCATTCTGCTTTCTCTTAATCACCTGTCTGGGATGCTTACTCATCCAGTTTGGTCTACAACTCTTGCCTATGAATTTTTTTCCCTTTCTTGGGATGCGGGTTTCAGAAGTTCCTGCAACGTTGAGTAGAAGTAATTCCAAGCCACCTCCACCGTTAGATCCATGAGTTCTTCAGTCCAGTCCACTTCTCCAACTAATTTCCTTAATTTTTTAAAGTTAACCCTTTTGAAGTCAAAGACCCTACTCACAGATCTATTTTGTTTATCCTTTCATTTAGTTTGAACTGAATTAGCTCATGGCTGCCCGAACCAATGTTGTCCCCTACAATCAGTTCTTCTATGAGGTCCTCGTTACTCACCAATATCAAATCTAAAATGGCATCCCCTCTTGTTGGTTCAGTAACTATTTGGTGAAGGAATCTGTCAGCTATCACATCCAGGAAAATCTGGTCCCTATTATTACTACTAGCACTTGCCCTCCAGTCTATATCTGAGAAGTTAAACTCTCCCATAATCACACAGTTCCCAGCAGTATTTACTTCATTAAAAGCCTTAGAGAGGTCTCTATCCATGTTCAAATCAGATCCCGGTGGTCCGTAGCACACCCCGAGCACTATCCCAGGGGAAACTCTAGTAGTTTTCTTCCCCAGTGGGATTTGTACCCAGACAGACTATCTTATCAATTCCATCACTTCTAATTTCTTTACAGTCTACCTCATCATTGATATACAATGCTACTCCACCACCTTTGCCTTTATATCTGTCTTTCCTAAACAGCACATACCCTTCAATACTTGTACACCAGTCATGACTACTATTCCACTATGTTTCTGTTATTCCTATAATATCTGGTTTTACTTCCTCTATCAGTAGCTCTAGTTCCTCCGTTTTGTTACTCAAGCTCCTCACATTGGTGTACAAACATCTTAATTGTTGCTATTTGGCTTCGCTCATGTTCCTTACCTGATTTGGCACAGTCATTCTACTGGCAATATGACCTATTAGACTGGTATCTACACCACCCTTCCTCTTCGTGTCCATTCTGCTCCCCATTGCTGTGTCCTTTCTTACTTCACTTTCCTCCCTCTCAATGCTAAAATCAGGTGTGGAGATTACCTGGGCATCTCCCAACCATCTCTCCCAACTCCCTAGTTTAATGCTCTCTTTATCAGTTGTGCCAGCCTCCAACCTAGAAGTGCATTTCCCTCCCTACTCAGGTGAAGTCCATCCCAAGAGAACAGTCCTCTGTCCATGAATGCCTCCCAGTGACCATACACCCCAACGCCCTCCTCATAGCACCACTGCCTGAGCCATCTGTTGATCATCAGAATCTCGTCACGCCTTTGTCCTTCTCCTCTAGGGACAGGCACAATCCCACTGAAGATCACCTAAGCCTCGATTTCCCTAAGACTCTTCCCTAGCCTGCCAGAGTCTCCTTTGATACATTCTAGTGACAATCTAGATCTAGAATCATTTGTACCCACATGCAGGACAATCAGTGAATTCTTTCCCACTCCCATTAGGACACCCTTTAGCCTCAGGTCCACATCCTGTATCTTAGCACCTGACAGACAGCACACCCTTCTGCTCTCTAGATCACTCTGGTTACAGGCCTGTCTGTTCTTCTCAGGAGGAAGTTCCCAATCACATAGACCTGCCTTTTGCTGCTGACAGTGCGATTCTCTACTTCATCTCCTGTTCTTTCTGGCTGCAAGTCATCTCGTCTACTATTCTCCTTTGCAATCCTCTGCAACCATTCCTGTATCCTCCTGGGGCTCTTATTTGGTGGTATCTCCATTGGCTCATCCACTCTTTGTAGCTGCTCTTCTCCTCTTCCTTGCCCTCTCACTTTCAGTAACCACCTGCTGTGCACCTTCTTCATTTTCCAACTCCACAAACCTGTTTCTGAGCTCCATTTTGCCTTCACTAGCCCATCTTTTCCTCTGCCGGGTTCTCACAGTCACATGCATCCACTGGTCACTTTCCTCACCCAGCATTCTCTCCTCAGAGTTCGTTGGTCCTGCTTCCATCTACAGGTCTGGGCTTTTCCCTTCAGCCTCCCCACTCCGTTGCTCCATAATCTGCTCGAACACTCTTCTAAACTCAACCAGAGTTTCTACCTGCATCTCCAACCCTCAAATCTTCTCTTCCATGATCTATGAGGCAGCACTTCATACAAACAAAGCTCTTTTGAGGTACCCCTTCAAGGATCATGTACTTCCTGCACCTTCCACATCCAGTCATCTTCATTGTCTTTTCCACTACTTGAGTGACTACCTCTAAAGCCTCTGTTTCTATCACAGCCATTCCCCCTACTTCCTATCAGTGAGAGACACACAAACAAAACAACTCACTAATACACCCGCCAACGAGCACCTCAACAATACTCCCCCCCGGCAAATCCCCGTTTGCTGGATCCTGTGCTGCTGCAGCTGTGCCACTGCCTGATTGAGTGGCTGCCTTTATATGCCCCCTAATTAGGGAAGCCCCACCCCCTAATTAGAGTCAGCTGATCTCGGTACACCACCCAGTACCAGCTCCTGCAAACTGAAGGAAAAAAAACACAAAACAAAACAAAACACAAAGACACACAATTCCCCCCAAACTCACCTCCTGCCTGGAAGGCCCACTCAGACTCCCCTGTTTTCAGCTCTGTTTGCTGGTTCCTATACCACTGCAGCTGTGCTTCTGTCTTGCTACAGCTCCCATGCCACACCTCGCAGATGGATGGTATAAAACCATTTGAAACTCACTGTTCTTGTTTCCCAATCATAAACAGCAACGGTCAACCACCGTAATTCAGACTGTGAAGCTGCAGACAGAAGCATAACCTTTCATTGGACTGGAAACTGCACTGAAATAAAGAAAATAAAATCCTTCTGGAAACAACAGTGCTTCCCCCACAATCATCCTGTGTCTATGTAATACATTTTGACTTAAAAATCAAACTGGGGTATGTTTACTGCCCCTGATTTAGGATGTTGTTTGTTAATTGAAAGAACTGCAGATGAAATTGCTTTTCAAACCCAAACCAATAGCCACTAATTTAGGGGAAGATAAGAGTAAAACTTTGTGACTGGGATCCATATCTCTACCTTAAAACAAAGCAAAGTTCTTTTTTATTATTTCCTTCTCAGTATTTTTGTGGATTAATATTTCACCAATAATCAATAAAAACTCAAATAAAATATAAATAAAAAAAATTAAAAAAATATTGCTTGAGATTAAATATTTAAAGATTTCATGCAAATTCATATACTGTCTTCTGGGCCCCAAGCCAGCAAAGCACTTAAGAACAAGCTGAAAATTAAGCATGTGTTTAAGTCCTACTGCAGTCATCATCTGCTTAAAGTTAAGCATATGATTATGAAGTTTACTGAATTGGAGCCATAAAGAAGCAATTTTTTCGTAGACAACCACATCATAAATGGAGGTTCATTAACACCAGAATTGCAATTAGCACTGAAACAGTTTTAGACATTCTTTCTACTTCACCATCATCTGAGTTTAATTTAGTCCCACCTTACTTTCATGAATAGTTCCACTAATGCCTGTTAAATTATTTGCATGAGTAAGTAAGTAGGATTTTGGCCCTATATCTGAGTTTGGAGGAAGACAAGTTAGTTGCAAATAAGTAGTTGAAATGCAATGGTAACAAGACCACCATAGAATTTCAACTTGAGCTCAGCTTTGGCTGAGTCATCCATCCTGAAATTTTTATTTAATTGTACAGCCTATACTGGATATATCATCACTGATTTTTTCCTAAGGAATACACTAGACTACCAAAAGCAACAGAAATTAAGGCAGAAGAGAGTGAGGGAGTTTCCTGAATATATATAACTGTTGAAAATTATGATTAGTGAATCAACTCAAAGAGCAAAAGAAAAATGGAAAAGTACCAGAAACTATTACACAGAGAGAAATTATTATTTTTGTATTGTACTTCTCCATAATTCTTGTGCATAATAAAAAGATGAAGGGGGAGATTTTCAAAGGCACAGAAGGGAGTTAGGTGCCTAACCTCCCATTGTACGGTGGTGGGAACTGGTCACCTAATTCTCATTTGTGCCTTTAAAAATCTCACACAAATTAGACATGGTAGATAAATTTATTATGTATATAATTTATAATACACAACTTTCCAGGTATATTATCTATTTAGAGCATCCAAGGCACTATACAAAGCATGTAGAAAACATGGTCCCTGTCCCAGACAGCTTACAATCTAAAGACATTACAAAACTGGCAGATACAAGACGCAGATACAAGAACCAAAATGGACCAGTAGGAGGAAGTGAAACCAAAAGGCAACAGGAATTACTGTATACATGAAGATTGAAAACAATATTGCTTTAGGAAAGGCTGTATAATCTATCCTCCATCTATCTCTCTATGTATCTATAATCTACCACCCATCTGTCCACCTGTCGACCATTCACCTATCCATCTGCTTTGCTGCCCATCTATTTTTACATCCATCTCTCTCTCTCTCTCTCTCTCTAATCTAAGGCATTTATGTTATTTTTGTATGCCAACCACCTTGACAGCAGTTTTCTTGCCAGGATGCTTCCTTGGTTTTTCCAAGCTCCTAAAGATATTCTACTTTAAGCAGGTGGGGCCTCAAAGCAAATCAAAGTGAAACTACTAACCAACCTTCCATAGCAATTGTATTTGGGATATGCATGCTCTAATTTTTCTCAATGCTTAAGTGCTCATTTTTGCAGCCACCATAAGAAGCTGACTAAATGCTGTATGTGTCATTATTTACATAAGTAGATTACATCATCATGGTCTGATCAGTTCAGCTATTGTGTCTTGTTAGCTTAACCAAATTTCAAACTCCATAAGGAACGGCATTTTCCTCTGAAGTTATTAAAGGGTAGATTTCATTTAATTAAACTAATTTGCATGACTAAATTAGATTTAATTACTCACATTAATTTCACTAATACCTCCCTTTGATTGGAGAAAGGCAACTTTTATAATTGCTTAAAACAGGTCTTCACATTGGTTTAGACTACAAAAAAAAATTCTACGATTTAAGTGAGAGATAATGGGACAACTACTGAGATATTATACAAGCTGGGCAACTTTTTAAATTTAGGAATTCTTAGTGTTTGTGTCTGGTGCCAAATTGGCACCCCAAAAGACACAAGAATTGAACTTATTTATCTACAGAGCAGTTGTTGCATGAGTAATGGCAGTGCAAAATTTTCCCACAAATCTCTCTATTGTTCCTCACTTCCAACCAAGAGGAGCCTCTCAAAGTCAAATGCCAATTAACGCTGGGAGGGGACGGTGATTAATTTCAAATGTTGATGAAATTTTGAAATAAAAAAATAATTAGGAACATTTCATTTAAAATCTTAATGAATTTTTTCATCTATTTGTCAACCAGCTATAGAGCGCTTTGCTATCATTTTGAATTTTAAGAATTTCACATTTTAAAATTTCAAAAAAGGGGAACTTAAAAAAAAAGTGTGAAATGTTTTCCCATTTTTGACTGGTTCTAATTCTAAGGGCATGTGGATGACAATCAACTCTCTTTCTCTTTCTGTACTTACACAGCCCTAGCTATCAACAAGATGACTCCCACAGCTGGCTTGGATGAACCCAGGAGATGGATAGAGAAAAACCTTCTGTCACAAATCCAACCCAGGAATGACAGAAGTGATCCTGGTAGGAAAGGGAAACCCATTGTGCAACTTGGCATTACAGTAACATCACCAAAAACCTAGACCATCACACCACAGATCATCCAGGTGGTGTGACTCCTCCTAGATTCCTTATTACTCCTGGTCATGCACATTGCCAATGGGGAAATATGGCTTCTTTCACATTTGCCTGGCCAAGAGACTTTGACCATTGCTCTCAAATGAAGTCTTAGGCATGTTTTCATCACCTCCAGGTTGGACTATGGTCACTCACTCCACTTGAAATAGGACAAACAGCTGTAAAACAGGTTGACGCTTGTAGACATAGAGCAGTAGCCATATTGCCATCCCCAAGTGATCAGGCCCCACAAAAGTCATAAGATTGGCCTAAAAATAATGAAATTTAATATACATTGATGTTAATTTGCTTTCTGGTTTTGGAATCTTTGGGTTGCATTTGGGCCTTGTTGTCAAGTTTTTCTCCACAACTGTGAAGGTTAGAAACTTACTTTCTTTTTAAAACAAGATCTGAGATTTTCCCTAAACACAAGAGTTAGCACCAAATATTCCAACAGTTGTCAATATTGCAGTAGCACCATAGGGTGCCAGCTGAGAACAGGACCTCATTATGTAAGGCCCTTTACAAACACACAGCAAGAGACAGTGCTGCCCAAAAGTGTTTGCAAACTAAATAGCAACACCAGTCATGATTTTGTAGACCTCTGTCATATCTCCCCTTAGTCGTCTCTTTACCAAACTGAAAAATCCTAGTTTTATTAATATCTCTTCATATGGAAGCTGTTCCAGACCCCTTATAAGTTTTCTTGTCCTTTTCTGTACTTTTTCCAATTCCATTATATATTTTTTGAGATGGAGTGACCACATCTGCACGCAGTATTCAAAATGTGGACATGCCATGGATTTATAGAGGCAATAAGGTATTTTCTGTCTTATTATCTATCCCATTCCTAATGATTTCCAACATTCAGTTAGTTTTTTTGACTGCTGCTGCACATTGAGCAGATGTTTTCTATCCACAATGATTCCAAGATCTCTTTCTTGAGTGATAATAGCTAATTAAGACCCCATCATTTTATATGAACAATTGGGAATATCTTTTCCAATGTGCATTACTTTGCATTTATCAACACTGAATTTCATCTGCCATTTTGTGAGATCCTTTTGTAACTCTTTACAGTTTGCTTTGGACTTAAATATCTTGAGTAGTTTTGTATCATCTGCAAATTTTGCCACCTCACTGTTTACCCCTTTTCCCAGATCATTTATGAATATGTTGGAACAGTACGGGTCCAATTACAGACTCCTGGAGGACACCATTTCCCTCTCTCCATCTGAAAATTGACTATTTATTCCTAGTCTTGTTTCCTATGTTTTAACCAGTTAGTGATCCAGGAAAGGACCTCCTCTTTTATGCCATGACCGCGTACTTTGCGTGAGAGCCTGGGGTGAAGGACCTTGTCAAAGGCTTTCTCAAAACCTAACTACACTGTATCTACTGGATCACCCTTGTCCATGTTGACCCCCTGAAAGAGTTCTAGTAGATTGGTGAGGCTTTACAGACATCATGTTGACTCCTCCCCAACAAATCTTATTAATCTCTATGTCGGATAATTCTGTTCTTTACTATAGTTTCAACCAATGTGCCTGGTACTGAAGTTAGGTTTACCGGCCTGTAATTGCTGGGATCACCTCTGGAACCTTTTTAAAAAATGGGTGTCATATTACCTACCCTCCAGTCATCTGGTGCAGAAGCTGATTTAAATGACAGGTTACATACCACAGTGAGTAGTTCTGCAATTTCACATTTGAGTTCCTTCTGAACTCTTGGGTGAATATCATCTGGTCCTGGGGACTTATTACTGTTTAATTTATCAGTTTGTTCCAACACTTCCTCTATTGACACCTCAGTCTGAGACAGTTCCTCAGATTTGTCACCTAAAAAGAATGGCTCGGGGTTGGAAGTCTCCCTCACATCCTCAGCTGTGAAGACCAATGCAAAGAATTCATTTAGTTTCTCTGCAATGGCTTTATCTTCCTTGAGTGCCCCTTCAGCATCTCCATCATTCAGTGGCCCCACTCACTGGTTGTTTAGCTGGCTTCCTGCTTCTCATGTACTTAAAAAAAATGTTTGCTGTTATTTTTTGACTCTTTGGCTAGCTGTTCTTCAAATTCTTTTTTGGCTTTCCTAATTATATTTTTACACTTCCCTTGCCAGAGTTTATGCTTCTTTCTATTTTCCTCAATAGGATTTAACTTACACTTTTTAGAAGATGCCTTTTTGCCTCTAATTTCTTCTTTTACTTTGTTGTTTAGCCACGCAATTTTTTGGTCCTCTTACTTTGTTTTTTTAATTTGGGGTATACATTTAAATTGAGCTTCTATTATGGGGGTCTTTTAAAAGTTTCCATGCAGCTTGCAGGAATTTCACTTTTGGCACTGTACATTTTAATTTCTGTTTAATTTCCTAATTTTTGTGAAGTTCCCCTTTCTGAAATTAAATGCTGCCATCATGGGCTGCTTTGGTGTTTTCCACTCACACGCCCATAGGGATGTTAAATTTTGTTATATTATAGTCACTATTACCAAGCAGTTCAGCTATTAATGTATTGTCATTGGCCTATGTTGTCATTTCATAGTAATATCCAACTAGGAGAATTTGTGCACGATTCAACATGGCAGGAGAGAAAAAACTTTGTGTTTCCAGACAGACTAAGTATATGGGTCAGTCCCACTTCCATTATCTTAATGGAAGTTTTCCCATAAATATTGAGAGAAGGATTGGGCGTACATGTCTCAGCAAGGATATAGTTTAAAAATTAAGGAATCTCTGGAGTTGCCTAGTGTTTGCCCCAAAATTCTTCTGTTAGTTCTTATTAAACTTTCCATTTTTATTCATAATAAGAAATATCATCTTACATTTTTATTGCCTCTCTCATATCAAAAAGCCTCCATAGGCTTTAAAACTATGTACTTTTTATAGACTATATATGAAAATCACTTCCATCACTAATAAAATAAACCTCTGTGATGGAACACTGCACACCAGAAGACATCAACAAGAAATTCCAACCATCCTGCCAGGACTGCAGATCCCTGGACTTGGAGACTGCTAGTTTAAGTTTACCAAAACCAATCTGATGATGTTTGTACAGTATTAGTATTACTTAGCACCTAGTCGCCACCCAAGATTAGGACTCCATTGTGTTATGTATTGTACATACATAGAATAAGAGTTTATAATCTCTAAATAGACAAACTGACGGGATGGAATTTTTTTAGATGAGGCAGAGCGATTAAGTGACCTACCCAACATCATACAGGAAATCTGTGGCAGAGTTAGGCACTGATCTCAGAATTCCTGAACTCCAGCCCATTGGATTAGCCCCAAGATCTTCTTTCTTCACATCCTTATCAAAATTATACCCCCATCACAATGATAGCCTAAAGTATTTTGGTTGAACCTATATTACAATACTACTAAAACATCAGTGCTTTACACTAGAGACTGTTTTATCATCTTAAGCCTTATCAATAGGAAATATGGTTATTTTTAACTGTTCCATGTAAAGTACATATGACATTTTATCGTCTTAGTGACCTTCATGCATCATATGAAACAAATTGGATCTAATGGCTCGTTCACATGAAAGAATCGCACTAGTTTTTGTTCAAATATACTGAACAGCTGAACTTAACCCTGTTTCCAGCAGAAGGTTATCATCATCCATTTAAAGATATTCTGGGTTAGATGGAGGTGAAATCATTTGATTTATTTCAATACACCGATCACAAAGCTCTCTATTGCTTAGCAACAGTTCCATTCATTAGAGATGATTCTTCTGCCCCCATCTCAACATGTAAATAGTATTTGTTGAACCTCGCATGATATGTGACTTAGTTATCGGTTTAATAATTTGTCAGGAAGAAAGTGACTGACTCTGATTAACACCTATGCAAGAAAATAGAATCGGAACAAAACAAATCTTTTCTTTAGGTCTAGTATCAATACAGATGTTTGAAAAACTGGTAAATACACTTTTTGGGCCAGTTTTTCAAAAATTCAAAATTTTGCTAAATTTTGAAGTAGCATCAAAATATTTCAATGAAAAAATTCTCACCAATTCTATATCCGGTTAACCCCCTCTCTTCCCCAAAACAGTTGGTGAAAATTTTGTTGCTTTTTTTCACTGAAATTCAAAGTCAGTGAAAAATTTCATCAAAATATAATAGAAAATAGGTAAACACTACCTTTCAAGATGTTAATTCACAGTAAATCTCCAAGCAAGAGTAAATTATTCAAAGATACTGTTAAGTAGTTTCATCACACTGTAATCTAACTCATGTTAGAATAAACTGGAACAGTTCAGATTTACATGGTATATATTGGTGCATGGTACATTTGGGACTGGACCCAAAATCCGCTCAAGTAAATAAAAAGACTTCCACTGACTTTACTAGGCTTTAAAACAAGCCTATGGCCAAATAAGGTAGCATATTATATTCATACTTGCTTTTTTTAGGCATGTTAGAGCTATGCCAATCATGGTGGAGTTTGTGGAAAGAAAAAGTTAGTTTCTATTTATGGAGGACTGAATCCCCTTAGGCTTCATTTTGAATTTCTTGTCTGAGAATTAACCCCAAAACTGAAATCCAAAGTCAACTGAAAAAAAAGTGAGAAGTACATGACATTACCTGTAAAAAAACATGCAAAATTAGATATGAAATCACAGATCAGGTCGACTTTGTAGCAAAATCTGCAAAGTTTTGGGTTTTCTTGTGACCATGTTGCACAATATATCTTACTGTCTATTTTTATTTCTCAGGACATTAGTCAGATTTACTCTGTTCTTTCGTTTGCAAAGAAAGGGAGAATTGCACATGGAGAACAAATGAACAAACCAAAATGCTTGGAGAATGCCAGAACATTATGGGAAAGCAATCCAGAGCCTGGTACTATAATAATTTTATTCTTTATGCTGTTAGCATTGGTTTGCTCTGTTAGCCAAATGCTCATGTGCAGCAGCCAGAGGATTAAAGAGGCAGATTCCCATTCATGGTGATCTGTTTTCAGCAATATGGAGAAAATCAGCATTAGCTACAAAGACAAACACTGGACACTCAAGGCTCTTTCTGGCACCTTAGATCCAAATCCATATTTCAAAGCTGAAATCCTGAACTGGACTGAAACCCCAGATCCAGTGCAATGTTCGAAACCAAGTCAGAAATTTGCAGCCAGTCTGTATTTACGATCAGAGGGGTTTTTTTCAACCACATGCAGCACAAAAATATTGGCGCCCTTATGTCTTTCATGGTGCCATTGTGAGGAACCATACTTAATGTGCATGCAAATCAATATATGACAAGTGTTTATCATGTTCAGCAATGTGCTGGCAACATCTGGACAATGTTTTTTGATCCAAGGAATTGCCGAGGGCAGGCTCTGTTATACTGAGCAATGCCACAGTGTTCTCTCTCTCTCTGTCAGAGAGAGGTGAGATCACACAACAGGTTAGTGACAGACTTAGGAGAGGAACTCGGGTATCCTGACTCCCTAGTCACTAGGCCATTCTGCATCTCAAATGCCATACTATTCCTTGAAATGAAGGATAAGCTGCTCTTTTTTATACTAATTCTACTCCGTCTCTGACTCCAAATTCAATCCCCATAGGGGCAAGTGTATGTGGGTATGAGAAAGGTCCGTATTGTTTTTGGCTGAACAGGATATGCATGTCTGTGTTTGTGCAAAACTTTATGGACTTATTCAGTAAAAGACTTAAGGATCTGGTTAATTTTCAGAACGTGTGTAATCCCAATGGGACTACCCACCTATAAACCTAAAGCTAAACGTGGATTTAAATATTTGGTTTACTGGATTCATAGATTCAAAAAGCTAGAAGGGACCATTGTGGTCATTTAGTCTGTTCTCTTGTATAACAGAGGCCATAGAATTTCCCTAAAATAATTCCAACAGCAGATCTTTTAGAAAACCATCTAATCTTGATTTAAAAATGGTCAGTGATGGAGAATCCATCATGAACCTTGATTAATTGTTCCAATGGTTAGTTACTCTTACATGTAAAAAATTGATGCCTTGTTTCCAGTCTGAATTTGTCTAGTTTTGACTTCCAGACACTGGATTATGTAATACCTTTCTGTGCTGGATTAAAGAGCCCATTATTAAATATTTGCTCCCCATGCAGGTAGTTATAGACTGTAATCAACCACCCATTTAACATTCTCTTTGTTAAGCTAAATACATTGAGCTCCCTAATTCTATGATTATAAGGAATGTTTTCTAATCCTTTAATCATTCTTATGACTCTTCTCTGACCCTTCTACAATTTATCAACATTCTTTTTGAATTGTGGGCACCAGAACTGGACACCGTATCCTAGCAGCAGTCACACTAGTGTCAAATACAGAGGTGAGATAACCACTTCTTCTCCTATTCCAACTCCAGATCCCCTGGTTTATGCATTCCAGGATCACATTAGCTCTTTTGGCCACAGGGTCATGCTGGGAGCTCACATTCAACTGATTATTCACCATGACCGCAAATCTTCTTCAGAGTCACTTCTCCCAAGATGGTAACCTATCACGTAAGTGTGGCCTACATTCTTTGTTCCCAGATATATGTATTTACATTTAGCCATATTAAAATACATATAGTTTGCTTGCACCCAGTTTACTAAGTGATCTATATCACTTTGAATCAGTGAATTACTCTTCATTATTTACCACTCCCCCATTTTTTGGTGACACCTGCAAACTTTATGAGTGATGATTTTATGTTTTATTTTGGGTCACTGATAAAATTGTTAAATAGTGTGGGGCCAAGAACCGATCCCTGCAGGACCCAACTGGAAACACACACAGTCAGTTACAGTTCCCCATTTATAATTATATTTTGAGACCTCTCAGTTAGCCAGTTTTTAATCCATTTAATGTATACCATGTTAATTTTATATCATTCTGGTTTTTTAATCAAAATGCCATGTGATACCAAGTCAAATGAACAGAAGTCTATACATCAATACTATTATGAACCAAACTTGTAATCTCATATAAAAAAGATATCAAAGTTAGTTTGACAGGGATTTATTTTCCATAAACCCATATTGATTTGTATTAATTATATTATTCTCCTTTAGATTATTATTAATCAAATCCTGTATCAACTGCTCCATTATCTTACCCTGGATCAATGTCAGGCTTAAAAGCCTATAATTATCTAGGTAATCCCATTTACTTTTTTTTAAAAATTGGCACGACATTAGCTTTCTTACAGTCTTCTGGAACTTCCTGTGTGCTCCAACACTTACTGAAAATCAACATTAATGATCCAATGAGTTCCTTAGCCTATTCTTCTAAAACTCTTAGAAGCAAGTTGTGTGAACCTGTTGATTTAAAAATGTCTAATTTTTGTAGATTCTGTTTAACATTCTCCAGAGATACTAGTAAAATGGAAAGAGTGTTTTCATTGTCACATGATACTATATCATCTATTTTTCCTTGAAACATAGAACAGAAATATTTATTGAACTCTTCTGCCTTTTCTGCATTATTAGTCATAATTCCACCATTTCCATCTACTAATGGACTAATACCATTGTCAGGATTATTTTTGTTCAAAGGACCAATGTCCTAATAAATAAAGCACAGAAAGGGGTACTAGTTGTGGTCTGTAGAAGATGCCCAAATCACACTAGGGAACAAGATGACTTCCACCTTACACATCTATTTATAATGTGTTGGGGAAGAAACTGTGATCATGAGGGACTTAGTTTGAGTGACATATGCTGCAGGTCTCCTGCTGCCAGTACTAAAAGATCCTTTGAATTTCTAAACATTGTAGATGACAATTTCCCAACTCAAAAAGTGCTGCAGCCAACGTGGGGAAATTCTGTATTAGAACTTATCCTAACAGATAAAGAGGAATTTATCACAGAACTAAAAATTAATGATAGCTTAGGTACAAGTGATCATGACTTGATTACATTTGTAATATACAAGCAAAATGAAGTCCAGACCAAATGAAGTCCAGTATGTACTGGATGCTGAAATAGGGCCAATTTCACAAAACTAAAAACAATTATGAGTCAAATCACCTGCAAGGAAGAATTTAATCAGAAAAAATGTGAATGATAATTGGGAATAATTGAAGAACACTTTACCAGATGACCAAAAAGCCAGAATTCCACAACTGAGGAAGAAAGCCATGCTGATTAAAAAACCAGTCTGGTTTAGAGGGAAGTGAATAAACAACAAGGATAAATTGATAATAATGAATATAAATTATAATTTAAATTATAATATAAATTAGACATTAGGAATTCTAAAAAATTGATAAGGTAAGCCAAGAGACACAAGCAGAAATCTATGGCCAGCAGAGTTCAGGACAATTAAAAGGAGTTTTTAAAAATATATTAAGCATTTAAGGTATTTTCTTCTAAGTTATCAGTGACTTGGAAACAAATAATGCCATTTTTTTTAATGTAGAATACCATTCCCTTTCTCTCTTTGCCCACTTGATCCTTCCTAAATAGGTTATAACTGTTTATTTCAACATTCCAGTTATGCAGCTCAACCCACCAGGTTTCGGAAATACCAACTAGATCAAAGTTATGTTCACAAATGAACAATTCTGATTTCTTGTTTGTTACTCATATAGCAATTAAAAATGTCTTCTCTTCATGTCCTTTGCTTTCTTGATTAATTTTGTTCTCAACATCTTGATTTTGTGTTAAGTGCTCATATCTTCCCTCTTTTTACCCTCCCCTTTTGCTATTAGTTTAACCCCCTCCTGACTACTCTAGCTAGCCTGTCATCAAGGAGATTGCCCCCCAACTGGAGGCCATCCAAACTATGCAGCCTCATCTCCCTGTCGAATGTGGATGCATGTTCCACAAAAACAAAGTCCTCTAACTTACACCACTTACCTAGCCAGCAATTCACTTCCAGAATTTTCTGCCTTCTGTCTTCATTTGCTCATGGGACAGGAAGGATCTCAGAGAAGATCACTTGGCCATTCTTCTTCTTCAGCATGCTTTCCAAGTTCCCTGAAGACATCTATCATCTGTGAGATATCCCCCAATGCAGTGTCATTATTGTCAATATGAACCATCACCAATGGTTCCTTGCCAACTTCAGAAGTCTATCCTATTTTACAGCAATGTCTCTCATGTCTTAGCTTCAAGAAGGCTGCACACACTCCTATTATCTGGCTGTCCATTGCAGAATGTTTTTTCAATTCTTCTGAGTACTGAATCTCCAACAAGGATCATCTGTCTTCCTTGGATGGTTGAAGAACTCTTTGCAGGCAAGCTTGATTTTCTTACAAGTTGGGCTAACCTGCTATCCACAGATGTGTTGTGTATACCTCTGTTCCCTAGGACCTGCTGGATGTTGAGAAGTGCCTTCCGTGGTTTTCACATGGAGGATGTGGTACACTTTGAAACTTCTAGCTTCGTGGAATTCCTCCTGCTTCTCTTCTCTCTGGTGGCAACAGACTGCCCATTCTCATCTGTCTCCAACCAGGCAGAGTGTTGCCGTGATCTCTTGCTCTGGTAGTTACGAACTGACAGGCACTCTCCTCTCTCCCTGATTCCTTTGTGATCAGCTCCATCGTTCCTTGAATTTAGGGATCAGGGCCTATATATGCTACTGGACACACTCCTGTTTAAGTCTGACACCACTACTGCTGAAGTAACTATTGAAACGCACAGGGCGCTTGACAGCTTCCTCAGTTCTACATTTTATAGAAAATAATTTGCACCTCCATCTCATCTAGGTTTCCTGGACTTTTCATAGCCACAGTAAGGGTTCAATGTGAGCAATCAATTAAAGTTTGAGTCTGTTCTTACTTTAGACTAACTAATTCACCCAGCCCTAACAGAAAACTGAGTGAGCATCTAATAGCCTCAGCACCAGGAGTGAAATCTTTTATTTTTTTCATGCCAAGTAAATTATTTGGCTTTGTCTGTTAAGAGACACCTAAATGAACTATTTTTAGATGTAATTTTTATCATCTACTGTCAAGAGCAAGAATCAGGGATATCTACAGGGAGGAGGTTTGATATGAGATTACTGTAAAGTCTATATAGGATTGGAGTGGGTCTTGAAAACTTCTGTCTAATCAGCCCCTTAATTATCAAATGCTTTTTCTGTTGAGGAAAAAAATGCTGTTTAAAACGTTTGATAATCTGACAAGGCCATAAGGCTTAATGGAATCAATGATTACACACAGATGGATGATTAACTCCCAAGGTTTAATGTTAAAAAAATAATAACTTTGTTGGATTGCTACTTAATGGAATTACACTGCCCATATGGAAAAGAAATATACCCTGAATATACCCAGAATTATGGAACAGGTGGCAGAATCTGGGCATGACTACTTGGAATGCACAAACGCACGCAGAATTGTAACTGCCAGGAAAAAATCAGTCTTCCAAACTGTTTCACTTTCATACTTGAGAATTCTAAACAGCAAAATGTAGTAAAATAATCCCCACAGACCTTTGTTTTAAGGAACAATGCGAACATATTGGGTTCTGATTTTATATATATAAAATGAACTCTCTGAAAAAGCAGCACATCCATATACAAACAGTCTACATTAAAAAACCAGCTAATATAATAGTCACAAAATCTAGCACTCGAAAGTTAGGAAATGGGAGAATTAAGGTTGCCCATGCAACTTTAATTCATCTTCTTTGTGAATGCACATTCCAATACCATCTATTTAAGGACTGTACACTGTTGCCCATCACCATAGTATCTCAGCACCTTTCACATAAATTCAGTAGCAATAGCAGGGTCTCTAGTGGAGTCACTCTGTAATCAGATGATAGTATCTCTTTTTTTCCATAGAACTTGGGTTAGATCACCCAAGTAGCTATTCAACTATCAAAAGGTTATTCACTATGGAAATGTCGGTCAGTCTTTCTCCAATACTGTAGGACAACATACTTCACTTTACTGTGGTGTCACGTAAGTTATAGAACCTTCCAATATATCTGAGGGGAATCCCAGCTTGAAAAGCAATACAGCACATTCTGCTCTCAGGTATACCAATGATGCCGCATTGATCTGAGTGGTTATAATGGAGGATAGAATTTATAGACTCATAGACTCTAAGGTCAGAAGGGACCAATATGATCATCTAGGCTGACCTCCTGCACAATGCAGGCCATAGAACCTCACCCACCCACTCCTGTAATAAACCTCTAACGTATGACTGAGTTATTAAAGTCCTCAAACCATGATTTAAAGACTGTAAGGTATAGAGAAGTGTAGGGTTCGGAAGAATTTGTCACGCGGAATCAGTGCGGTTGGCAAGGCTAGGCCCTAAAAATCCAGCTTGGGCCGTGAGCAAGACTAGGCCTGTGCTTGCCTGGATAGCCCCCTGCCATTTAATAGTTAAGTTAATCTTTGTCTGCTATTTCAGTATAAAGCATGTCAGCTGTAAAGAGATTGTGGAAGATAAGCAGTAGCATCCTGTGGTTGCTGCTTGCAGCGCTTGCTGCCTTCCACAGGACGGCAAAGCATCTAACCACAGGATGTTGAGCAGACATTGGCAAAGTGCAGCTGCCTTCTATTCTCCGGTCTGTAGTTATTAACCAATAGGCTAATGAAAAACAAGTTTAGAACCCAATCTCTAGTCGAGGTTGAGAGCTACGTATTGTGTTGCTAGGAAAAACCTTCTGCTAAGGCAGAGGGAGACAGGGGTATAACAAGCAGCCCCGGGGACCGCTCGGTGAGACTCTCCGTGGATCCGTCAAGGCCTTACCGGATGCCCCGGGTGGTCGGTTCTCTGGTTTGACTCACCTACAGAGTGGTTGATGGGTCTCCCCACTCTATTGCTTTGGGTAGGTGCTTTCTTCCCCTGCTTCAGGATAGTTGGAGGGGGTGGTCGCTGGAAATACTCCTTTGGAATTGTGCCCGGTTTCTGGTAAAGTAACTGGAGGGAGCGATTTCTGGGGCTACCCTTTTGGAATTGTGCCCAGCTTCTGTTAATGCAATAAAATACTTTTACTTAGCCATTTCCTGCTGTCGATCTGCCTCCTTCCACCACCGAGATCATAAATTAAGAACCCCCCGCCCCTTGGCGGGATACAAGAAGCCACCAGCAAGTAAGGTGTGCTACATGCTACAGAGGAAGGCGAAAAACATCCAGAGCCTTTGCCAATCTGCACTGGGGGAAATTCCTTTGCAATTCCAGATATGGTGATCAGTTAAACCCTGAGCATGTGGGCAAGACTTACCAGCCAGACACCCAAGAAAGAATTCTCTGTAATACCTCAGAACCCACCCCATCTAACGTCCCTTCACAGGCCATTGGCATATCTATCACCAGTAGTCAAAGATCAGTCAATTGCCAAACTAGGCTGTCCCACCATACCATCCCCTCCATAAATTTATCAAGTTCAGTTTTGAAGCCAGCTAGGTTTTTTGCCCCCCTCACCGCTCCTCTTGGAAGGCTATTCCAGAACTTCACTCCTCTGATGGTGAGAAAAGTGCATCTAATTTGAAATCTAAAGTTCCTGGTAGCCAGTTTATATCAACTGGTTCTTTTGTCCACATTGGCACTGAACTTAAATAATTCCTCCCCCTCTCTTGTATTTATCCCTCTGATGTATTTATAGAGAGCAATCATATCTCCCTTCAACCTTCTTTTTTTAGTCTAAACAAGCCAAGCTCTTTGAATCTCCTCTCATCAGGCAGGTTTTCCATTCCACAGATCATCCTATCAGCCCTTCTCTGCACCTGTTCCAGTTTGAATTCATATTTCTTAAACATGGGGGGCCAGAATTGCACACAGTATTCCAGATGAGGTCTCACCAGCGCTTTGTATAACAGTACTAACACCTTCCTATCTCTACTGGAACTATGTCGTTTGATGCATCCAAAGGACTGCATTGGCTTTTTTCATGGTCATATCACATTGGCGGCTCATAATCATCCTGTGCTCAACCAATATGTCCAGGTCCTTCTCCTCCTCTGTCACTTCCAACTGATGCATCCCCAGCTTATTACCCCAGAAATTCTTGTCATTATTCCCTAAATGCATGATCTTGCACTTTCCACTATTACATTTCATCCTATTTCTATTACTCTAGTTTACAAGGTCATCAGATCTTCCTGTATATCCCGAGCCTTCTCTGTATTGGCAATACCTCCCAATTTTGTGTCATCTGCAAACTTAATTAGCACGTTCCCACTTTTTGTGCCAAGGTCAGTAATAAAAAGCTTAAGTAAGATTGGTCCCAAGACTGATCCCTGAGGAACTCCACTAGTAACCTCCCTCCAGCCTAACAGTTCACCATTCAGTATGACCCATTGTAGTCTCCCCTTTAACCAGTTCTTTATACACCTTTCAGTTTTCATATTACTCTCCATCTTTTCCAATTTAACTAATAATTCCCCATGTGGAACCATATCAAATGCCTTACTGAAAACTAGGTAAATTAGATCACTGCATTCCCTTTGTCTAAAAAAATTCGTTATCTTCTCAAAAAAAGGAGATGAAGTTGGTCTGGCATGATTCACCTTTTGTAAAGCCATGTTGTATTTTATCCCAATTACCGTTAACCTCGATGTCCTTAACTACTTTCTCTTTCAATTTTTTTCCCAAGACCTTGCATACTACTGAGGTCAAATTAACAAGCCTGGAGTTACCTGGATCTCTTTTTTCCCCTTTCTTAAAAATAGGAACTATGTTAGCAATTCTCCAGTCATACGGTACAGCCCCTGAGTTTACAGATTCATTAAAAATCCTTGCTAATGGGCTGGCAATTTCATGTGCTAGTTCCTTTAATATTCTTGGATGGAGATTATCTGCCCCCCCCATTTAGTCCCATTAAGCTGTTCGAGTTTGGCTTCTCTCTCGGATGTGGTAATTTCTACCTCCATATCCTCATTCCCATTAGCCACCCTACCACTATTCCCAAGCTCATCATTAGCCTCATTAAAACGAAGGCAAAGTATTTGTTATCACATCGTGTTTCTGGCTTTTATTTGTCTGATTGCTCTTTGGTGTGCAAAACTAGTTGCCATGTTGTTGTGGCTTCCAGAATATTATTATTGCTGCCATTGTATGGAAGGCAATACATCCCCAAAATGTTGTTTCAAGGACATTGGGTAACATTAGTACTGGTTCCATACATATAAACACCTGTGAATATCATCAATGAAATGATTGTTGAAAAGATTCACTATATTTCAGCCCATTCGGCTTAACAGAAAGGTAGATACAACGAGTCTGAAAATGGCTCTTCCACTGAAAGTCATGCCTTCTGCACTACTGTTTTATGATCCTTTTGACTACAGGCATTGGCTGGACTATTGTTCTTTTGTTTTTTTCCTGCACAGGCTAATCTATTAAAGTTTTAGTTTGGAGCCAGTCTATAGTTTTTAAAACATAGTTCGCACCAGGTGACTGCAATAAGGAAAGAAGGATAAACTTGTAACTAAAGTACAGGACTGTTCCTTAGGAGACATACTTCTGGCTTTGCCACAGACTCTGTGTATGACCTCAGGCAAATCAATCACTTAATCTCTCTGTGGATCCTGTATGGTATTCTGTGAGGATAAATTCATTAATGCTTGCAAAGTGCTTTGAAATCCTCAGATGGAAGGCACTATATAAAAGCAAAGTATCATTACAATAGATGTCTTAAAAAGAATCAGAAAACAGCATGCCTTCTGCAGGAATATAAAGCAAATATGGTCTTGCTGTTGAACAGCTAAGGTGGATTTTAGAACAGAGCTGGCATAGAGAATGACACGTTCACATTGCATTTTCAGACAGTGGGTTGAGAGAGGGTCTGGATTCACCAACTATCAGAGGTAAAATTTTTAAAAGCAGTTCGGTGACTTAGCATTCGGTGAAAATGATTAAGTCTCATTTTCAAAAATAACTGAAGCATTTGGGAGCCTAAGGGCTTGTCTACATGGGAAAGTATACCTTTAAAATGACCCCAAATATAGTTACCCTGATAGAACTCCCCATATGGACACGTATTCTGGTTTAAGTGTGGTTTGGTCAGGTTTAGCTTAAACACCTTCCAAAGTGTCAAATTGAACTGAAAAAATGGATAAGTGTCCACACAAGGAGTTATACCGATATAACAATAGAACTTTAAATTCACATGCTTCTTTATACTAATATAACTTCCCTGTGTGGGCTTTCAAAGTCAATGGAATTTAGGCTTTTAAGGCCAGATTTTTCAAAGGTATTTAGGTGTCTGATAATGGAGGTAGACGCTGTGGCAAAGCTCTTCCTCTACCTTGGTGGGTCCAGTGCTTCCTTCTTTGGTAGGTCAGGGAACTGCTTCACCCTTTAGTGGTCTTCCACCCTGTAGTGGTGGTGGTGGAGGGGGGGTAATACAGCCTCTCTAAAATGGCCATTTCCTGCTGGCTCCTAGCCCTGTTTCTGGCTCTCTCAGGCCCTGGCCTCTTCGCTGGGGCTCTTGCCCCTCCAGTGAATGGCCAGTAGGGTGTAGGGGGGCCTGGTCCCACCCTCAACTCTGGGCCCCAACCCAGGGACCCTACAAGATGCAGCCTTGCACTGTGGCTTCAGGAAAGCTGCTGGCTTCCCTGGTTTACTTCCCTGTGCCCCTTGACTTAATGTCCATACCCTGCTTGGACAGGGGTCCTTCTGGTCCTCCTTGCCAGGGAAAGCTCTTGATCCCGACAGCCCCACTGGGTGGGGTAGTGCCCAAACCAAATGTCCAGTTCAATCTTTCCCTTCTGGCAGGGTCTCTTCCCTTCGGCCTCCAGGCCTGGGGAAGGTCCTTTGCCCTCTTTGGGCAGGGTTTCTCTCTCTCCTTGTCTTTGTACCAGCAGGGTTCTCTTCTCTCAGCATTCTGCTCCTTCTTCTAAACACTCCCGGCTCTTGACAGCGTCTTGCCTGCTCTCACGCTCTGGTACCTCGCCTCATTCTCACAACTCCTTTCTCTGGAGGGGAGGCTTTTAACAAATCCTAGGCAGGGCCTTGATTGGCTCCAAGTGTGTTAATTAACCTGGAGTAACCCCTGCTCAGCTACCAGGAGAAAAGGGACTTGTTAAGCCTGGAGCTGATATGTTGGCCTTCTAGCACTCTCTGGTAGCCATCCAGTCTGAGCCTGTCACAGCGCCTAATGGGATTTTCAAAAGCAACTAACTCTTGGAGTTTAGGTGATTTTGAAAATCCTGTTAGGCACCTACCTGCATCATTAGACACCTAGAAACCTTTGAAAATTTGGCCCAAGTGCCTAAACCATGTTTGAAAATAGGACACGGGTTTTAAATGTTTTTATTCTAGATCATTAATTCAGGATCCACCACACCTTCACTCACCTTCCACACAGCTTCTCTGTATCTCTCACACAGGCAGAGTTTGGATCCCACAACTCCAAGTTCCCACCTACAACACCCTTCCCTGTTATGTTGTAACTAGAGATAAACCCAAACTACGAAGTTAGGAATCAGATTCTCATCCAAGCTTGGATCCCAGGTTTTGGTTTAATCTGGGGTTGCGCCATGATGTGAGATACTAAATCTTCCCCTCTCTTGGGTCTGTGTCAGCAGCAGGTAGTCAGTGTCAGCAATCAGCTGTGCTACCAGCTGCTCAATGAAGGCCCAATTCAAAGATCATTGAAATCAAAGGGAATCCTTCCATTAGTTTCTGTGGGCTTTGAATTAAGGCCTTTACTCACGAATGTGATCTGCCCATTTACCGCAAGGCTTGGCACCAGCTTTTACCTTCCACTGTGAATTCTCCAAGGTGACTAGTCACAAATGACCACTCAGTATTTTTGTATAATCTATTCATGTAATTGAGTAACCAAAAAAACAGAAGAGACTTTCTCTAATATAGCGTTTGTTCTGGAGGTTTTGAATCCATCCATTGATAGAGATCATTTAAAGCCAAATGATGTCTTAAGAGGCAATGTGGTCCAATAGCCAGGCACAGGACTGGGACTCAGGAAACCAGAATTCTATTAGCAGCTCTGCCACTGAACTGTTGTGACCTTGGGCAAGTCACTTGACTCTCTGCACTTCTTTTCCCCCCCTCCCACGCTTTGTCTTGTCTCTTTGGAGTATGTGATCTTCAGGGCAGGGATTCTCTCTCATTATATGTTGGTATGGTGCCCTGCACCATGGGACTCCAACCTTAGATAATAGCATGCCCAGTGGTATTCATGGTACATAGCTCAGAAGAATTCGAATCGAAGACAATATTGTTCGTGCACTTTCGTTATCTGACCTGGGAGAGCAGTTATTTCTAGGTTTCCGCTCCTAGTAATATTTAGTGAATTTAGTGCTTCATACCGGTTCTCCTCTTTAATTCAGATTTACACAGAGCACCATCGGAGATAATTTTCAATGGCATGCTTGCTGCATAGTGGCAAGCAGATCCTCAGCTCAAGTGAACCAGTAGATTTCTATTGGCTTAGTCTGCAGAAGAGAAGAGCGAGGGAGGGATTTGATAGCAGCCTTTAACTTCCTGAAGGGGGGTTCCAAGGAGAATGGAGGTAGGCTGTTCTCAGTGGCAGTAGATGACAGAACTAGGAGCAATGGTCTCAAGTTGCAGTGGGGGAGGTCTAGGTTGGATCTTAGAAAAATAATTTTCACTAGGAGGAGGATGAAACACTGGAATGGATTACATAGGGAGGTGGTGGAATCTGTATCCCTAGAGGTTTTCAAGGCCCGGCTCGATAAAGTCCTGGCTTGGATGGTTTGGTTGGAGTTGGTCTTGCTTTGAGCAGGGGGTTAACTAAATGACCTCCTGAGGCCTCTTCCAGCCCTAATATTCTATGATTCTGTGACTTCAGTGCAACTATGCCAGTTTCTGCTACTTGATGATCTGACCCTGAGGGTGAAATCATGGCCTCAGTGATGTCAATGACAAAACTCATGATGACTTCACTAGGGTCAGTATTTCAACCTCAGTCTTTAATGGGCCAGTAAGTCAGGCTGTTCAGTCCTGGGGTTTTGTTTCCTGGTTTAATTTCCCCCCCTCATTGCTTTGCCCTAAAAGCAAACTATACCTGGGCTAGATTCTGAGACAAGGTAAATCTGCATTGCTGTATTGAATTCAGTGGAGTTATGCTAATCTACACCAGCTGAGGATCTGGCCTATGTTTCCAGTTTGAAAGTGCTCTCCTGTTTCTTTTTTAATATTCCCCAAGACCGAGCAGAGCCTACAACAGTCCCACTCTCTCTCGTTCTCTCCTCCCTCTGTTAAACCGGCCACACATCCACAATGCTTGACATAAGAACCTTCTCTTCTGCAGCTCCTATAACCACTTTCCTATGTTTCTCTGCCTAATTGATACACCAGCTCTTTCCTAGACTCAGATTATAAATGCCAGAAGGGACCATCATCTAGTCTGACCTCCTACATGTTGCAGGTCACAGAACATCACCCACCCACTCCTGTAACAGACCCATATGGCTGGCTGAGTTACTGAAGTCCTCAAATCATGCTTTAAAGACTCCAATTACAGAGAATCCACCATTGACCCTAGTTTAAATCTGCAAGTGATTCATACCCCACACTGCAAAGGAAGGCAACCCCCCCCCCGTGTCTCTGCCAACATGACTCAGGGAAAATTACGTCCTGGTCCGATATATGGCGCTTGGATAGACCCTGAGCATCTGGGCAAAATCCACCAGCCAGGCACCTGGGAAAGAATTCTCTGTAGTAACTCAGAGCTCTTCCCATCACTGGCCGGTGGAGAGACTTGCTGCTAGCAGCCAGAGATCAGCTGCATGTCATTGTAGGCAGTTTCATCATACCATCTTCTCCATAAATGTATCAAGCTCAGTCTTGAAGGCAGTTAGGTTTTTTTGTCCCCATGGCTGCCCCCGGAAGGCTGTTCCAGAACATCACTCCTCTGATGGTTAGAAACCTTCATCTAATTTTAAGCCTAAACTTGTTGGTGGCCAGTTTATATCTTTCCATAGCAAATCTAAACATATATCACTACACCACTGCCCTTTCTTCATCAGTCTCTCTCCTCATTTCGTGTGTGTGTGTGTGTGTGTGTGTGTGTTTCTTAACTTACTTTCTTAACTTTATAATGGTATCATTTAACTTTGTTGTTATTTGTATTGTAATTGCATCTAAAGGGACCTGCTGAGACTAGAGGCTGTACACACATAAAAAGGGACAGTCCTGGCCCAAAAGAAGTTTACAATCTAAATAGACAAGACAGACAAATGGTGGGGGGAAGGCGATATTACCCCTATTTCACAGCTGGAGAAGAAGTGAGACCAAGGGAACTTGAGTTCCTTTTCCGCTGCCACAAGACACAGGAAGCAGAGCTGGGAATAAAAGCGGGATCTCCAGGGTCCAATCTGACCTTCACCACATGGCCAGCCTTCCTCTAATTTCTGTTTCCCTGCATTGTTTTCAGGTAAGTTACACAGCAAAGGAGAGACTTCTGAATGGCAGCTAGAGCACCAGCCGCCGTGTCACACGGGGCAGCCTGAAACTCGGGGGGTTTTCTCCCATTTCATTAGCACTTTAACACTTAATACTGACTGTTAAGTTTCTGCTCATTGGGCCCCTGAGCGCTCAATGGTGCCAGTTAGGCACAGCCTCAAGTAAGGTGCACTTCCCCAGGGGGATCATAGGAGGCTGTGTATGTCAGATGGTACAATTGCTCTTGGAGCTCTTGTTGCATTGGAAGAGGGGAGTAGTTTGGTAATCTTTGATGGAATGAAGAACACCCACCCTGTCTGGCCAGCCAAATCCACTAGCTGGGGCTGGTGGAGAGGGAACAACTGTAGCTCTGTCTACTCCTCATGCTTCTCAACCATCTCCCGGCCACTTGCTCCTGGAGTCGGGAGCTTGGGCCACACATCTCCTGCCCCACCCTTCTAGAACTGTGATCCAGGAATCTAAATATTGCAATCCAAAGTTGCAGGGAGTAGAGGCTTCTTTATCCTTTCCTGCCTCTGCTACATTTGTGTAGGCCTTAGCATTTTCAGCAGCTTTTCTCATCTGTTGACGTTATTGAGGCTAAGAGTCTAATGAGATCAAACGTAGTGCCACTCCAGGCAGTCACTCGCCGATGCCTTCTAACTAACCTCGCACATTTCACATGCAACACTAGACAGTTTCGTTATTTTATCCAGGATGTGGAGACCAATTGGGTGTTACAAAGAAAAATGATGCTGCAAATATTCCACAGAGGAAAACAAAACAGCAGATTAAGAAGCAGAGATGTATCTTAAGGCACCTTGGGACAGAAAAACACCAAAAAAAATGACTACTAGAAGGAAAGAATAATTTGTTTTTCAGTATTGAGCAATTCTGATGGCAATAACTGGCAGTAGACGTATGGCACAATGTCATCCTTATGGAACATAGGGTACTTTCAAATTAAATCTGCACTTCTTCAGTGCTGCCATTAAGATGACTTATTTGTTTTTGATTAATTAGATTTCAGCTTCTTTCTTTTTGGCATTACATTTTCCTCCTGTTCAGTCTATCTGGACAGTCTAGGTCTGTGTTGGCACAGATCAGTCTGTGTAATTCTGGATCAGAAATCTGTGGCTTGGATGAACCTGGCTTCTGGTTCCTGTCAATCTGTATTGCAAAGTAACATGAGACACACACACACACACAATGAGAAATATCTGCAAAAAAGGCAGCCGTGACAAGGTTGGCTTTTTGGAACTAGACATGGATGCCAGCTAAAGGTCCTCACAGCTTGTCTGCCATAGCTCTTTAAGCTATGATGAACATTTGTCTCCTTGCTCATTTGAGGGGCTCGTAAATGGTGAGCCTTGGAATGCTATGGGAAAAGGAAGAGGCCCATATCCTCAGCCGGTGTAAAGTGGCAGTGCTCTGTTGAAGTCAATGAAGCTGCACCGATTTACATCAGCTGAGAATCTGGCTCCCAGTATCTTGGCAAATAATTGCATGATGCTGAAGACACCGAGCTTGATTCAACTCATGCTCATGATTCACACTGTCAGTAACATCATTAACGTCAATGAAGTTACACCAGTGTAAGGAAGAGGAGAGGTCAGATAGTACATTAAATACCCTTTTGTAAAATTACACCATGCGTGGAATATTTTTTGAGTGTGCATATAATATACGGGCTGTCCAGCATTCAGATGGAGGAGCTGGATTATATTTAACAAAAGAGAATTTATTTACCATCGTATTTCTAATTTTATTACACAATATGTGTACACAATCACACCCACATTATTTATTATATTTAATATATTACATGTATACTATTTGTCTAGATGGATAGATCGTGTATGCATACATCTACATACTAGAACTCATTGAAAAAAATCAGGTTTGGTAATTTCAAATTACATTTTTATGGAAATTTGGAGTTTTGATAAAAAGGGGGACAACATTTTTGTGGTTTTCTTTACATGTTTTCCAATCAGATTTTAGAGCTGGTCAAAATGTTAGTAACATTATTTCAATTAAATATTTTTTAATTAAAAAAAAATCAATATTTTAAATTATGGTGGGAGGTTAACGTGCTCTTGTAAGACACAGAAAGAGAGAAAGAGCCAGGCTATGTAAGGTTTGGGTATTATCGAGAAGGTTTCATTGGTAAGAGTTTGCAACGACCATGATTACGTTATACAGGACATCTCACATGAATGGCAGCATAACAGTTAGATTACACATACTACTGTCCATTTTGTTTATGCCATATATTTTACAGAAATTCTTTAGGAATAGACAGTTTTAAAATGTGTATAAATTAAAATATCTGGTATCCCTGCATTTACATTATTCCTTCCCCTATAAAATCAGACACACGTAGTACTATGTACAGGCCTGGTATGGAGAAAAGAATGATAATTCCATTTCAGTAACCTCTAAAAATGATCTAAAATAGCTTTTCTAGATATCAAATGTTGCAATGCTTTTGAGCCAGTAGCTCAATTAACCAGGGATAGAAAAAAATGTCTTAATTCATTGAAAAGGGAGATTTCTAGCTCTCCAATTATTTAAATAATATATTTTTAGCCATAAGATTGGAAGATTTGTGAGATATTGCACCTAAAGATGTCTAGGACTGAGTGTTGCCTATCCTACATTCCAGAACTGTAATTGGGAAGGGATTTACACATTTGGGGGAAGGAATAAACCTTTTTGTGGCAAGTTATGTTTTAAAAAAATTAAAAGCGGTTTTTAGGAAGCTTCTCTAAGGGTTGAGATGTTATAATAAAGTTCTGGTGGAAATGGATTGGTGGACAGAGTGAAGGTGATGCAATTCGATATGTAAGATAAAAGGAATTTTATCACTATCACCTATTGAGTATGAAAAGGGGGTGACGTTTTTATGGACACAGGTTAGAGGTGAGCATGTTCTTCCACAAATGGTAGAAGTGCAGGCGGCTATTTGAAGAGCAGATTTGTTAAGAACAGCCAAATGACCATGATATCAATGGCACTGGACAAATCCAAGGCTTAAAACTTGGGAAAAGTATCCAGAGACATTGAGCATGAAACATAACTATGAACTCTTCAAGTGTAGCAGGAATTTAAGGCCCGTCACTCACATTAAAAATGTGATCACCCATACCACAGCTTGGGAGTGTTTAAGGCTATATATCCATTATGTCAAATTTAACTGACTTTCAAAAAGTTCTGAATGACTAAATTCCATCATCTTCAGGGGTGAATTTTTTCATAGTTGGCCTTTGCCCTAACGTTTCAAGCAAAAACTGTACTGTTATTATTCAATATTATAAAAAAGACAAAACATTCACTTTTTTTTGGAATCCTCTTTCATTAACCTATTTTAATTGCTGGGCCACCTTCAGAAATGATCATGGAAGCATCTGTTTTTAAACTGATCTCTTTTTCATCAAATATTATTGTCTAAAAATCACATACCTCTGTTTAAGACCAAAACACATGTGAAAGTTCTGAAACCTCCAGCAAGGTTACTTCTTTTCAGCTCTGTTCTTTGCAGTATAAAACTGAAATCTGATATAGGTGTTCAGGGTCTATCAAATATCATCCATTTTGTCCTTAAGAACAAGAGGTGGTGAGAGTACATCAAGGAACTATATGGGGATGATAGTTTATTAAACTCAAGTTGACTTTTTCAGGCCTAAGCCCACCAATAATGGGTGAAGAAATCATGGGAGCAATAAAAAGACTTCCAAATGGAGAAGCATTAAATTGTGATTGAATACTGGTTGAAATGTTAAAAAGCATAAGAGATGAAGACTTGAAAGCCCTATCAGAGGTAATGAAGAATATCTATGTGACAGGAGACTTGCTAGAAGACTTTACAATCTCACTGGGTATCCAAATCCACAAAAGATCAACGCCATGGATTGTAAGGACTATGGAACAATTTGCCTCATATCTCTCATCTCTAAGATATTTTTGCAAGTTGTTCAAGACCAAGTACAAGAAAAGATTGGTAAGCGAATAACAATATGACTTCAAATGTGGAAAGGGCATGATTAATACTATTATGAACTTGACGCTTATATTAGAAAGATCAACTGAGAGGGGAAAACAGTATACTTGGGTTTTACTGACTTCCAAAAAGCATTTGACACAATCTATCACTACAAATTGCTCAAAATATTTAGACCTGTAGACACTGATGAATATATACTCAGAGGAATAAAACAATTACGTTGGAATCAACAGGCAATTATAAGGGGAGATGATAATAAAAATCTAAGATCCAGAGAGGAGCAAGACAAGATATACAAGGTATAACGTCACCAAATATATTCAACATTTACATTTTTTGATTAAATGAATCAAAGAAACAGACTGAAGTATTAAGATGAATAGAAAATGGGTGAATAACATTCATTACACAGATGACAGTGCTGTTAGCTGATATAGAAGGTCTGATGAAGTTAGTGGTGATTATATATCATTAGGGCAAAAATATCGTCTAGAGTTGAATGCGGATAAG
The DNA here is from genome assembly GCA_007922155.1 of Mesoclemmys tuberculata. NCBI lineage: Eukaryota > Metazoa > Chordata > Testudines > Chelidae > Mesoclemmys > Mesoclemmys tuberculata. Next base: position 19,320,159 of record ML675617.1, on the reverse strand, counting down.
ACAAAAACTATGTTGGTATGCAAGGATCCTGGATTCCAGGGAATGACACAGCCATACAGCAAGTGAGAAATTAATGCTTCTTAGGAAGCCTCATTACAGAAAATGGTGGATTGGACACTGAAGTGAACCATAATAGCAAGAGCAAAAGAGACATTCTGGAAGAATAAATATCTGATGAGAAGGAATATAAATCTGAAGGGTAAATTCTGACTCTTAAAAGCCTACATTTGGTCTGTGTCGAATTACAGCAGTGAAATAAAGAAATTACAATAATTTGAATTATGGTGTTAAAGAAAAATTCTGAAAAATATCATGAGTTGACTGCATAAACAGCTAAATGCACTGGAGATGACTGGAACTCAGCAAACACTAATCAAAGATCTTATGAAAAGAAAGATTTGATTCGCAGGACACATTTTAAGATGTTCAGTGGGCTATGCATGTTTATGGGCAAAAGAACATGAGTTAGAAAAAGATAATGATCTTGGATGGATGATGAATCATGGGTGGGTCAACAGGACTATTCACCCATAAAGAGATTAGCAGAGGATCATGCACAATAGGCTACCATAGTTGCAAACCTTCAGTAATGGAAATGCCACATAAGAAGACAGGTGTTCAGAACAGCTGCTTAGGAAAAAAGGGGGGAGGGGGCTTTTTTATGGAATATTTTTACTTTTGTTAACAGCAACAATAATAATAAAAAATATTGAAAATCTGAAAAACAGAACCTGCCAAAACATCATTTTTAATTTTCAGTCAAAATTTTAGGGTATGGGTTTTTGGTTTTCCAATCCAACCAAAAAACAAAAACAAAAAAAGCAGAATTATTTTGCAGAAATCATGATTTGTTCAAATAAACAAACAAAACAAATTTTCCATTGAAAATAAGTTTGAGAAAACATTTTCAAGCAATCTTTGTATTCAGTACTTGTAGCAAATTAGTTTTAGTTTGTCTACTTCAGTTCTGAGTTTCACCTATGAGTGAAATCTTTGCCCCACTAACTTCACTGGGGCAAGGATTTCACTCTGTATTCTTCCAGGCCTTTCTGTGTATGGAATACTCAATTCTTGTTTCCAGATTTTCTGTATATTCTGAGGTGCCTGGCTATGCAATCCAGAAACCAGGTATGAAATAACATTTGTCATGAAGAACAATTCATTTCTGATTCTCAAGTGGATTCCACCTACCGGGCAGGAAAGTTTTGGAGCATAATTTAATTGGTCTTTTCTTCCTCAAATTCTCTGATTTTGAGGATCCGGATTAACATTAGTTATTTGCTTCATTTAAATAATCTAAATCATGGATATAAACCATTTCACTAGATTTTATAAGCTTGCTCTACTGTATATGAAAAGTCTATTGGTAAACTAGTAGACACATTTACAAAAGCCTATTGGAATTTTACATAAAAGGTTTGAAATTTTCATTCTCAAGCTCACCCTACCCCATAGGCTTGAGAGCCCGAGGTCCTGCCTGAGCCACAACATCCACACTGCTATATTTAGCATGCTAGGTCGAGCCCCACTAGCATGAGTCTGTCTCTCTGGGCTGGGAGGCTTGCTTCCAGCTGCAGTATAGACATACCCCGAATGGGTAAAGGCCCACCTATGATTGCAGAACAAGACTGTAATCACTACATTCAGAAACTCTGCGGCCCCTGTCCCGCTCTCTCCCACTTCCCCACAGTCCCCCGTTGGCAGCAGCAACCTGCAGGGGTGGAGGAAGTCTGCGGGCCCATGTCCCGCTCTCCCACACTCCCCCACCCAATCTGTGGCAGTGACCCATGGGGGGATGTCTGCAGGCCCGTGTCCTGCTCTCCCCCACTCCTCCCACTTCCCCTCCCCGTCGGCGGCAGCAGCAGCAGCAGCAGCAGCATGGGCAGTGCCCTGTCATGGGAAGTGGTTCTGTGGGCCTGTTTCCCTCTCTCCCCCTGCTGGGAGGATGGCAGGGGCTGCCTGGTGGCGGCAGGGGGAGATTCATGACGGGCTTTGGTCCTGGCAGCTCCCTTCTTGCACCCAGTGCAGGTGGGGAGGAGCAGGGAGCATGCCTTGGTTGCCTGTGACAGGAGGAGGGGCCTGTCTGGCGCCCCTCTCTAGGTCAGTGCTCAAGGACATGGCTCCCTGCCACCTCGGTATGCCACTGGAGACTACAAAGATTAGGGCTGTTCAGTTTAGGAAAGCAATGACTAAAGGGAGATATGATAGAAGCCTATAAAATCCTGAATGGTGTGAAAAAAGTGAATAAAAAGTGCTATCTATCCTTGCACTCAATATAAAACCTGGGGTCACCTGATGAAATTGGTAGGCAGCAGTTTAGTACAAACAAAAAGAAGGCTGGGTTTTTTTGTTTGTTTGTTTACACAACACACATTTAACCTATGCCACGGGATGTTGTGATGTCTAAAAGTATCACTGGGTCCATAAAAGAACTGGATAAGTTCATAGAGGATAGGTCCATCAATGGCTATTAGCCAAGATGATCAGGCATGCACACTATGTATGAGCCAACCATAAACCTCTGACTAAAAGAAGCTGGGCATGGAAAGACAGGGGTGAATAATTCCATAGTTGCCCTGTTCTGTACACTCCCCCTGAAATTCTAGTATAAGCCTCTGTTGGAGACAGGATACTGGCCAAGATGGACCATGCTCTGCCCCAGTATGGCCCTTCTTATGTTCTTAAAACAGTTCTTACCATGCAGCTAAGACTACACAGTCACAGAATCATATTTAGAGATTTTAAGGTCAGAAAAAACCATCAGATCATCTAGTCTGGCCTCCTGTATAACATCATCCAGGTACCCCTGCACTGAGCCCAATCTGTGACTACCCTTAGGAATTTGTTCCAGTGGTTAATCAGCCTCACTTTTAAAAAATTGCACCTTATTACTAATTTGAATTAGTCTGGCTTTAATTTCTAGTCACTAGTTCTTATTCTGCCTTTCTCCACTAGATTAAAGAGCCCTTTATTACCTGGCATTTCTCTTTGTGAAGGTTCTCCTACACCACAATCAAGTCACCTCTCAATGTGCTCTTTGGTAAGCGAAACAGACTGAGTTTCTTTGTCTCACACAGTAAGGCATTTTCTCCACCCATCACATCACTTTTGCTGCTCTTCTCAGCTCTCTCTCCACTTTTTATGTACGGCCTAGCTCAAAATGCATTGGAGTCAGTATAAAAGTTGAATGGTGCCCATCTATGTTGCCTAACTTCAGGCTCTGTGTAACCTCAGCTGTGCAATTGGAGTGGTGCAAACCTCTAATGTGAATGTGCTGTAGCCATGCATGACAAGGCTTCCCCCAGTTCATCAAATTTAGGTGTGCTACAGATTAAGCTCTTCAGTTGTAAACCTTGCTTTGCACCAGTGCACTGCATTTGTATTAGGGGGTTGCAACAGTGTTACTACATTAATGTAGTTGTTATAGCAGTGCAAGTTTTCTTACTGTAGCTAGGATGCCCTATCACCAACTGTAAGGCCACTACAACATGCCAATAATAAAAAGAGCCAAAGTTAAGTTACACTATATTACAATCCTTAGCAGTAATAACCAAGGTAATGGCTTTCCACGTAATGATTTGTCATGCAATTTAAGTTTCAAAGTTCTGAAGTAATTACAAACATGACACAAATCATGCTGTTAAAACATATATTGCAAACAAATTATGCTCTCAAAACAAGTAATTTACAACTTGGAAAAGTAATTGATAAGCCCAAAGTGCCCACAAATAGTTGTAAAAAAACGAAGAGCAAAGTGATCATCCAGTGACTAAAATATCAGACTAAAGCATCAAGGTAAATGACACAGATAAGATGGGACCACTGATCACTTTATCACCAGCTGTAAATAAACCACATTGTTTTGTTGTTGCTCTCCTTGGAGAGTGCACCTAAAACATCAGTGTCCTCAACAGTGACAAAACGTGGGACCGACCCTTCAAAAGCCTGATTCCCTTCTATGCTTCAGAAGAGACAGAACAATGGATTTCTGGTAAAGGCACTGGCTTGAAAATCGGGGTTCAATTCGTATCTCTGCCACTGACTTGAATGTATGAACATGAGCAAGCCACTTAAATCTTTCTGTGCCTCAATTCCCCATTCATAAGATGGAGATAGTAATGTTTCCTTTGTCTCTTGTCTATTTAGACTAAAAATAGTGCAGGAAATGGGTCTTAATTATTCGCACAATACCTGATGTGATGAGATCCTAGTCTTGGTAAGGGCTACTGTGCTATAAATAGTAGTAGTTGTAGCAGCTACTGTAGTACAAATAAATAATAAACTGGTTGTGGTTTCTTAAATAATTTGGCTTTGTGGTTTCTGCCATAGAGAATGCTCTATTCATTGAACACTTGAAAAAACAAAACAATCTACACTGTAGGATACATTTGGGCTTTTCCTCAATCCCACCCTTAAATCTTTCATTGGCTCACCTGACTCTACGATATTTGCTTGTGAACTCATGAAAATGTTAACAACCTCATCTGTTTGGGTTATCTTTTAATGTTTGTTTTAACAGCCTGATTTGTCTTTTGCTTTTTTTCATAATTTTGTCAAGTTTTAAGAAGACAGGACTTAATTCTCATTTACACTAAGGCCTGTAGTGTAAATGCACTGTTCTAGTATTAACACAACCCTGCACCCACTTTAAGGCTCTTTTACACTGCCAGAGCCATGTAAACTGACTTTAGTGCACATGAGAATCCAGACCCCATGAGATTGTCTCTTCCCAAAAAGAAGATTAGTGTCCCTGATCTTGCATTATTAAAAGTAAAAAGCTTTGTCATGGACGTCTATGGATCCTGACTTATATGAATTTTTGAAGTTATTGCACATTTGGCAGAGACTTTGCCTTGAATTTGATTACATTAATACCGATGGGAAACAACAACTTTCACAGTCTCTTCTAAAAGAATCCACTACACTTCCATATCTAGGAAAGCTGATGTCTTCTAATACTCAGCCCATCCTCTTCATCAAAAAGCAAGAGCTTTGCACAAGAGTCCCAGTCTGGTAAAGCACTTAAGTATCTGCTTAACTTTAAATATGTGAGCAGCCCCACAGATGGGACTCATCACATGCTTAAAGTTATGCATGTACTTAAGTGCTTTGCTGATCTGCCACCAGAGAGAGCAAGGACCCAATTCTTCTCTTACATACACCAGTCTAAGACAAGACTAGCACCATGTCATTGAAGGTGCAGATGAAACCAGCACCTCTCTGAGATGAGCATCAAGCCCCACCCCAACACACACTGTACTATAATACCTCACCGCTTCCTGAGCCCAGTGATTTGGGGAAAACAAGCTTTGCCATGAATCTGGGACATTTGACATCATAATGGCTTCAACGCCAGGGAAGGGACCATCTATGTTCTGTGTTTATACAGAACCTAGCCCAATGGGATACTGGAACATGACTGGAGCTCCTAGGTGCTACGGTAATACAAATAACTGTTCTCAAAGGAATCCCTGTGCAATTTCTCCAGACTCAACACAGTCTCCATCTCCTGGAGCTCCTGACCTTGCACTGATATATTACTTATTTAATATTAAGTTTCTAATGGTTATTAATTCAATAAATTATAAAATATGGGCCATATCTTAGGATCTGGCTGATCTGCACAGACTACATAGAGGGGGAAAGCGGTGCAAGCTCACCTTTACACTGCCCTGTTCCTGTGTAGGGCTAGTTTCACAGCATTCTGTTAGAGCCGCCAGGGATCTGCTCTAAATAACACAACCTGAAAATGGTCACAGAGGACCAGAAACAATTGCTGAAAGGTGTGGCACAAGGGTTATCCTCCTTGCCAGAGGACGATGTGAAGGCCAAGAATATAAGAAAAGAACTAGATAAGCTCATGGAGGATAGATCCATCACTGGTTATTAGCCAGATGGGCAGGGATTGCTGTTTGCCAGAAGCTGGGAATGCATGACAAGGGATGAATCACTTGATTACCTGTTCTGTTCATTCCCTCTGAATGAACTGTTGGAAGATAGGATACTGGGATAGATGGACCATTGGTCTGACCCAGTATGGCCATTCTTATGTTATCCCAAGCAGACCCACCTTTCTCTTCTACTGTCTCTCTTTCCTGCACCGTGAAGGCAGCAAGGGAAATTGGTGACAGAGAAGCCCCTACAGTGGCTCCATACTACTGAAAGCCATTCTTGTACTGGGGTGATTAATCCTAGGCCAGTCAGTCTGGCTTAAATCCAGCATATGCCAACAGGGAAGCCCAAGGTGGGTGTGCCACACTGGGCAATCTGGCCCTATATTCTTCATTTCCCCAAAAAGTTACATTGCTATGTATACTATTATTATCAGCTTGTGTAGATCACTGTAATTCTCCTACCTTCAATGGGGCTATGGCAATTTACACTAGCTGAGGATCAGGTGTTTAAAATATAGTGTGACCTTTATAACTGCTAGCCAGTGAAACCAACAAGTCAGGCACATAATTGTAACATCTAATTGGGAACATGGGAAGGAACAGTCACACATTCAAGGAAAGTAAAATTTGGCAGACTCTAACAGCAGAGAGTGTGCATCTATTTTCTAGCCCGGTCAAGGCAAAAGTTGCCTTGTGTCTATATCTGATAAAGCTAAGAGAGATGGACCTGTATATTACCCTTTGTACACAGGATTTTAAAGCGGCAGTACCTAATAGAGAGAGAAATAATGGATTTCAAGCATGACAGAGCCAGACATTAATATAGTACATTTTAATCCAAGTGAGAGGTATAATTAATATCTGTATATAACTAGAGATGAGCTGAAAGGTTCTAACCAGGCAAAGAAACCATCTGTTTACTCTATATCATTAAATGAGAGCTTTAGGACAAAGTCAACCTTTTAAACCTACAGCAGTTTTAGGCCTCAAATTAAAGTGTAAAACCAAGCATATTTTGCAGCACACAAAGCCTAGAGTCAAAACATCAAACAACAAAACTGAAAATATTTTATGCTGACAAGTGCTATATTTTAATGAACTGGAGAGGTCCTCTCTTTCCTGGGCTTTGCTACAGTGTATGAGTCACTCTTTTCCTCTACTCAAGATTTAATAAGGCATCTATCACTATCTAAGGGCCAGATTCTCAAATGTATTTACGCACCTACTCACACTGAAGTCAAAATATCTTTGAGGATCCAGGCCTGTGTGCCGTCTTATCACCAGAGCACCGAGGAGCCACAGTCATGCTGCAGGGTCCCATTGCGCTAGGCGCTGTACAGTCACAGAACAGAAAGATGGTTCCTACACCAAAGAGCTTGCAAACCAAGCAGATTTCTTTATCACATTAATCTGGAGATATATTTTCAGTATTAGTGGTAATTATCAGGGTGCTGACAGCATGCTTGGCTCTGTCTAAAACAAAGGGGGACTTCAGACCAGCTTCATAAGTATGGTCTGGCTGCTGTGTCACTCTGGCAGTTTAACTGGCCAGTTAAGCTGCTATTACAGCATCATCAGAGCAATGCTGGTTGGTCTTTTGTCTATTCCTCTTCCACTGCAGCATTCTCTCCAACAGGATCTTTGTTAACTTTGAAGGACCCAAGAGCTGGTGCTTCCAGTATGCCCTGGGGGGATTATTCCATGGTCCAATCAAATAGATCTGTATTTAATTACTTCAAAGAAGAGAGAGACTTGCTTTCCTTTTGGAGTATATATTCCTTTGTATACAAGCCCCTCTATACAGTGATTTCTTGAATGCACCCTTCTGTGCAGTGATTTCTTGCATTTACTGTTGGTTGAGCAGGGCAACAGGAACATCTGAAGTTCCAGAACATTAAATTGTGATGGCAATAGCCTAAATTTCCAATTCATTGTGTGTCATGTACAGTTAGTAATGAGGAAAGATAGGAGAAAACATGGTTTTGTGGTTAAGGCACTGGATTCAGAAGAGTTGGGTTTAACTCCTAACTCTACCACAGACTCCCTGTGTGACAATCTCTCTGTACTACAGGTCCTCATCTGTAAGAGGGGAATAATAATACTCTTTTCCTCCTACTTTTTGCTGCCAAGGACAAGACAGACAGCAAGATCTTTAATTATTTGTATTATTGTTGTACCAAGATGACACAGACAAGATCGTGGCCCTATTGTCGAGTCTAGACACTGTCCAAACCCGAAGGATAGGTCTACCCTGGAACTGGAAGATGTAAATTTAGAGCTGGCATGGGTTTGTCTCCTCAAGCTGGAACTTACATCCCTTTCAGATGTAGTGTAAGCATACCCATATTGCCTCTTTATAAATCCATGGTTCATGCATACTGCATGCAGATCTGGTCACCCCATTTCAAAAAAAAAAAAAAATCAGAATTGGAAAAGATACAGAAAAGGGCAACAAAAATGATCAGGGGTATGGAAAAGCTTCCATATGAGTAGAGATTAATGAAACAAGCTTGGAAAAAAGATGACTAAGTGGGGATATGAGAGAGCTCTATAAAATCATGACTAGTGTGGAGAAAGTAAATTAGGAAGTGTTATTTTACTCTCTCTCTCATGACACACGAACTAGGCGTCACCAAATGAAATTAATAGGCAGAAGGTTTAAAATGAACAAGGAAGTATTTCTTCACACAACACACAATCAACCAGTGCAACTCCTTGCCAGAGGATGTTGTGAAGGCCAAGACTATAACAGAGTTCAAAAAAGAACCAGATAACTTCATGGCGCGTAGGTCCATCAATGGCTATTAGCCAGATGGGCAGGGATTACTGTTTGCCAGAAGCTGGGAATGAGCAACAGGATGGATCACTTCTGTTCATTCCCTCTGAAGCACCTGGCATTGGCCACTGTTGGAAGACAGGATACTGGGAAAGATGGACCATTGGTCCTACCTAGTATGCCCATTCTTACGTTCTTGTATAGTAAGACAGTCCCTGTCCTGAAGAGCTTACAATTTAAATAGACATGATGTACAAAGAATTGGAGAGTAAAAGATGGATAGAAGTGAAGTGAAGATCCCAGAGACAGGATAGAAGCCAGGTTCTTTACTATCCATGTCTACAGCTCTATCCACTGTGCTACCTTGCTGCTCTGGGGCTGTGACCGTCTCTTATTATGTGTTTGTACAGTGCCTAACACCTGGGAGACCTGATCTCAGTTGGTGTTTCTAGGTGCTATTATAAAACAAATAAATATTGATGATGATGCATCAGAGTCCTTACTGTGATGCCTGTGTAGGACACACAAAACTCAATGCCAACAGAACATTTGGATTGTTGAGACTGAATGATCATGTGCACACTGCAATCAGAGGTATGAGAGCAGCACATACAGATATAGCCAAGCTTGCTGTGACCTACCTCGCTTGAACAATGGTAGTGAAGCTCTTGCAGCATGGGTCATACACTGCTGCCTAAGGCCCTGGGTATATACCCGAGCAGCTACACCTTGCTGCCACGGCTTCACTGCTATTGTTATTTGAGTTAGTTAGTTCAAAGCTAGGTCAAGCATGTCTACACATGCAGCCGACACACCTCTGATTGCAGAGTAGACACACTCCATGTGGCAGAACATACCATCTGGTAGTTATCCATGACATATCCGGAACACCACCAATCTCTCTGAAAGTGAAGTGTAATGACAATGGCCTTCACCATGGATGTCACTATTGGTTTACCCATCTCAAATGACCAGAGCAGCAAAGGGTGACTAGCCGAGGGGGGATGAGGAGGAGGAGGTTGTTTGTTTGTCTGATGATTTTTTATATTCAGAGGTGACGGTGGTCTGGATCTTCATCTTCTGTAAATCAGTGAAGCTTCATTGACATCAATGGAGTTATGTCATTTTACACCACTGAGAAGCTGAACCACTCTAACCATTGACACTGAATAGGACCCCAGCATTCCCTTAATGCCTTAGGAGCCTGCTGGTGAAATTCATCTCTGCCACGATTCCATGGGCCTGAGAAAAGAATTTAGCCCCCTGTGATTTCCCTGCAAGTACTGTCAGGTTGTCACATCTCTAGAACCAAGTGCGTCCCTTTAAGATAGTAGGCAGTCTGTCAGAATCATAGTTTGAACTCTCTTTACCCTGAAAAGAGCAAGGTCCTAAGCAGGACTTCTCCCTCCTGTTCTAAATAGCCCAAGACTTACATGAGATCAGACCCCTAGTCTTTTCCCTCCCCATTCACCTGAAAGACTCCTCCACAACAGACATCTTATCAGACGTGACTGATTGCTGTAATCTGTACTCTGGGCAGCCATTAAGCAAATTACCTGAATCATTGCAAGGATTAGTCTCATTAACACATGATTAGCATCAAATTAAAATAATGAGTGTTTAACTTCTGATGTCTTCCAGTTGTTTGAACAGCTTGATCGGCCACACCAGGCTGGCAGAGAGATGGTGGGTGTCAAGAAGTCAGAGGGGGAAAAAAAAAAGATAGGCTGCACGGCACAAGACAGAATGCTGCTCGCAAGCAAAATGAAGCATGGTTAGATTCAAAGCAAACTACATGGAAGAGTCACTCCCACCAAACAGCAAAGGTGATTGGTCAACACTGAACCTGCTCTACGCTTGGCCTGGTACTGCCTCTGTTCTTCTGAAGCAAGGATTTACATGCTAATGTCAGTGTCACTTGCCTCTCAGTCCACAGCTTGTCATCTGCAGAGCGTGTTTACAATGACAGGAAGGCATGCTGAACAGCTGTGCCGAAAATGCCCGTGTTTCAAACTTATCAACGGAAAGTGCCAGGCTGAGACAAACAGATCCATGTCAAGACAGACATTCTTGCTTTGTTTAACGGTCATTTGTTGATTTCGATTTCAGACAAAATCCTTACACTGAATTAGACCCCCGAACTCAGTAAAGCATAAATCTTCACATGCTTAAAGTTCTGTCTTTTGGACATGAGCCAACGCCCATTGAAACCAATCCCTCACAATGCTTCGCTGTACTGTGGCCTGAAACATTAGAACCTGTGCAGAATCATGGCAGAATTCCAACCTAGAAGGTGAGATGAGTTTTGAAAGTCACCCACTAATGCTCCATGACCCCAGAGAGGTGTGGTCTGGCCTCCAACCTTCAGAGTGCAAGTTGCAGGAGGCAGCACTTGCTGGATAGGACTATAGACTGCTCCCTTTAATATAGTAGCATGGATCCCTTCCTGACACCCGGAGCAATCTTGCCCTGCTCTGGAAGGCTGGCTGTTGGAACATAGATGCAGCTAGCATTGATAGCCCATAACCTTCATAGCCTCCGAATATGGTATAAGCCCATGTGTTTGACATGGAGAAGAGACTACTTGACTCTGGGTCTTGTTTAATTTGGCCATTTAAACGACTGAATGGTTTCTGTTATCTGAAAACCTGGATGCTTTTAGTCTATAACCAAACCAGAGGTAAGAGAATAATTGGCAACAAATTTAGTCAGTCTTTCTGTCTGCCCGTTATCTGACCAGATCCATGTTTAGGAATCTATGCACTCTTCTCAATTGCCTGAGCAATGGTTTTGCATAAGCAAATTTCAGCCTCTGGATTGCTCGTGAACAGTTCACTGCAAGAGAACCCTTTGCCCAATGAGCAGGTGTTTCTGCATTAAGAAGTCTGTCTATAGATAGGGAACCAATTGAAGATGCTTACCATGTGATGTGGGCTGTGTGACGTGGACTGAATAAGCACAGAAGAAAAGAGCATTTCACTGCTTGGTATTATCAGGGCAATGCCAGATAATCTTACAGTCAACTCACTGCTGGCACCATCTTTTGGCTCTCCTCTTCAGCTGCCCTGGCCCTGTGGTGGTCTGCCTTCCTAAGACTTGAGCATCTGCCTAGGTCACATATGGTTGTCCCCTCCCCCCTCTTTTGGGGTAAACCAAGTCCTATATATCTTTTGCCCAACAGCTTCATACTGGGTCTTCCACCAAGCCACAGACTTCAGTCCTTTGCAGCCCTTACCTCCATGGCCTCTGTGCCACTTTTGTCATTGGGCTAGTAGGGGAAGCCAGACCTCACCGTTACTCTTCTGCCCAGTTGGCCTGTTTGCTTCATCCCTAGGTCACATTCTACTCCAGTCTGACTCTAGGCCTTTCCACCAGCCCCTTCTTGAGTTCACTCCTCCCCAGATCCCAAAAGGAAAAAAAACTACAGATCCAGAGGAACAAAGTATGTACAAGAGCCCCTTGCTGGGCCTACTCTCCCTAGGGAGGCTCTGATGACTAGCAGAGTCTGGTTATTTTTTGGCCCACTCAGACCTTCCTTCATGGAGACCTGGGATAGGCCCTGGCCCCAGCCAGGCCCTGTTTCACAGAGTAGCACAAGAGGCTCTTGCCTCTTCCCAGTCAACCCACTACTGAGTTTTTTCACCCTCTCCCACCAAGCCTGGCACCTCTCACAGGTGAAGTGGGATGGAGCTAATTAGGGCACAGGCTTTCACTAACCCTTTCCTACCTAGTGTGGTGTTTGTACACCCTGTCACAGTTCTCAACAAATTGAGTTCTCTATATAGAGACTCAGAGGGGTAGTTGTGTTAGTCTGTATACAGCAAAAACAACAAGATTCACAGATAGGAGGTGTATATATATATATACACACACACACACACCCCCAAGTGTAAGAAACAACAATGGGGAGTTAGAGTAGATGAGGTCTATTCCGGGATTTCCATTTCATGCATCTGACGAAGTGGGTTGCAGCTCATGAAAGCTTATGTCCACAGAAATCTGTTTGTCTTTAAGGTGCTACAGGACTATATAGAGACTTAAAAAAAAAGAAAAGAAAAAAAAAAAGAGTTCTGTAGCACTTTAAAGACTAAATTTATTTTTTGCAGGCAGAAGCTTTCATGGGCTTTAACTCACTTTGTCAGATGCAGAGAATGGAAATCAGATAGGTGGTGTGTGTGTGTGTGTATATATATATATATATATAGTCAAGGGGAAGGTACAACAATGAGCGGGGTAGGTAGTAGCAAAGTCCATATGGTTAGAGTAGCTGAGGTCTATTCACAACCATTAATTAGAAGGTGAGAATGTGTGAACAGTGACAATTACTTCTTGTAATGAGAGAACCATTCCAAGAGACTGTAGATCGGAAACTCTTGGGGGAAGGGAATGTTGTATATGTCTGTACAGTGCCTAGCATGACAGAATTCTGATCTAGGCCTCTAGGAACTACTGGAATACAAACAATACAGATGATGTGTCATTTATAGGAAGCAATATGGTGCTCCACTGGTGACTCTTAGACAGTTAAATGGTTCTTGGGCACTTAACAATCCCTATCAATCATCTCAGGCTAGACAATGCACCAGTATTCTGGACTTTATTCTTAATATACTCTAAAGGTTAGTTGTTTGCTTTTAATTTGCATTTTCCTTTGGAAGTGCCCAAGGGTGCAGGCTAGTTTGGAATGAAAGCTATTGCTGCTGCGTTGTTCTGTACAATGGGATCTATGCAGTGGGAAGGGGTTCTCTCATTGACACCCACAATGACCCTGACCCTCTCCCCCTCTAGGGATAGGGAAACTACTAGCTGCACCCTCTCTGCACACATGCCAGCCACTGTCCCCTCATCCTTTTAATCCACCCTTCCATCACACATGCTCTTGTCCAGAGCAGGCTTGCTCAGGACCAGCTAATCATTTCTTAAGTTATCGAGAGCTGTCTACTGTAGGTGCTACCATGCTTTTAACCAGTACTTGACTAGTGTGGTTTTAGAAACACAAAACAAAAACACTGTTTCCTTTGCTAAACAAAGTCTAGAAAGGGAAACAACAACAACAACAGTCTTGTCTGGAATAGGAAAGAGCTGAGTTTCAGTCAGGTTTAGCTAACATGCTAACTAAGCCGTAACTAGGCCAGGTCTACTATACAAGCAAAAGCTCCTACTGTAATGTCAGTTTGGGATGTGATTTTGTGTGTGTGCGCAACATTTCTATACCAACAAAAGCCCTAGCATAGATGTGGTTATATAAAAATGCTTCTGCTGGTATAAATTATACTGGAAAAAGCATTTTTTGGACAGTTTAAGTGGCATTTATACTAGGAAGGTTTGCTGGAACAAATGTATTGGTATAGCCATACTAACAAACCTTCTCTAGTGTAGACTAGACTCTAAACTCAGCTACTTTTCTTAGTCAAAACTAGTCATCTTACCTCTTCTCTCTCAGACCCTGCTTTACAGCTACAGCTCTGCAGGGCAGCACATGAAACTCTTATTTGATTGCTTAATTTGAAGCCATTGGTTGAGATTTTGACATCACACCAGTTTTTTGGGAGTCCATAACACACCACTGTCTTCAATGGCATTGCTCCTCCAATTACTCCCATGCAAGTGAAAAGAGAGTGAGCCCATTGGCAGGTATCATTTCAATATGATAACATTATTTTAAAAGCAAATAAGTGACACTTAAGAAATGTATCACAGACAGAAAAAGAGAGATTCCAGACAGAGGAGAGAAAAATATTTGGAATGAATGACAATACGAATATAGGGCTAAACCATACAAATCTTAATCAGATTAGTAATTTACTTATGTGAGCAGTCTCATTGAAGAGGAAAGGTTGCACAGTTGGGCCCATATTGACTTCATGTTTCAGTGCACATCCAGCTTTATTGTCCCATGAGAGAAGTATTAACTTTGGCTACATCTCAGTCAATATTTACATTTCACATAAATAAAAAGTCAATATTTGCTTGCTAGTTACATCAACGGTACTGCTCACAGGGTAAAGAAAGAGAGGCAGAATCAGGGCCATTGATTTCAATGGTACCATTCGCATGAAGAAATACTACTCAGAACGAGTGCAGGTTTCAGAATCAGGTCCACGATCTTACATAGCTGTATACGCCTATATATCTATACTCCTCTGTCTCCGGTTACCTATGCAAGTGCATATCTATATTTTATGTGAAACAATTCCATTGATAAATGTCTCTCCGCTCATGAATTGTCCCATGACCTGCTTAGGCATTTCTTGAATGTATTCATGGCTAGATTCCACATTTTGCAGGTGCCCAGGGAGGTGATTTGGGGCAGGGGGAGGAAATGAGACACTTCTCCAATTTGTGCAATCCATGTAATGACCAGGCAGAATCACAGCTCAGGGATTGCTCCCTGACTTCTCCCCGGTATGCGCGAGACACACCAAGAGGGGCAAGGAGAAGCAGAGTGTAGGCGGAGTGACAGAGAGACAGCTCCAGTCCCACATCTGGCAGGCAGCAGTGCTAACCAGCTGCATCCCCCATGACACTCCCCCCAAGGCATTATGGGCAGAGTGGCTCAATACCACTCCTCCAACACAATGGCACTGTCTAGCTCCCTACTGAAAACAATTCACTTAATACACGGCTACAAGGGACGGTACTTAGCTGAATCTTCTGGGGTGAAAGAGGAGCTGGGAGGCACTCTCCCCATGAACTCCCCACTACACAGCAGAAACACCATCTACTATCTCCTTCAATACACCAGCCCTGGTCCGTAGGTTAGTATGGGAATGGGTTTGGCCATGACCCCGTCTCCTTGTCCCCTTTGGAAACTCCTAGCTGTAATTCAACCTGGCCTAAACATGGGCCTCGCGACGTGGGGGAAGGCTTCCCGTGCATTTCTCACCACACACCAGTGTGGTGAATAAATTCTTACAGTGAAATCTTGTCTCCACTGAAGTCAATGGGAGAACTCCAATTGACTTCAATGTGTTCAGGATGTTTACCTTTTCTATGTAACCATTCCTCATGGATACTTAATATTTCAAATTCAAGCTGTGTTGGTTAGTTTTGATTGGACATATAGGTCATGCAGTCTTCTTCTAATCCTTGATTGGATGAATACTATTCTTAGACTCATCTCTGGAGGGAACATTTGCATTTTTATACACAAAATTCACTGTCTGTTTTACAAATAGATTCCAGTGTTCATTTGAATTTTGCTGCTTATAAATGTCCTATCCATGAGCTAGTCCATGTGATTATAACAAAGGAGCGGCACAAATACAGAGGTGAAGCCATTTAAAAGTTCAGGCTGGTACCGATGGAAGTTTTGCTGCTATTCACTCACCTTATTGAGTTATTGAGAATAATTCTCTAAGATCCACGTAGGTCTTTTTAATCAAATATTTAATTTTTTGTTGTTAAAAAATGAAAATGATCACTGCTTGTTCATCCTACTCTTTCAATCAAAACATTAACAAAATAGTTATCAATGCTTTTTCTTTACAAAAAACTTCCTTTTTTTCCAGTACACAAAAAATGTGATATCCTTTTCAATTATGATTTTGAAAACGATTTGGCAGGGGTAGTTCATGAAAAATTTTCAGCATCATGAACATGGGTATGTTTTGAACGCTGAAAATGGCATCCAAACATTGGACATTTTCCACAAAAACAGGACTGCAATTATCTTTAGCCCTGAACAAGGTGAAATGCAAGCTACACCAGACCAAGCACCACCCAATGAGGCACTGTGCTCCATAGACATGTCTATGATTGTCAATTCCTTCCCTGCCCCTCCTTGCTCTGGGATAGTAATTTACAGCTGACCTACATCAGATGAAAATTATTACCTCCTCTTTTCCCATGCTGGCTCAACTGCACTGGCTGGTACATTCTGGGACAGGAGCAAAAGCTCCACACACTCTTTGCCCATCTGTTCCAGCTTATTTATTTACATCTCTGCACCAGGACTTAGGGTGGATCTCGCTCTGTCTTATTCTCTTTCCTGGCTGAACAGTCCAAGTCACAATCTAATTTTTAGTTTAACCTAATAAGCTGTACTCACAGCGCCAAAGACATTCTGTGCGGTGGCAGACTGAAACTGTTCTCCTTGTGCATCCCAAACTCCTTTTCAGGTCAGTGGTAGACCGAGGTGTCCAAGGAATGCAAGATCAGGACCCAAGCCTACATGCCAAGAAGTGTTTTGCTCTTGATGTAGGAAATGACAGCCCATGTGCAGCAGCCAATGTTTAAACTGCAACATCTTGGTTATTTATTCTTTAAAATGCCACAAACCATAAGTACATATTATAGACAAATCACTTGTCAGAGCTCTTTTTTAATTTAATTAAAGCCATTTTTTATTCATGGAAGTGCAAAGAAGCAACTTAAACAGATAACATGGTTCACACTTGCATAAGATGAAAATAGCCAAACCAAATTTTGGCAAAGTTTATAACAACAAAAAATCCAAGCAAAGACTATACATGTGCCAACTTTCATCTCAGCAGAGATAGTAACACAGAGATACACATGCAGAGCCTCCCCGTGGAAATTCTGATAGACTTCTAGCTAGAAGGATATTTATACCACATCACGGAGGACTAGCTTGCAGCCTGATGCTCCTCTAACATACATGCTTGACTTCACTGGTGTTACTCCCGATTTAAACTGGTGTGAGTTCAAAATTAAAAGCACAGTCCTGAGTAAGGAAGCATCAAGTCTCAGGGACATCCCTAATTTTGCCCTTAAGCATTTACAAATGAAAATTTATATTCACAAGCAGATGTGAGCCAGGCTCTAATATATGCACCTAATCCATTTGGGTTGTTTCGTAGTTGATCAACGATGTACTTTCCCTTGTTATGATAGCAGAGCACTGGGTGAAATGCAGATGGCTAAGTGCCTCTGCAGCATTGTTTTCATCCCAATGCATTTTACTAAATCATCCACATACTGTACATCCATGAAGAAACGTTATATAGGTTCAGTACAAATTTTCATTAAGCAACCTTCTTTTTCCAAGTACTCCAAAAGCATCCCTGCTCAAAAATATTACCAAATGGGCCAAATCCCTTCTACTCCTCATTTATTAGATCATTTCTTCTAAGCGACTGATTTGGGGGAAACTCCTGGAGTGGTCACTAAGGTACCATTCCAGCAAAGATTTCAAGTGTTTTGCTAAACAGGGCTGGATGCAGAATTAGGAGTTTGAGGCAGGTTCACTCAGCTTTCCACTTCCTTACATAAGATGTAGAAAGCCTCAGAAAGGGGCTTCCCTTTACTGCACGAGTGGTTGTGTGTCTTACAATGTGTGTGTGTTGAGAACATCCATAATCGAGGCTCAAGTATAATAAGCACTAAAGGGCTGATTTGGACACTATACCAGTTAGGCACACTGTAAATGTGGCTGGAGGAAAGCTTTCAGTGCAGCCTGCCAAAGATTCAGCCGGCTACATTGGGAGTCCCAAAAATGCTGTTATATGGAAGGTATTCAGATGTCATGGTGAAGGGCAGTCATGTAAAACTCCAAGGGCTTGTCTATGTGGGGAAAAAGCCTAGTGTAGAGTAGCTAAAATGCTGAGTACCTAATGCGCTACCTAGTCTACACCAACCCTCCATGGGGACACTCACTCCACACTTTGGAAGTGTATTAAGCCGAAGCCTACAAAGGCACTTGTACTTCAGAGCAAGGGGGTTCCCATGGGGAGTTAGTGTGGAGTGGCTAATGCACTTCAAATTCACACCCCAGCTTCCTCTCTACTAATTCCTCATGCAGACAAGCCCTAAGATAGAGAGTTGCACATATGGAAGGGAGGACAAAATTAGTATTCAACATCTTTATTAATGCTGATGACTCATGAGAATGAAAAAGTTCTCACAGCCTCAGGCTAGTTTGCAGGGCTGTCTGTTAGGCTCGGGTGGGAGGACCGCAGAGCCCACCTTTGCACCCACAAGCTGAGCAAGTGCAATTTGGCATCAGTGAATCACAACAAGCAGAGGACCCCATTAAACCGTTTGCACAGAGGCCCAGTCCCAAGTAAAACTACACTCTAGTTTTGTAACAATAACATTCTTTCACACCTGACACGTGCAATAATTTAGCAACTTTACCTTTAAAGTGAACCAAGCTTACCATTGTGGAATCCCTCGCAGTGTTCAGAGATTCCATGATTCAAACAATACAGTAAATCCCCATCTGCTGCATCTCATTGACAAAATTATGCAAAATGCATATTAGTAATTTGCACTCACTTGATTCTGCAGCGTCTGTGGATAGCAAGCATATGTTTTCTTTGCTACTTGCCTATCCCGGGCCATATCGCCTATAAAAAGGCTAGAGTTTTACTGAATTTTCTGTGTGATCTTTTAAAAATTGTGGCAAACTGCCAGCCTCCCCCTGGTGGGTCTTGTGCTTTCTCTCTCCTTGTGGGCCAGGGAACTTACCCCATCTCCCCTGACTGCAGAGGAGCCTTATCTCCTGGTCTGGGAGGGAACCTTCTCCTCCAGCTGCCCCAGGCCTTCTAGCAGCTTCCTCCTGGTTTGTTCCCTCCTCCCCCTCTTGGGAAGGCAGGGTTTAAGTACACCTGGAGTTGTCCTTCATTGGGTCCAGTTGTCTCTAATTGCCCTGCTGCAGTCTCTCCTCTGCCTGCAGTGTGAAGGGCCTTTAACCCCTTAGGGCCCACATACCAGCCCGGGTATACCCTCTTGTTTTGCACTTTGTGCTGCCATTCGCACCAGTGCAAAAGTGGGAATCAGAGTAGCGTTGTGTACATTTTATACTAGTGACAATGACCACACAAAGTGCAAGGCTGTGGAGAATCAGGACCAAAGTGTCTGATGTGATCTATAACATTAATGTCCCAATAACTTGGCCATTCTCAATGGTCATTCTTGATTTCGTCTCATAGTGTTACTACTATAGCTAATTTCTGCCCTTGATTACTCCAGATTTATACCAATGTGCCTCCAGTGACTGGAATTGCTTCAGATTTTCCCCAGTAATAGAATATGGTCTTATCTGTGCTAATCCATCAGGGCTACAGGTGAATTAGATATACTCTTTATGGATAAATTGGTATTTCTATATATCTGGAATCCGTATTTTGTTGAAAAACTCCCTTCTCTTTGATCTGTAAAAAAGTTTAGGGCCTGACCTCTGACCTTGATATTAGAATAGTTACGGCATTTAAATGTGCCACTAGGTTTCTTAAACTGTCTGCACACACAGTAGTCCTGGAAAAATTACGATACCCTTATTTTCCTTTCACCATCACTTTTAGGAATTGCATTTTAAAGTACTGCCAATTCTCATGATTTTATCATGTGTCTTGCAATATTTGGTGTTTTTCTTAAAGCCTCAGCTCTGGAGTCCTGTGATTAGATTAGAATCTCAGATCTTAGCTTTCATTAAAACAAAATAAGTTTTTAAGTCTCATAGCTGTGGAGAAAGCTTGCAGATGTGGACCCTAAAGGTCCAAAAACCAGAAGGCAAATAAAACAGCTGCCCACATTATCATGGTTGTAACCTTATGACTTTAAAACCAAACTCCTTATTTTTTTAGATCCTGACTCCATTTTTCAATGTTTGGTGTTGGTAATATTGATATTCCTGTATGAGATGGCTGGAGGTACAGATAGGAGAACTGAATTCAGCTGACAAATTTAGGAGTGTGCAGGCCCATTAATAAGATTACTAGTATGGAGACTTCTAAGTCTCATGAGAGCACTCCAGCGCCTCAGAAGAAAGAGTTAAACTCAGGCATGTAGCCTATGGTACCTAACCTATCATTTAAATCAGCTTCTGTACCAGATGACTGGAGGATAGCGAATGTGACACCAATTTTTTAAAAAGACTCCAGAGGCAAACCTGGCAATTACATGCTGGTAAACCTAACTTCAGTACCAGGCAAACTGTTTGAACGATAGTAAAAAACAGAATTATCACATATAGATAAACACTATTTGTAAGAGTCAACATGGATTTGGTAAAGGGAAATCATGCCTCACCAATGTATTAGAATTATTTGAATAGGTCAACAAACATGTAAAAAGGTGATCCAGTGCCTATAGTATAGTTGGACTTTCAGAAAGCCTTTTACAAGATCACTAATCAAAGGCTCTTATGCAAGATCAGCAGTCATGGGATAATATGGAAGGTTCTCTCATGGAACAGTAACTGGTTATAAGACAGAAAACAAAGGGTAAGAATAAATATTCAGTTTTCAGAACAGAGATGCGTAAAAAGTGGTGCCCCGCCCCTGCTCCCCCCCCCCCAGGGATCTGCACTGGGACTTTTGCTGTTCAACATATTCATAAATGAGCTGGGAAAAAAAAAAAAAGAGGTGAACAGTGAGGGAAATTTTCAGATGATACAAAATTACTCAACAGAGTTAAGTCCAAAGCAAACTGCAAAGAGTTACAAATGGATCTTACAAAACTGGGTGACTGGGAAATAAAATGGTAGATGAAATTCAAAATAATGCTCATTGGAAAACAATCTCAACTATACATGCAAAATGATAGGGTCTAAATTAGCTGTTACTCAAGAAAGTCATTGTGGATAGTTCTCTGAAAACATCCACTCAATGCACAGCAGCTGTCAAAAAACTAACAATGCTACAAACCATTAGGAAAGGGATAGATAACACAGAAAATATCATACTGCTACTATATAAAAACCATGGTACGCCCACACCTTAAATACGGCCTGCAGTTCTGTTCACCCCATCTCAAAAAAGAAATATTAGAATTGGAAAAGACACAGAGAAGGACAACAAAAATGATTAAAGTTATGGAACAGCTTCCATCTGAGGAGAGATTAAAAAGACTGGGGCTTTTTAGCCTGGAAAAGAGACAAATGAGAAGGGATATGATAAAGGTCTATAAAATCATGATTGGTATGGAGAAAATGAATAAGGAAGTGTTATTTACCCCTTCACAGAAGGAAGAACCAGGGGTCACCCAGTGAAATTAATAAGCAACAGGCTTAAGACAAACAAAAGGAAGTACTTCTTCACACAGCACATGGTCAATCTGTGGAACTCGTTGCCAGGGGATATTGTGAAGTCCAACGCCATAACAGGGTTCAAAAAAGAACTAGATTAGTTTATGTAGGACAGGTCCATCAATGGCTATTAGCCAAGATGGTCAGGGATGCAACGACCTGCTCTGGGTGTCCCTAAATCTCTGACTGCTACAGGCTGGGTCTGGATGACAGGGGATGGATCACTTGATTGTTTGGTCTGTTCATTTCCTCTGATGCACCTGGCATTGACCACTGTCAGAAGATAGGATACAGGGCTCAATGGACCATTGGTCACACCCAGTATGATTGTTCTGATGTTCTCTTATGTCTCAGCCATTCTGCAGCCTTTTTCAGCCATTCAGTGACAGGAAGGTGTAGCTTTGCTGCTCTGAGGGCCTCATGAAAAAGACAAGGAGTGAAGGTTGAAGAATCTCACCATTCTTGTTCTAAAGCAAAAGAGTACCCCCCCCCGCCAAATTCGAAGCATCTCTTAAAAAGCTCTGCATTTTATTCTTGCTGTCTGGCCACAGAATCAGGAAGAAACACAGAGCAGATTGTTACTGGATGTGTTGGCCTTTGTCTTGAATTCCTGTAACTTTAAACCCTTGGGGCCTGAGTCACCACTGTGTTTCTCTCCAATTGTGCACTGTTGTAACTCCCAGGAGGGAAACATATACTATTATTTTGTATCTAGAGAGAGGTGGGATTTCCATTTTAGTTTTTAAAACCTGAGAGAGAGAGAGAAAGAATTCATCCTATGAAATGACCAGAGACTACTCTATGCTTATGTGGGGGCCGGGGCAGATATCACAATCAAAAGGGTTGATGGTACCTAAGATACATATTGTCATCTCGATGCGGCACTGCCTGGTACTTATCAGAGGGTCTCCAGGCCTCTGACGTAAGTGGTTTGTGGAATCTCCACTTCACTAACGTGCTCTCTGCCTGCCATATCACTTTGCCACTTCTGTGCTGTTCTGCCCAGCTAGGGATGCCCATCCACCTCAGTCACTGGTACCAGCACTATCTCATGAAAGGGGGACACACGTGATCCCCATTATTAAGAAGTAGAGTTCTTGTCTCCCCTCTGCTTTGCCCCTTCCCGCCCCCAACATCTTCCTATCATTCTTCCCATTTTAGCTTTAATTCATATTACACTTTTTTCTCAATGTGTCCCAAATAATTAGGACCTTTTCCTCACTTCCTAACAGGAACGATTAGGAACTGAAATCCGGAGTTATCCTTGTAGCAAGGTAGTGCATAAAAACAGCGTGTTGCTCTTCAGATGCATAGAAACCTTATAGATACTTGTCAACGGGGCATTCCATGTGGAATGAGGTCATTAGCACTCTCTCGACTGTTTGCTTTAAGAGTGAGACTAAGAACAGATTATTCATATGCCTTTCAGTTAGCAAGCAGTAACAACAATACCCAACTCCTCATCTGGAGAGGGTAAAACACATTGCAAAGGACAACACGTGCACAGTGAAGTAAATCAAGGTTAGAGTCTGAAAAGTGACTATGTAAAAATGGGACCTTCTTAGTCAACTAATTAATTCTCAGAATATAACCACTGAGGTAGATGAACTGTATTCTCCCTATGTGAGAGTTGGGGAAATTGAGGCACAGAAAGGTTCAATGACTTGCTTAAGGTCCCACAGTAAGATGGTAATAGAATCCAGCTTTCTGGATTTCCAGTTTGAACTCCAACCACGCTACCATCCTTTTGCTTTCTGGATAAGGACCTAAAAGAGTTGAGGACTCAGGCTGCGAGTTGACATGGAGGTCATGGATTCTATGATCTTAGATGACTGGACAATTTATAGGGATGTAAAAGGTTAACCGTTTAAATGGTAATCAGCTGCTTACCATTTAAACTGGAGGGGAGCAGCAGCTGGGCGGCTCCCCACCAGCAAGAGCAGTGGGGCAGCTCTTGCGGGGGAAAAAATGGAGCCTAGCATGGGAGGGGGGCTATTTCAGCTGGGCTTGGCTTCCCACAAACAGGGGGTTGAGCCACAGCTGGACTCCACTCCCCACGAGCGAGGGAGAGGCGTGGAGCTCAGCGCCAGGAGGTAGCCACAGCTGGGGTCGCCTCCTAGCACGGAACCCAATACAGGAGGCGGGTGGGTAGCCACAGTTGGGCTAGTGGGGAAGCATGGAGCCCAGGCTCGGCTCCCTGCTGGGGGAGGGGGAGAATCATGGAGCCCAACGAGGAGGTAGCTGGACTGGCTCCCCGCCAGTGAGAGCAGCTGGGCCCCTCTCACTGGCTGGGAATCACAGAGCCCAGCATGGGGGATGGAGGAGGGAGCCCAGCGTAGGTGGGGGGGCGAGTCACTGCTGGACTCCGCTCCCTGTGGGAGGGAGGAGGCAAAGAGCCTGGAGGGGAGAGCCGCAGCTTGGCTGGCTCGAGCCTAGCACAAGGGGAACCCAGCGCAAGGGGCGGGGGCGTGAGCCGCAGCTGGGCTCAGCTTCCCGTGAGTGAGAGCTGCCCAGCCACCAGGGCAGAGGAGCCCCAGCTTGGCAGTGAGGAGCGGAGCCCAGCATGGCTCTCCCCTGTGCTTTTTATAATAATGTTTAAATGGATTTTTAATTAAACTAGTTTTTACATCCCTGCTTCAGCTCTGGATGGTGGGGCTCAGACTTTGGCTTTGCCCCTGTGGGCGGGCCTTGGGCTGCTGTCATTCATTGTTTATTGCCCATGACTTGCCTGTGACTTTTACTAAAAATACCCATGACAAAAATCTTAGCCTTGCTGATGACGTAACGCACAACAACATTGAAAAGCAGACCTCCAGCTGCTAGGTGGCAGTGTTATGAGCTGGTGATGAACTGAGTAACTGAAGGTTGGTGTTTACGTTTGTTGTTTGCTTGCTTTTTGTAACAAGTAAGACTTGTAGTTGCCTATCTAGCTGTTGATTTTATTTCCATTTCACGATGCAGTTAATTATAGGATAGGAAAATGCTAAAAGAATTCTGAGCTGGGTCTATGGGAGGTCATACACCCATATGACTAGCACTCTCTTGTCTGCAACTGTCCTGGCGCCTGATCAAATAAGAACGTTTGCACTTTATATTTACTTTGCACAGTTATCAATAACTTCACAAGGTGCAAGGCAATGGAGAATTTGGCCCTACACCTCGACATTAAATCCTGATTCAGGAAGAGCTCCCAATGTGAACTTCCTCCTCCCAAATAAAAACTTCAGGACTAAAGGAAGGCCCTTCTCCCCCAGGTTATTTTCCTGTGTATGTTCTGCTTGTTCAAGAACTGCAATGGGAATGAACAGAATGCATTAAAGCCCAAGTACTTACAGTAGTGCACAGCCTGGATCCTCCTTCCCTAAGCCACAGAGTGGCTTGAAGCCCTAACACATCCATGTTGTAGGCTCTGCATTGCACAGGAGGTGTTTATGGCCAGGGCCCTTCTCCCACCCCCAATCCTGTCCAGTCTCTTAAAGGTTCTCTTCTGGATTTCAGGATATTGCTTTTTGCCAGTGGAGACCAACACTTCAGACTCTGGCGAGGTAGCTATACCAGCATAGAGCTCCTAGAGCGTACAGACCTCATACCAGCAAAACTGCTGTTGTGTTTGTATAACACATTCCAGCCCCCTCTCCCCGTGATCAAATGCACCCCTCCATTCCCACGCTACACCCTATTGTAATATTTTTGGGACAAAATATGCCTTGCGTATTAGTATTTTTCAAAGGATACCTCATGGTCAATAATATGGTGAAAAGTATGTAGCAACATTGTGTGTAAAGTTAGGAAATGGGCCCCATATAGCGTCAGAGGCACATGTTCTAACTCATGTTGCATTAATTAAGACCTGCTTGGCTCATTTTGCCTTAAACAAAGGGATGTGTGTTTATTTCAAATTTACATATAAACTGTAATCAGTCATAGAATCATAGTATATTAGGGTTAGAAGGGACCCCAGGAGCTCATCTAATCCACACCCTTCCTAAAAGCAGGATCAACCCCAAATAAATCATCCCAGCTAGGGCTTTGTCAAGCCAGGCCTTAAAAACCACAAAGGATGGAAATTCCACCTCTCCCTAGGTAATCCATTTTAGTGTTTCACCACCCTCCTAGTGAAAATGGTTTCCTAATATCCAATCTAGACCTTCCCCACTGCAACTTGAGACCATTGCTCATAGTTCTGTCATCTACTACCACGAAGAACAGCCTAGCTATATCTTCCCAAGAACCCGCCTTCAGGTAGTTGAAGGGCACTACCAAATCCCCCCCTCACTCTTTCTGTTCTGCAGACTAAACAAACCTAATTCCCTCAGTCTCTCCTCATAAGTCCTCAGACAACAAAAGAGGAAGGCAGGAGACAAAGGAAATCTGCATGTCAAACGTGCGAGGACAAACAGCATGGGATATCATTCAGTAGGAGACTTCATCCCGCCTTGCTCTCACTGGAAAGAATTTCTACCTAGGAGTCACTCTCAAGAGCTTGTATTTCAAAAAGGGGGAAATGAACTATAAAAATAAAGGGCGAACACCTCAAGTGGCACTCCCTGTCTCTCTCTCTCTCTTTGCAGCTAAGATGACAAAAAGAAACAGCTTTTTACTTTGCAGACGAGATCCTAGCCTGAAGAGTTTGGTCAGTAATGCTTTTGGAAGCATGGGGGAAGAACCTGACCTTGACCCAAATAAAGTTTGTCAAGTTTTAGTCTCAGAAAGCATTCATTTTGATTTCCCTTGTAACCATTTCCAACTTAATTGCCCCTACTTATACTCATTTAAAATCCTATCTTCTTTTGTTAATAAACTTGTTTTATTGTGTAAGCCAATCCAGTGTTTTAAAGTTACATTGTCTGGGTAACTTCATTTAAGGTGGTACGTTGTTGTCTATTGTTCCCTTAGAGGGAAAACGCATCCATTATCGCTGGACAGTACAAAACATTTTGGGGGGAAATCTGGTACTGGGAGTGCGTTGGGGTCACCCTGCAGTAGTAACCCAGGCTGGCGAGGGCCAGTATGTGACTCACGTGTGGCTGGCGAGATGCAGTTACACACACATACTCAGGGCACCTGAACGCTGGTAGCTATTTGTGAGCCTCCACGTTGGCAGCCACAGCAGCAAGGCATTGTAAGGCACCAAGGTTGCAGAGCAGTGGTGACATAGCCCCTCACTGGTCTAGATTGCACCCCAAAATGTCACACACACCCCCAATTAAAATGAGCTGTACCAACAACAGTACAGTTTTGCCAGTATTAGTTCATCTACACTAGGGGCTTTTGCCAGCACAGCTATGTCAGTCACAGATCAAACCATCACACCCCTGACTAACACAGGGCAAAAACCTGTAGTGCAGACTTGGCATCTACTGTATCACTATTCTTGGCCCATCCAACTAGCTTCTAAGCAGGGCAAGGAAACCCACAGCACTGGAAAATTAGTACCATTCCAACTTGGTAGCCATTCTGGCTGAAATTGTGACAACAGCAGCATAATAAATGTGTTTACAGAACCAATCCAAGCCCTAATACTTTGTTATGTACTATCACAATCCAGCTAGGACACCTGCAGTTCTAGGAGAACACTTCAAGCCCTGACTCTTTTCTACCTCTTTCTTTTTCCCATATCCCCAGATCTCACTCTCTCTCTCCCCATTCCCTGCTATACCTCTGGACATCCCCACCTGTGAACCAGTTTTCCCTTGCCTTCTTTCTTCTCCTCCATCTTCTGGTACGTAAAGAGCTTTTAGACCTATCAACCTTCATTACCATTGCCTCCATCTTTAGCTTCAATTCTGTACATGGATGGGCCACCAGTGGAAAAAAACAAAACCATGATAGTCAACATCACTCTTGGCTTATCCATGCATAGAACCAAAGCTCAAGATAGAGGCAATGGTAATGTTGTCCAGATGAAGAAACGAGTTGGCTGGCCCATGAGCTGGTTGGAAAGTTCTCCAATGTGGCATTTGGACAGGGCTGCACAAAGGTTTTTGGGAGCCAGAGACAACAAATCTGAAACTGAGTGCCCCATCCTTTCAAAGAAAAATTGCCAGGGAGATGAAAGAGGCCATGCCAGAGGAGTGGCTAGGCCAAATATGGGTGGAACTGCAAATCCATGTTCCAGGTCACACCACCACTCATTCTAATTCCACAGGCTTGGCAGCCCTCTTAAATGGTGGGGGGGGGCCTGGGGCTAATTCTCCCTTCCCCTGCCTAAACTCTCCTCCCCTGGCACCCCTAAATTTGGGTAACAGATCGGATTTTCAAAGGGCTATCCCACTGGTACCCCCTCTGCTATAGTAATGCGCCAGTTACATACTTCCTATGCAGTAAGATATCTTTCCTACGGCTCTAAGCTAGTGCACTTCAAGGCCCAAATGCATCATACTAACTATGGGCTAGATATTCAAGGGGTAGTGTGATAAACTACAGAAGTAGCCCCTCAGTGACACTGCGATTCAGAGACTCCTCTCTGAGACATTATTCCTCCCTTGCTTTCCCATTGCTCCAAGGCAGTGGTAATTTATTGCTGCTCTGTACCAGTTGTGCATTACGAAACTCTCAACTCCAACTCAGCTGTGCTAGCACGTTAGTGAGGATGGTATATTGGCTCTGCCCCTGCCTACCCATTTACCCCAGTGGGAGTAACTGGAATACAACACCCATTTACTATTGCTTACCAAACCCAGTACAGGGGAGTGAAAGATGTGGGGGTTACTTTCCCTTATGCCCATGTATGTGTTCAAGTTTAAGTTATCTGGTCCTATAGAAACAAACCGATGCAGTTACTTAATAACTGCAATCTTCTAGGATGGGGCTGTTAAAGACACATCTGAATCACATTGCCATTCACCTTTTGCTACTTACAGGTACAGAAAATTATCCACGAGTAAACAATTACCTAGGTCATAAATTACCTACAAACATTTGGGCTGGGTTTTTGCCAATCACCATTCCAATTCATTAACCAAAAGGGACTGACTGGCTTTAGACCAAATATTTCCTCATCAGTATTCAGGACCACTTCTAACAGGATGAAAAAGGGGGAAGAAAAAAAAAAACCTGGAAAGGTTAGAGAGAGATTAGATGACACAAAGGCAGACACAAAGAAAAATGTTTCTGAATTTTGTGGTGGAGCTTTCTCTTTCTTGTTTGCATTCATACATTCATGTGTGGCTGCAGCCTGAAGATAGACCATTATACCACCAATACACACAAAGCACTTACCGTATCTGTCGTGCTTTTTGATTTGGGGCCTGAATTTTGTCAATGGAGAAAGAAAAAGGAGGTCCTTTGTATTGGCTGGTAGCATCAGGAAGATGTTTAGGGTGGGTTACAGATAGGGTGACCACATAGCAAGTTTGAAAAATCAGGACACTTTTTTCCAGCATGGGGAGGGAATAGTTGCCTATATAACACAAAGCCTCTAATATCGGGACGTCTGGTCACCGTAGTTACAGAACGTGAGGAAAAAATTCACACTTGTATATGCAGGCCAAGATTTTCTAAAAAGTGACTAAGGATTTTGAGTGCCTCAATTCTAAGATACCTCCCCTCACACATTTAAAAGGAATCTGATTTTTACCAGGTATATGTCTAGCACCTGCTAAAAATCAGGATCATTTAAGGCATCTCAGTTTCGGTATGGAAATTCAGTCCTTCTGAAAACAAGGCCTTAAATGTGCACATTTGCAGAATGACATGTTTAAAACGTGCACCGACTTTTTAGAACCATGCATGCTGAATATTAAACAAATCCCTCACGTTCCCAGTTGAACTAGCACTGCAGTCTCAGTTATGTGCAGGGACTTTTTTAGATGTCGGAGTGTGCTGGGAATATTTGTAATGACAAGATTTTTTTAGTAACTTGTGGTGTAGTAAACAAAATCTGCAAAGAGACAGCCACCTACATAGTCCCAGCTTATTACCTAACATGCTGTAGGGACATCTAATGAATCCATAAAGGGGACAGAGAAAAAACAGAGAGAGAGAAAAGTTACTGATCAAAGCACATTGAAGTTAATGGAAAGACTCACAATTATTTCAATAGAGTTTGGATCAGGCTTCGTGCAATTATTAGCTGCACCCAAATATTCAATTGGTTCTTTACAAATATAGACAATAACAGTAGAATATATTCTATTGTGAGCATACAATACATATCTTAAATGAAGCTAAATGATCTATTTCAATGCGAACTAATACCTATTCAGTGACTCCTTAGTAATAGGTCTCGATATACATTTTTAAAAAGGATAGTAGCTATGAGCTACGTTGTGCACCCCTTCATCATATCGGTGTGTACTCACTCACGCAAGTAGCCCTACTGATGTCATCAGCACTATTAAAATGAGTAAGCACACACCAGTATGAGTAAAGGGTGCACACTAGTCCTAGGCAGAGATTTTCACATTAGAAATGAATGGGAATTGGATATATATATACGGCTTTCAAAACGTAAGTTTTTCAGGTTACAGGGCAGGGGTGAAACAGCCTCTTCCCCCCACTAGCCTGGCCTGTACCCCTGCTATGTCACAGCAGTCAACACAGGCTTTTGGGGAAAGCATCAGGGATTTTACTTCACAACAATTGTGAAAGAAAATCAATATGGATAATCTAGTACTTTCCACTTCACCTAAAAAAAAATTTTAAAAAAGTTTTTCTAGTGGCATATTCTGTCATTGATTTATTAAAAAGGAAACAAGATATTTCATTGCATAAAGTAAAAATATTTATATAGTCCTCAGGACCTATAAAATAGTGTGTATGCTATATATTACCTGCGTTTCCATATAATGGAGGCAAAGTCTAAACCTTTGTGGAAGTGGAAATAGAATATTTACCCTGATGGGTCATAGGGGGGATAAAACTAATGTTGCTCCTGAGGACAGCAGATCCATACTTAAGTAATTATTTTTTTAAAAAATGGGCTTCAGTTGTAAAGTTTGGGTCCACTCTTTCCCACAGTTTCATGGTGTTTTAGTTCTGGCCCACATCTGGTAATTATATCCCAGATCACAACAATGGAGGTTTTTAAAAAATGTAATACACAATGCCAGATTTTTAAGAATATTCAGGCACCTAGAGGAACTTTCAAAAAGCACCTAGTCACCTAACTCCCATTTGAAAATTCCATTTAAATGCCTCTCTGTGTCTTTAGGTGCCTAAATGTCTTTATAAATCTGGCCCTTTATCTCTGTGCCACATAATACTATTTCCTTTCACCTACCCTCTGCTTTCTTGTTTGTTTAGTATTTGGGGCAAGGCCCTCAGCTGTTACAAGATGTTTGCACAATGCCCAGCACGGTGGGGCCCAGATCTCTGTGGGGACCTCTAGATACAATAGAGCATTAATAATACTGTGCTATTGTTTTAGTTCTGTAAGGTATGGCCATAGTCATGTATCGTTTGGGAGTCATTTCTAGCTTCTTTTAATTCTCACCTTCCTTGGATTATTTTTTTAAATTCCTTCTTTCTTAAAAAACTACATAAATAAAGGAGGGCAGCAGCCAATGGCTCTTTGGTGCTATGAGAAATCTAAGGCCCCATTCCTGCAATTTAACGCTCTTGAGTGGATCCCAGAGCTTGGGCAGAGACCAGCTGGAGGCAGTGGGGCTCTGAGCAGGTACAGTCTGCCTGCATGAACCAAATTGCCTGGTCAGGACCTGCCTTTGTAAGTCACCACTGTAATATTGTGGTCACTGGTTTATTTTTCCATTTTCTTTTCTTATTGTCAAGGCCACTTTTTATTTATCCATCCATCCAGTGGTACAATCGCCTTCTAGTCCCAGGGCTGGTTTCTTAACTTTAAATTAGTTTCCAATAAAGCAGAACTTGTACCTCTTAGGAAAAGAAGCATTGTTTTTAATACACTTGTAACTAATGCTGCTGGTCCTTGGGGAGGTTCACAGGCCCTCAAAGGCAATAGTTCTCTGTCCAGGAGCAAAGAAGCCATTACAGCTCGTACTAGAAGATTTAATAGGTGTCATAATTTATCATGTAAACCGAAAAGTGTTTCTTAATTAAGTGCGTACGTTAATGAATTTTTTAATTTGATCCCTGTAAGTACCTTGCTATACTAATTGCAATATTCTACACATTAGTCATCCGCTGTTGCCCTTGGCTATTTTCTACCCTGAGAGGGAGAGAGCGAGTTTTTCAGTTAAAGTTCATTTAACTCTTTCCACCCAACAAATTAAATTTCCTCTTACTCACCCTGGAGAATGACAGCTGCATTTCGCTCCTATGGCACTTGAAGGCTGATAGTCTGCAAGTGCATAGGCCGGGGTTTGTGCCTGTTAGTATTAGGCAGGGAATAGAGAAATGGAGCAACCCATTTATCCATCCACTGGGGCTAAATGTTGCTCTGCAGTACAGACTACGAATTTGTTCACACAGTTCTGTGGCTAAAGGAAAGACTACTTGAAACTACCCTACAGTTGCTTTAACATAGTCAACAGGGCACCGTTAGTGCACACCAGTAGGGTCTATGCAGACCAATTAGCGTGCAGCACGCTAGTGCACTGTAAATAACACCCCAGTAGACAAGTCCTTAGGTGCTTAAGTGTGGGGCATAGGAGTCCAAGTACCTTCGGGATCTGCGCCGAAATCACACAGCAGGTCAGTGCAAAGCCAAAACCAGAACCTAGGTGCCTTGATTGTCAGTGAAGTGTCCTATCCCCTAGACCACAGAGCCATTGTAAAACTGCCACGTGACTGCAGAATCAATTACTCAGGAAGAATCAGTATTTACCTGGGCAAAACTCTGATTTGCCTGGAAGCTGAAAGAGGAATTTCAGGGTTTGGTCCCAACGATATTTTAAAATTATTTTTCAGTGAGAATTCTAAGCCATAGAAAATACTTTTCTTAGGAAAAAAAAAAAATCACCATTTGTAATATACCCACCGACAGAGAGGAGTAGCACGCAGCCACTGTGCTTCTTTCACAGCTTGCGCCTCCTCCCCCAAATTAAATGGTGATAATATTAGCAAGTCAGCTGTTGAAATCTATTAGATACACTGGTATGTTTTCCTCTCAATATGTGTCCATGTAATTCAATTAAAAATAATGAGAGTTTTCCACCTGCATCAAGAGGAATACACTTCATACTATTCATCTAGGAGTTACACATGTGGGGCCAGATCCTCAGCGAGTGAAGACCAGGGAAGTCAATGGAGCTTTGCCAATGTGAGGATCTAACCACACATTTTCTGCTGCTACAGAATCCAGCCCATAATTACTTAACTGTACTATTAACTAACTATGAATTGTAATATAGTACAGGAATGCAAGGTAAAATACAGTTACAATACATGCCATTCATCAGCTGTAACTGATGTGTTTATTTTAGCCTCCATAACATGCTTAGGTCTGACATGCATTTGAATAAAAACCGTATGAATAAAAAGGAGAGTTTTCAATATCTTAACTGAGAATAAGCCTCTATTATTTGCAAAAATAGATTTTGAGTGAAATGGTAAAAATATTTTGCAATATTGAAGCGGGGTATTTTATGAGTGATGGAAATAGGTGCTCAAATCCCCTGGAAATTCAATGGAAATCAGACACCTATTTCTCTTAGACTCCTTTGAAAACTCCAGTCAATCATTTTTAAAGATCACTTACAGAAGTTATAGGACTTAGTCCTTCTATGATTAAAATACCACAAGGTATTTTTCTCATTTCATCCACAGGTTATTTTTGCAACTAAAGGAATGTAATACACTGTTAAGATGATGAATGCAACTGGATAACTCATATGCATGTGATTTACTAGTCTTTGCAAGATCAGGGCCTAAGTGGCATAATAAATATGCCTGTATTTACTTATCATAGAGAAAGCAAACAAAATCACTGTTTCCCATGTGACAACCTATACATCATCCACTTGTTTCTTATAACTGAATTATGACTCAAAGGTGACTTTATTGTAAGACCCTCAAAAATTACATATTTAAACTTTTGGTTTCTATAGTCCCAACACAATTCCTAGAACCAAATGCCCTAAACTGCAAAACACTGACTTCTGTTTGTATGCTTGTTCCCAGACAAGGCACCCGTATTACAGGTACAAGGAAAAAACTGCAGGATTAGACTCTAAACTGGAAAACTGCAATGCGTTTTCCCAGAATTGGGCCCATCAGTTTCTGCTTATGAGATCAGTCACCTCTAGGACTGTATTAACTGAAGTACCATAGGGTTTGTAAATCCAGACTAATACTCTACTACACCTGCTGTCAGCCGTACACACTTTGCACACCTGATTTACTGCACATAAAGATTCAGAAGCTGTTGTTCTAATTATTGACCTAGCCATCAAGACTTGGAATCAAAATCAGCCTGTGGTCTCAGGAAGACTGAACACTGCATTACCAGTTTTTTCTGTCCCTTCTCCGAATGCTTTATTGATTTGCTTTTGCTGGAAGTTCTCCTGACAAGCTTACACATACAATTAAGTGAATTACACGCAACATGTTTAAATAGCCTAAGAACTTCTTAAGCCAAAAAAGCTTTGTTCAGCAGCACTGCATCACTCGCTTGCTTCCCTGCTCGCAAGCAAGGCTTGTGAAATTAATAGCAACAGCAAAGCATAACACACTTCAAGGAAGTGAGACTCTTTACTTGGGTGGCTGTCACCTGCTTTTCAACAAATTTCAAACAGTTTTGCCTACAGCATCCTGTTGTATTAGATAAAATGCATCCTGACACCTTTCTTATTCTATTATGCTTGGCTGCTAAAATCTTGAGATACAAACCTCCTAAAAAATTTGAGAGAGAAAATGCAGTCCAGTAATTGCCAGAGGTTAGTTCTTGTGTTGTTGGTTGATGAAAGGTTCCCTATCTATATATTCCTACAGATGCCATCAAACACTATAGTTGCTAGTGCCCAGTTTTGACTGGTGCTTCTCATCTACTTCATGATTTTTGATGAATCAAAAGAAGTGATTTTTTGTTCAACATCTTCAGTAATGATCTGGAGGATGGGGTAGATTGCACCCTCAGCAAGTTTGCAGATGACACTAAGGTAGGGGGAGAGGTAGATACCCTGGAAGGGAGGGATAGGATACAGAAGGACCTAAACAAATTGGAGGATTGGGCCAAAAGAAATCTGATGAGGTTCAACAAGGACAAGTGCAGAGTCCTGCACCTAGGACGGAAGAATCCCATGCACAGCTACAGACTGGGGACCGATGGGCTAGGCAGCAGTTCTGCAGAAAAGGACCTGGGGGTTACAGTGGATAAGAAGTTTTATATGAGTCAGCAGTGTGCCCCGGTTGCCAAGAAGGCTAATGGCATATTGGGCTGCATTAGTAGGAGCACTGCCAGCAGATCACAGGAAGTGATTATTCCCCACTATTCAGCATTGGCGAGGCCGTATTTGGAGTATTGTGTCCAGTTTTGGGCCCCCCACTACAAAAAGGATGTGGACAACTTCGAGAGAGTCCAGGGGAGGGCAACAAAAATGATTAGGGGGCTGGAGCACAAGACACATGAGGAGAGACTGAGGAAACTAGGACTGTTTAGTCTGCAAAAGAGAAGACTGGGGGGGGGGGGGATTTGATAGCAGCCTTTAACTACCTGAAGGGGGGTTCCAGGGAGGATGGAGCTAGGCTGTTCTCAGTGGTGGCAAATGACAGAACAAGGAGCAACAGTCTCAAGTTGCAGTGGGGAGGTCTAGGTTGGACATTAGGAAAAAGTTTTTCACTAGGAAGGTGGTGAAGCACTGGGATAGGTTACCTAAATAGATGGAGATTCTACCACTTTCAGAGGTTTTTAAGCTGCAGCTTGACAAAGCCCTGGCTGGGATGATTTAGCTGAGGTTAGCCCTGCTTTGAGCAGGGGGTTGCACTAGATGACCTCCTGAGTTCCCTTCCAGCTCTAATATTCTATGATCCTATGCATGAGCTAAACTAATGATCGACACCACACAGCATATGTTGCATGATTATGAAGTCAATGGAGCTACACCAGGGGAAGATGTGGCCCCATACAGTTGTTTAATGTTTGCTTTTTAATCATCAATTATTTTTCCTCATTAAATATCTCATAACTAAATTAAATGCAGGTATAGCTGTATTTCCAGCTTTGCTGGTAATTTAAGAGCCTTTGATATTAAGAGGCACTACAGATATACAATGCATGACTGTAGTTATATAGTTCCTCAGTTATGTCTTTTTTATGTAGTCTTCTAGAAAGCAAGCTGAATTTGTCCTTCTGTTTTTTCTTGTATTCTGTTATGTGAGAGTGTGAGAGCACGAATGTATGGTAGCACTAATCCAATATGCAGCCAGCACTGGACTATTTATGGAAGTCTCACCCTCTGGAAGGAATGATGCGACAATGCCATTCCTAGGCAGATGACCATCTGCTTCTGGGAAAGCTCAGGTACACATCAAAATCCAAGTTAGGCCAAATGCCAATGGCTTGGCCAAATTCTGGGGTGATTTACTTAATTTCAGGTGCATTACATAGATTAGTCAGAAGAGTTTAGTTCATATTCTCCAATTTGAGGAGCAGGTGTTTTTTTTTTTTTTTAAATTTACCACCAGTTTCTGTTAGCCGCGCAAAAAAAACAAACCAAAAAACACTTCTAGAATGCAGATGTAGTACTGAATCTATCTAAACACCTTCTCTCTTTATCATTCCTGTGACAAAATAACCAATGAGTTATTCCTTCTGACTCCCCCCAACTGTCATCAAACATCTGGCTGCTTCTATATATCTGAAAAACGGCAGCAACATACCGGCATGCAACATGGTGTTGTACAGAAGGTGTCTCAATGCCAACACTGCAGCAATACATGCCGTTTGTGTTACTTACGGTAAAGTAAAAGGTCAGTCTTTTCTAGAAAAGGAACCACAGAACAGCTGGGAAGTACCGTTCCTTTTTCCTTCACGCTCCTTTCCAAATGCCTGCTTTCCTCATCATGTTTGTTTTTTCTTCTGTTTTAAGTCTTTGTCCAGTAAAAACGGAGAATGGTAGGCAAAAATGCAAAATAGGGGTGATGAGAAAGGAAATTAAACACACTTATCTTCCCCACTTTGGTACATACCAAGTTCTAACACACACACATCAGCAAGCAACTTTACATGTCCAGAAGCCAAGGATATTGACAGATACCTAATATATGCACCGGTGAAGCTAATCTCCATTTTCACCCACCTCCGTAATAATCACTATGATGAGGGGACTTGAAGCCAGGTAACTAGTATTACTCAAGGTGTAGCCGATTCTACGCAGTGAGCCATGTGGGCAAATTCCTACACTCATGTGGAGTTCCATTGATTTCAACAGGGTTTTAAATGAACGTCAAAGTGTGGAAAGAGTGTCTTAAGCAGTAGCAATTGAGGCACAGAGCATTTGCTAGGGATTAAAGAGCACATAGCAGGACATGATGGCTTGAAGGTCATCAACCCCGGCTTGTCATTAGTTCCCTGGAAATGCCCTTTGCTTTGCTTGTTGACAGAACTAGATTTTGCTCTAAATAGGCCCATGGATATTTTTTTAATAGGCAGAGTAATTTCATTTTATCTATTGTGGGCATTCCTTCCCACAGAACTGAGGATCTGTGCCTTCGCAAGCTCTCTATGACTATCCAACATTTAATACAAGTCATCTGATCTTTTGTTGCAAGCAGTAGTAAGTGGCTTGATCAGAAATGACATTTTAGGTTCGCAAAGCTAATTAGTTCACAGAATTTTCCTTTCACACACCCCCAACAACAAAGTGAACATGTATTTTCCCTCAGTTTAGGTCTCTGGATTAGGTGCTATCTCATTGGTGAAGCTATAGTCTGACACTTATAAAAAGGATTACGTGCATCTGTTGGCAATTCAGCCAAAGCAGGCACATCTGCTGCTGATAAACACACTGTCACTCCTTTGTCAGGAAAAATACAGTACCACTGAGTTAAGAGGGAAAAAAGAAAATAGACAAGCAGCTTTCACCTATGAAAGAAACTAACAACTCATTTGGGTTGGGGAGGGGAAAGTTTGAGTATTTGTTGGACCCACTTAAATGGTGTGGCTCTGAAAATAAGTCATGGGCACAAAAATCAGAGGGCTACCTCGAATAAGCTTCCTTTTAAATGTTGGTTGCATTGGAAAGCTGCATACTGACCCAGTAGATGTTATTTTTGTTGTTGTGGAGAAGGGCCCCAAAGCCACAGTCAACTGCCTCCTGAGGATTTCTCCAACATAGGGGGAATCCCTGGGTGGCACAGATGAAATGGCTCTGTACCACCTCCCGATGCAGCGGGCATGGCTGGGGGAAACAACTGTGGCTGGAGATCAAGTCTCAGCTGCTACAATGGTTCCTTCTAGCCACAGGCAGCCATGAAGCTCCCCTGAGTGGTGCTGGCAGCTGTAAAGATGGCACACAGCCATATCGCCCCATCCTAGTTCTGTGCTGAGCCCAGCTTATCCAGGGCCAGACCAAAAGATCTGGCCTTACGATTTTAAACGTACCCTGAGCCAAACATAAATACAGCCTGTACCACTGAGCTCAGGTCTAAATATTTCAGAATCATTCCTGTAAGAGGAAATGCAGAGACAGGCAAGGAAATGATAAAGGGGCCAACACACAAACTGATCTTCCCCTTTTCAGACCCTGTACTTGGTGGCAGCAACACACAATTTCACATTTTATTCCTCCTTTAAAAATAATAAACAATACTCGTATTGCTATTTCTCCACATCCACAGGAAAACACAAAGTCTCATGGTACAGCAGTGACACCATTGGCAAAATAAAAGAAGTGCAGTGGTTACTGGTTTCATAGAGGTTTGGGATGTTTATTCCATTGTTTCAGTTTTGATACTAGTTGGGGTACAAGACTGGTGGAGTAAATACAACAGTTTTAAGGCCATGTTACACCATTGTTTTCATATAAGATGTGAAAATTGAGATCCTGAGGCCATTAAAGAGCCTATGCCACTTTGAGCCAGAAAAGGGGCTTGACCTTCCTTCATTGAGTTTTGCCACTAGCTTTAATAGGAACCTGGATTGCACTATAGGGGTGTTAATTCCCCTCTCACCACTCCCCATCCTAATCAAATTGTAGCTTTGTTGCTCTGCCTACCTAAAATTCCCCTTGTAGTCTCAGCTGGAAAAAGATGTTCCCTGTCCTAAACGGTTATGCAATGATGCAGTGCTTTGGCAAACAGCCCAAGAGTGGCTGCATTTCTGGGGGAGGAGAGGTGATCCTTAACCATAGTTGGGTGGTCTGTTGGGGTCCTTTGAGATAAAAGATTGGAATGGGATCCAGGGGGTTATATGCATGTAAAACCATTATAATTCTATACCATCATAGGAAACAGAATATGAACTGCAATAGAGTTGGTGTCTGTATCAGAATAAAAGAGTCTTTCACCCAGAGAGAAACAGGAGATCATGTTATTTGTATTGTTTTAACAAACTGTTACATACTTTGCCATGCCCAATAACAAAAGCTATAAAGTTCTTGCAGTGTCAAGACATTTAAGGTGGCAATGAAAGTTATTTTTGTTTTCCTTTTTCCATAGTGCCATTGGAATGTCAGAAGATGTGGCTAAACCAGTCACATTGACACTGCAGTGACTTTCAAGGACTGTTGTATTGTACGGGATTCGAGGGGCTGATCTTCAGTACAGCGACAGTTTTAAATAATTAGAACTGATTTATGCAATTTTAATATCCAATATTAAACCATTTAATATGTGATTTATAGAAGTGTCGTTTTAATAGCTCTTAAAAGTGCTGTTATCCTGAACAGGCGAGAATTTAGTCATGTCAACTCACCACTGCAAAAGTAAGAGCAGAACTTTGGCACTACGTGTCGATGCTACATTAGAACTTTCTAGCATTAAATGCAAAAACAAGTGTATGGAAAGGAAAGGTCTCAGTAGCCACTCAAAAATGAAGATATGTGAATTTTAAGGACAAATGAAAAAACAGAGCTCAGCTCACCCCATTGAGCTAGCACATTACAACTAGAGCTAGTCAAATGCTTTCAGATTGTGGCCATTTCACTGAACTTTTG
This sequence comes from Mesoclemmys tuberculata, assembly GCA_007922155.1. Classification (NCBI taxonomy): domain Eukaryota; kingdom Metazoa; phylum Chordata; order Testudines; family Chelidae; genus Mesoclemmys; species Mesoclemmys tuberculata. Next base: position 19,280,484 of record ML675617.1, on the reverse strand, counting down.
TTTGTTTGTGGCAAACATTTTTAGAATTTTGATGAAAATTTTGACAAAATATTTTCATGACTTCCTTTCCAATTTTTTCAGTACACTTAGAGGGAGGCAGCATGGCTTGATGGACTTGGATTCAGTTCCCGATTCTGCCACTGCCTTGCTGGCTGTCCTCAGGCAAGTCACTTAATCATCCTGTGCCTCATTTTTTCCCCATGTGTAAAATGGAGCTATCCTTTGATACTGGTCTCCTTTGTAATACCCTTTGAGTTCCACTGATAAAAAGTGCTAAATATGAGATAGGTAATAGTATTATTATATTAGAGTGATCCCATTTTTTCAAAAGTTCAGAATTCTGGTGAAAATATTGTTCACTAAAACTTACCAAAAAATTTCACTTCAGGGCGATTTTACTTTTTCGCTTGTTTGTTTCATCTGTCTTGAATTACAGCATGATCTTGAATTAGGTGAACTCATATTATTTTGGCAATATTACACCAAACCAGTTTTTGCAGCTTTTGGGGCAGGAGCTCAGGGAAGGGTTTGTGTTACCTGGGAAGCATTCCCACTGCTACACCCCTTTAAGGAATGCGACACTCTCTAGACTCTCCTCCCCCACCCCACTTCCTGTATGCTGCTCTCACTCCGCAGTCTGCTCCACTGGCGGGATCCACTTCCCCCCAGCATCTTTCCACCTCCTTTTGAGTACTGTGCATCCTCAAAAGAGGAACGATAGAGCTGTCCCTTCATGACATTGTGTGGCCCTTTCAAAGAACATGCAAGGGAAAGGAGAAGACCTCCTTATGCACTTTTTTCCCTCCATTGTGTAACTGGGGAGGAATGGAACTGCTTCCGCCCTGTGCCAGACATACAATAATATTTCTATTTGTGTGTGGCGCACGATTGACATGAGTGCTTGGAAGGGTAAGATAAGGGCTTTTTCTTTTTTGTTGGACAGCACCTTAAGGTTAGCAAGACGAACACTATACTAAAAACCTACTCTGAGTAAATTTTGACTGTTCATGCTAGTCTTTAGGTGCTGAGCTGCAAATCTTTACCCATGGGCATCTTTCCCTTGAAACCTTTTCTAATTGGCAATGGTTTGAATATGTGTGGTTTTCTAGTTAGGTTTCCATTAACCTGACATTTCAGAGCGTTCTGTGCAGCAAAGCCATGACGTGTAGTACTGGCCACACCTTTTGGTCAAGCCTCTGAAGTCCCCATCAGATGACAACCCATGACGCATACTTTCTATGATGCCCTCTTTGATTTTCTGAAAGCCTATCAGTGGTTTGTGTCAGAGGGACAGTAGAAGGCAGTAGGAGGTTAAAAACAGGTCATACTGAGTTACAAGTAAGATAGGGAACTGCAGCCTATTTCTTGTTTTCCCCAAGAGGAAATCAGGGAACTAGACATACAAGAGATGGAAGGAATCCTAGTCTACCCTTAATCTATAAATATTTAAATAGTTCCTCCTTCCCCCCTCCTCCACAACATATGTCACTGTCTCCTTCAGCTCATAAAAGCCAATTCCCTTCTGTTGTTTCTGAGCACCAGAAGTCTCTGGGTGGTGATTAGTGGATTACGTGCATCACAAAGACTGACTCCAATCACTTTCCCCCTGCAAATTGCTGAACCTCTATGCACCGGCACAATGCGGAGTGGGCTTTGTCACTGCGGCCTGGTCTTCATTAAAACCAGGAGACTTCAGGAGTTTGCTTACATGGCCGGAACACCATCCTCATGGGCAGCTAATCAGCATTTGCCCAGGGTTTCTGCTCTTTGAATACTTAAGGGAAATCACCACCCTCTAACTACACTGGGAGTGCATCTAAGCAATCTTACCAAGTCAACTGACAACAGCTTGAAGTAATATTAGCCCTACTGCATGAAGACAAGTGCTCTCCACGCAATGACACTGGAACCTAGCACCACTCAATAAATCAGAGCAACATTCTTGAAAGCTTACCATCAGTTCTGAGCCATTAATTTTTGCTAGGTCTTTGACACAATGGTTGAAATCTCTATAACCCAGCTCTTTTGAAGTTGAATTATAAAGAGCAACTTCAGTGAAAATGCTAGTCTAGTAACCCACTTAAGGCCTTGGCTAAACATTGCAAATAAATCATTGGAAAGTAGTGTGGCAGAAATTTCCTTATGGTGCAATGTGCTAGAATTAACTACTTATATTTTTAGGAGTGGGGGTAATCTCCCAAATTGGAAGCTGAATTAATTCACAATCTGGATTTCAAAGAAGCTGTCTATGACAATTACTCTTGTAAAGCACGGCTGTAGGACTCTGCCCTCACTCAAAGATATCAGATGTCAAATTAGTGTATGTGCGCATGCATGTGTGCGTGCCTATACGTGTGCAATGTGTGTGGGGGGTTTTGGCATCTTTTGCTTTTTATATTCTTAAGGTTGATATAAAATGAAAGGATTTGGATTCCCATTGCATGCTATATCTGTTCGCTCAATCATCTGCAGTACGAGATGTCAAGCACTGCTTCAGATGAACAGCGACACCTAGTAAATCATCAATGTGACTTTTTACAGCAAGTATTCTTTTACTAAAAGTGTGACCTACAAATGGGAAATGTTACATGCAAAGAAGCTCATCCTGTGGACTTGGAAGCTGAGTGAAGGAAATAAAACAAAGTCACAGGTAAATTTTCCTTCTCTTTGGCTGTTTGAACTCTGACAGGTCCAAAGACTCTAAACAGAAGCCAGATCTCATCAAGGATGGGCTCCTGGGTAAACCCTGAAAAACACTTTGACTTGACAGATCCCTGTAACTTTATTACTCTTAGGATTTAGATGGTAACTCACTTGTGTGTATGTGTTTGCTTGCTTTAACCTGTAAATAACTCTTATTCCTTTTTCCTAGTTAATAAACCTTTAGATAGTTTATTACAAGATTAGCTCCAGGCATTGCCTTTGGTGTAAGATCTAGGGTATCAATTGATCTGGGATAAGTGACCGGTCTCTTGGGACTGGAAGCAACCTGAATGTGGTGTGATTTTTGGTGTAAGTGACCATTTATCACTAAGTCCAGTTTGTCTGGGTGGCAAGCTAGATCGGGGAGTCTAAGGGGACTGTCTGTGAATCCATGGTAAGACTTATTTATTAGTGGCTTGATGAAGTCCAGTTATAGAACACACCACCACTTTGGGGAGTCTGCCGAGAGGTAGACACTAATGGTTATGAGCCACTCCAAATAGCGTGACAACTACTATGAAACATGATCTTTCAAGAATGAATATTGACCATCTTCCCAAGCATGTGCAAACTTCCTAACAAACTACACCATCACTATTTATTATTTAATGTATCATAGTGCTTAGAGATCAGTGTGCTAGGTTACTCTACAAACATGTAACAAAAGGATGGTCCCTACCTTCAAGAGCATACAATCTAGTACGAGATGGGCAACTACATAACTTATATATTAACTCTGCTGGGATTTCTAGGAAAGTTCTACTCCTAGATGACAATAGGATGAGATGCTGCTTTTTGTGTCCAGGCGGTGACCATCAAAGATGGGAACTGAGAAACTTTTTTTTAAGTCACCTGCTCATAGTCAGAAAAGAACAATACTGGAAAGGTATCTTATTGAATCGAGACTTGATATAATTCCCACAGAAGTCAATGGAAGTTCCGCTGAGTTCACTGAGGGTTGGATTGGTCCCTTAGACAAATTGAGAGGGACTCCTTCAGTGATTTCCCCTGATTTCTGTCAAGAAAGGTGTAGGTATTGGAAAACTTTTTTTTAAACTTTTATTTTATGCATTTATTTATTACAATTAGCATTAGCTGAGGTATGTTATGCCTGAACATCTACTGTCCTCTCTCAAATTGATGATTATCAAATACCATATTATGGATCAACTTGCAAGAATATGTATGAAATGACATTTTCTCTGCTGAAAACCTGATCGATTGTGGTACCAGTGAGCTGATCTCCTTTAATGGTTCAACTACCAGAGCTCCTCTTTTAGAACTAGATTACACAGCCCTTACACTGAACACAGAGTGCACAGTGATACTGAACACTGATTCACATGAACTGTCCCACTGAAGTCAATGGGACTACTCGTGAATAGAAGCTCATCGGTGCAAGGAAGGGTTGTACAATCTAGTCCTCAGCCACTGCATGAACCTTTGGTTTTAGTTATCAGAGTTTCTGTCCTAATCTGTGGGCTGGAAACCAAAGTCTCTTTATGTGCTTAGCTCTGGAACAATCCAACCAACGCCCTGAACAAAACATCACTCGGAGTCTTCTGTGTTTTTGGATGCGGCTGCAACTGGAAAATTGGAAATCCCAGTTACAGGCACAGAAGGGAAAAGGTCCTACAGACAATTATTCAATCTAACATTGGGTTAAGACCACATTTTAATAACTGGACTGTGATGAGGCAACAATGTGCATCAGATTCCATACAAGACTGAAAGGGCTGCTTAAGGTAAATGAAACTGGTATGTCCATAAAGACAGGTCGTTATCAATCTCACTTCATATGGCGCCATGCATTATAAATAGTAGGTAATGAAGCAGTGCCAAAAAGTAAGTACTTCACACCAGTTTACATTGGTCTCTATGCACTATTGCATGTTGACTGTGATTACCAGGAAAGTACCATAAAAATACATTAAAAAGTGGGCCAGATTGTCCCCTCCCCTGCGTTAAGATATAGGGGAGGGGATTTTCTTTGCAAAGACACCTCTGCAAGGATTCCCATTGTCCTGCCAGAAGAATGGCTTTGCTCCATATTCATCAAAAAGATGCCCCAAACCTAACAGATTCTATAGCCATCTCCTTATCCCCCTCTGCTTCTGCCCTAGCAGTTACCTCAACTTTATCTCTCTGGATCATAGTCCCACTGGAAACATGCTAGCAGGGAATCCAGTTGGATATGACAGTTCCTTATGGTCCTAGGAAACGGGGTGGGGTATACAGAAAAGTTAATACAACTTCAGGCTCCATGGGATTTTCTGGGTAAATTCCACAGAGGCCAGGGAATAGGATGATTTGTGTTTGCCATGCCCCATTTACTCCTCTCCCAACCCAACTCACCTCATCTCCACGTTCCTTTCCCCAGCATGGATTTCAAGGAGAGGTCTCCATTGGATCCAGGTAGTGGGAAAAAGAAGAGATCCATGCATGAAGGACTCCTCCCCGTGCAGATCTAGGGGGGGAAGAATCTGACCCAAAGAATATGTGCAATTCACATTCACAAAACAGCTATAAATTTACTCAAAAGGAGGGCATAGCTGCAAAATGTGCAGAAATATTCCTGAAACTGGGCATCATTCCACACCACAAAATAGTACTCACAAATAACAAATTTTGCAAGAAAGTTTCATGGTAAAAACCCCGAACAGTTTTGCACAACTCTATATTCTAGGGTACAAAACCTCTGGCCTTTGTTCTGGTTTTATTCAGCCCTTCCCCAAGCAAACTACTTCTGAAGTGTACATCGTACTTTCCCTGCCAATATAAACCAATGTGATCAAAGATACTATACAAAAAGAGCTCATTGCAGAATGTCTGTAGGTCCCACCGAAACACACATACATTATGAGTCTTATGCTGAGTAACACCTTATTCTGTGGGTAGTTCCACTGAAGTCAATGAGGCATTACTAAACTAAGTTAAAGGTGTCAGAATCTAACCCGTTGTGTATGTCTGCAACACAAATTTTAGAATGCAAGGAGTAACAGCGTTCTAAGATTTTCTTATTCAAAGAGACTTCTATTCTCTTGCAAACAACAAAAAGAGCAAATGCCAACACAAAACACCAAATGATGTCTAGCTGCAGATACAGAACAAAGATCATTTCTTTAACTCTGGCAGTTACAATTATTACCTATCTGGCCATGAGACATACATATGCATTATTCACTACACTCAAATACTTAGCATGCTTACACAGAGAGAGAGACACACACAAACATTCAGCAGTGCCTAATCAATAGAAAATGCATCTCTTCTTGTACATTTTCTTCCTGGATCCCTTATCTCACAACTTTGTATATTTAATGCTCACATTAATTTCTGTTCTTGAATAGAGTCAGATTTTCAACTATAAATGAAACCCTTTAATTTCATTAGTCAATTAAACAACATAAGAATGCACGGCTTCTTTAATGCTAATCAGCTTCTCATTACTGCTTAATACAGTACATACCAATGTAGTACCATTGTTTATGTTATTGAGATTAACAAATGTCTCTAGAGGATGGGTGGCAAAACAATACACAGGAATGCAGAGAGCTGCTATTCACTTCTCTAATCTATGCAGTTAGTTTCATCCTGCAGACACCCATCAGAGCAATTTACAAAGGGCACCTATGATGAAAGGACATCTGTGCATGTGCAATGACCATCATTTTGGTCCCCACCACAGATTAAACCCAGAACCACCAAGTCCAAAGCACAAGACGAAGACCCTCTGGACTGGGCACAGGTGGATACATAACACAGAGTGTGTTACATATGCCTTGCTCATAGCTGATGTTTTCTGTGCTCTTTAGCCATATATGTTTGGGTGATATAACATGACTCTCTGTAGGAAGGTGGCATGGTCCAGCCAGGGGCATCACGACCCTTCCCCAGGAAGGCCACAGCGCCTTGCTACAGGGAAACAAACTTTGCAGATTACAAGTCTTTAGCCCCAGCCCTGGCAGCGCAGGCTTCCCTCAGAGTCTGTAGCGCCCTGGCCCTCACGTAGGGCAGGGCTGGTAAGGAGTCTATAGCCCCAGCCTTCTAACAAACAGGGCAGTTAAGCAGTGTGGTGCCCCCGGCCCTCAGACAGGGCAGGGCAGGCAAAGCAGTCTGTAGCCCCCAGCCTCCCCACAGGCAGGGCTAGCACAGCTCGGTATCCTTGGGTAGGCAAGTTCCAAGGAAGCCAAGCACGCCCGGGGTGGTTGGGAAAGGGGGACACAGGCCCACCCGACTCCACGGCGTCCCAGCCCAGGGCCCCACCAGTGGCAAAGTGTTTTGCCACTAAGTCAGCGGGGATCCAGCCGCAACACACTGATGGGTTTAGCCACAGACTCAGCCACTCCCTAGTTGGCTGTCCCTGGGCTATTTCCTCCCACCCAGTCCCCGGGTCCCTGCAGCCAGGTGTCTCCCTCCAGCTCACTGGGGTAGACGGCGAGCGGGAGTCCCACGAGTCCCTCACCACTGACCAGCGGCAGGTCTGGAAACTCCTCAGGGACCTCCAGGTCCCAGGGGGTTCTCCGGTACACCAGACGCAGGCAGCTCCAGTGGGTCCCCAACAGTGGGCAGCTGCTCCAGGTCAGGGCCGGCCTCAGGGGGTTTCTCCCACTCAATGGTCTCAGGAAGCTCCTGCTAGCTACTGGGGCCCAGCAGCCCTCTGCAGTCACTCAGGCTCAGCAGCCCAGGCAGGTCTTGGAGGCTCTGGTGGGTGGGGCACTTGCTCCAAACAGCCGCAGGGCCTGGGTCAGGCCCAAACTGCAGCCTCTGGGAAGAGGCATCTGCATCTGACAGCAACTTCCTCCCCACTGAGCTGCTAGCCCGGCCTTTTATACTGCCCTTTCCTGTCCTGGCTCCGCCCCTCTGCTTCCGGGGCATTCAGCCTGCAGGGCCTTGTTCTGCCCAGCAGGGGCATCGCGACCCTTCCTGGGGCCCAGGCTCCAAGGAAGTTCACAGCGCCTTGCTACACTCTGCCATCTAGACATGTGTTTCAGAATGATGGACGAAAATGCAAATTCCTAGCCCATAACTGGTTAGGGCTAGGCCGTCATTTGAATCACATCTGCACAGGGCAGTAAGAACTTGTCTCATATCCCTGTATCTGGACCTTGGGTTTACATATTTACTTACTGCTCCCCAGGAGCAAGTGGGCAAGTACAGGAAGGAAATAGGTTGAGCCTCATCTCTACCTCCACCTCCTCCCAATGGGCTAGCCAGCACATTTTACACCAGCAATAAATTAATGCACCTCTACCCACTCCCAGGGCAGCTGGGGAGCAGAGAAGGAATCTGCCCCAGAGGGGTGTCCCTAAAGTACAGTAAGTCATGCAACTTGCTCAGGACTCTATAAAAACATTCAGCCTTGTCACAAAGGTATAAAGATGCCTTAAAGAGCCTTTGAGAGTGACTGAATGCAGGAAGACACCACTATAAAAATGTGGCCACACAAGTGAGATTTTTTTCTTTTTTCTTTTATTTTCAGGCTTAGCTAAATTGCAATTTAAATAACATATTGAAAGGTAAACAGCCACCTGCTCCTGCCAGATGTTCTGCAGATCTTAGCACTACTTTATGTACTCTAAGGTTTCATGGAAAGTGGCAAACTAGACCCCAAAGGTATTTATCTTGCCACTCTCCTGAGAGGCTATAAGGAGCTATCCTATTATGGGGATTCTTCATCCAAATAATAAGGACCACACTACAGTTATCTAGGTATGTTAGAGCTTCTCATGGCAACATTCCTCCTTTTACTGTTCCTAAGATCGGAACATGCATAAGCTTTCCTTCAAAAGGATGGATTTATAAGCATTTTGTTTTTGTTCTAGCAATGTTTCTTTAAAATTAGACAAGTTCTCTTCCCTCAAAATATGCCTGCTGTCATAATTATGAGTAAAAGCATGCTCTGATATATTTATGAGAGTCAAATAGTACCCTGCCCTACTGAAGCCAATGGGACTACTCATGAAGTAAGTTGCTACTTAACAGGAATAAAGGTATCAGAGTGGGGCTCACTGTTTGTATTCATACCCTTTATAACCACTTGCAGCAGCACTGCCTACCTAGTCTGGCTTAGGTCTAGTTGCTACTCTCAACCTTCCAGCCTGGTTTGGTCATTGCAGCTAAATCAACAAAGAAAAGATCTATTCCTACCAAATTATCAAATACAAAACAAACAGTCTTCACACCAGTCTTAAACGGGACCCACACCCTCCTTCCCATATTCCTTCCTGGACCCCCCTGGAGTCTTTCCCTGGTTTCTATTGAGCAGAACTTTTTACCTGGAGTCTCCCAGCTTTCCACAGGCTTCTGTCTTACCTCCATGTCCAGAAGTCCTGGTATGACCTGCTCGCCATATGACTTTGCTCATTTCTCCACTTGAGCAAGGCAAGCTAAATATGTTATATAGATGGGGCTGGACACATCACCACTAAAAGAGCCAACACGGAAACTTTATTACATGATCTGATTTGAGAAGGTTGGGCCGCCTTTTTTATTAAGAATTGTGCTAAGCCTCAAGAACATGAAATTAATTTAAATTGTCATCCTTGTGAAATCTATAATGTGGATCAAAAACGTTGCCCCAACATGATCTAGCACAAGTGCTAAACAGTTTAGCAAAGCCAGTGAACCTATGTAAGGCAGAGGAACGTTACTATCCCCACATTACAATTAGGGAAACTGAGGCACAAAGCGATTAATTGATGTGTCCACGTATACACAGCACTTCTGGGGCAGAGCTGGGAACACAACCAGAGGGCAATATTTGCCAAAATATTAATCTATAATTAGGTTTTGGTGTCCATATTACAGCACCTAAGTAAATGATCAGATTTTCAAAGGTGCTGGGCCCACAGCAGTTCCTATTGACTTCAGTGGGACATTTAGTCCTTAGTCATTTAGGTGTTTTTGAAAAGCCCACCCTCACAAGCCTAAATAGGGACGTAGGAGGAAAATTGTGCTTAGATTTCCTGACTCCTGGTACTGTGCTTTAACTATAAAACAATTCTCTCTCTCTAGGTGCTCCCACTGAAATCAATTCAGAGTCTTCCCCATTAACTTCACTGGGAACTGAATTGAGCCCTACACAAGGAGCGTAAACCAGTGGAACAGACTTTCATTTGCCTAACTAGAGTCTCTCTCCAGGGCTTCATTCTTCAGGTTGAAAGTACAGAGCAGACAACAGAAGAATAGATGGGTGTGGGGGAAAGGGTTTTATATAAAACTACAAAAAACAAAGAACAATCCATCCCTCTTACATCTGGTTATGGAGTTCTTTCTGCTTCCTAATGCACTTCTGGTTCTTTTAAGGCAATTGCAAATAACAATAATCATACTGGTGTCATTGTTACCTTCTGTTCCCCTCTTTGTCTGTGTTCACCTGTTATCTCTTGTCTTAGATTAAAAGCATTCTTGGGAGGGCCACCTTTTTGTTCTGTTTGTACAGTACATACAACCAGCCCCCGATCTGTGACTTGGGCTGCTAGGTGCTCATGCAATACAAACAATAAACCGTCACTGTTCATGGTAAAATTTGGAAAACGCTCCAGATGAGCAAACGTTTTTGAGACTATCTGGAACCCCTCTGAACACTTGTGAGCAACAAACAACATGATCCCACAAGTAACAGCTGATGAAACTTGCTGCTTCTATTCATTAAAATAGTCAAAAGTCGCTTTTTGTATGATGCAGTCAGCTGTGAGGAGCTCACTCCCAGTCTTCTGGTAAACAGATGGAACATCTACACCTCATGTCAAGCGCAGAGAAAGGTGCCTGCAAACAGTGGCCCTGGAACAATTTTTGAAGTGGGGGTACTAAAGCCAGAAATCAGACGGCAGCACCTCTAGCATCCCTAGTTCCAGCACCTCTGCATGCAACATAATAGAAGATAACGAAAAGTAGAGAGGGAAGAGAAACAAGGGAAGGGAAGAGAAAATTAGAATTCCTCATGTAGCACATTCACTCATGGTCATGAAGCCAGCCTTCAAATCCCCCCCTTGTGTACGTCAAAAGGCTGCTGCCATATTGTAGGAGACCCTCTCTCCTCATGAAACTGGAGCTCTCCCATTTACTTCAAATGCTAGCCACCCGCAAGATCCTCCAGGAGATCCCTGTGTTTTCTCAGTCTCTATGGGTCCATTAACTACGGTGATAAAAGAGAGGAAGCTCAGAGTACGTTAGAGCTCTGAAGTTCCAGTTCTCCTGTTGCCTCAGGCTGATTGTAGAGCCCATCTGCCTCCGATTTCCACAACTGCACAGAGATCCGCCCTGTACATAACAAAATAGCTAATAAACTAAAAAGGCCTGTCAGAACACAAAGTGACTGACAATTTATACAGAATTTTCCCACAAGTAACATTTTCTTCATGAAATGGAGTGAAATGTCAGTGGCCAGACATTCTGCATTTTTTACTCACTGCAATTTAACATCCTAGCAAATGAAGTTTTTTCTGCTCTTGGGCTTAAGAGAGGAAGAATGATCTTGCAATCAGCGCATGGATCTGGGAACCCAGAATGACTATTCAATGCTCAGTACTACTTGTGTGTGTGTTACTTATTCTTTCCATGCAATATTCTCCATCTTTACAAAGAAGGTAATGCTACCTCCTAGTTCACAGGGGTGCTTTGAGAATAAATCCATTAATACCTATGAAGTGCTCAAATACTACTATATAAGTAGGTAAATTATCAGTCAAATAATAAACCAGCTGAGAATGGTGCCCAGGAAGCATCCACCCTTAGCACAGCAAATGCCATACTGGACCAGTCCTGAGCTCCATCTAGCCCAGCATCCAATCCATCCCAGTGACCAGTCCCAGATGTTTCAGAGGAAGGTACAAGAAACCCCACAGCAGGCAGATGGGGGCTAATGAGCCCCAAGAAGGTCTCATCCTGACTCCTAATACTTAGCAATTAGCTTCAGACCTAAAACGTGAGGTTTTACATCACTTCCAGAAGAAATGTATTAGCAGTAACTTAGAATTATGGATATTCTTGTTATCTAAATAAATGTCCCATTCATATTTGAACCTTGCAAGTTTTTGGACTTAACCACACCTTGGGGCAAACACGCACTTCTTAAATGCTTTTTAAATACCTTCCATTAGATATAACTCAGTGAGGTCTATTATACCAGCAGTTACTAAGCCAAATAACATCAAGACACAGGGACAGATCCTGCTCCTGCTGTACTCAGTGCCAAGACTTTCACTGACTTCAGTGGATTGAGAATAAGGCTTATAAAAGTTAATAAACTACATCATTCAATACTCACTTTGCGATTCAGTCAGGAGTGCAAGCAAAGACTATGCAAAGCAAAAAGCAGGGCAGAAAGACAAAGGGTTTAATAGCTTTGAGGGAGTATGGTGCTTGGAAAAACTGTAGAAATGTTTCAACATTTCTCTTAAATAATAATGCTGAACGCTATTTAGCCAGACAGCTTTAACCAATTAATCCTCACAGTCACCTGTAACGTAGGTAGTACTATTATTAGAGCTGGCAGAAAAAATGCCAAATTATTGCTTGCTAGAAGTTCTTTATTTTATTTTTTTAAATAAAAGCCAGAAACCAAAACTGAAAAATCCTGGGTTTTCAAAAACAATTTTCACCAAAAAAAAAAAAAGAGTGTTTTGGTTAAAAAAAATTGGTTTTCAAAAAACAGAAATGTTTACTGAAAACTGAAAGTGTTGTGGGGAGAAGGGGCTATTTCTGTTTGTTTTGGGGGGTTTTTGTTGAAAAAAATGGAAAATCCTTACCATAACAAAAATTTTCCATGAAAATTGACATTTCGGTGAAAAACTTTTGTTTTGGTCAAAAGCCCTTTTTCATAAAAAATAAAAATATTTTGACTAGCTCTAATTATTATCCCCATTATAAAGATGAGAAAAGCAAGACCTAGAGAAGTTAAGTGACTTCCCCAAGACCACACAGAAAGTCAATGTCAGAGCTGAGATTCAGATTCAAGAGACATCCAGTCTTGTTTATTTTCCTCTAAAACATTTTCTCCCTCACTTCCTATCTGAGACTTTGCAACTGTATTTTAAATTAATGCTGAAGATCTCCAGTATGCTACACAAACAATATTTTCTACATGAGAGGAAGACATGGCACCAGCAGGATGCAGAAACAGCATTAATTCGTAAATTACTAGGGAGTGCTTGTTAGATCAATTCTTTATTAGGGAGGGGTGAAAAAATAACAATGGATCCAAACCTTCCCCAATTCTTTGAAACAAACCATTATTTACGTTGGAGAAACTTATGTTCGACTTTTTCTCCTGCTCGTACTTTTGTGCTCTAAGGATCCAATCAACAATAGAAACTATTCATATAGCTTTTCTGATTCAAACGGAATGAGGTAGCATCAGAAATCTCATGAAAAAACTTGATCTCAGGAGATCTCCTGTCCCTGCTCCAAATAATTAAAATCTCAAACAGTCTTACAAGCTATACCTTTTAAAAGATTAGATTCTTTTCTCATCTTTTGTACAGAAATGCTGCTTTTGGGTACTGGACATGTCTATACAGGGCCACTTTTTGTACATCTGAAGTAATAGGTAAAAAGCGAGACACACCAGATTACATACACACAGATAACATACATAAAACATTGTATCCATCTTTTTTCCTTTCAGTGATTTTTCACTACTGATGCTGACGCCAGGCTAAAAGCAGCCTAGCACTCAGGAAACAAAATCCCATGTAGTTCTGCTAATGAACCTCCGTCTGATCCACAAGACACTTCTCTTCCATTAAGAGGCCCCTCCTGAGGGGGAAAAAAAGAATCAGCCAGTATATATGGCAGATAATGTGGCTGTGAACTAATATCCACAAAGGAATAAGCTGCACTTACCAGATTTATGTCACATATGACCAAGTGCAACTGATTTGGACTCACGTCTCCAGCTATGAATTGGGAGACTGCAGCACTGTCCTATCTCCTTTGCTAATTGCAAGATATCTCAGTTCTCATGCCAATCTAAAAACAACAACATTGTGCACGTGTCACTCAATGCCTAACTTGATGGAAGAAGATCTTTCATTGCTGGTGATGAAGTACCAAAAGGAAAGAACTCTACTTTGATTTCAGAGCCCAGAGTGAGTTTGCAGTGCTGGAAATCATGGGAAAAAAACATAATTCTACTTGTAAACAGAGCACATTTGATACAGAAATCTGAGGAAATAAATATGCAATACCATTCTGCCATTTTTTACAAAGCTGTTTTTCAGAGTAGAGCAGCTCTTGTTTCAGACACTGAACTGTCTTGACCTAAATCCACAGTACTTTAGTAAACACATTTTGCTTTAGAAAAGTGTATAAAACTTTTCTTTAAAGAAAACTTTGCTATTTAAAATGAATAGCATTAATCTTTAAATGAAGGGCCCTCACTTTGCAAAAACAGCTTTCTATGTACTGCACAGATGGTACAGATTTAGGATACCTGTGAAGACTTTACTGTTAAAGGGAAGGAGAAAGGGACAAACTTGCTTCCATAATTTGATGGGATGATATGGTGGGCCAATTTCATCCTTGATGTAACTCCAGTGATTTTAGTCTGATACAAGGGCAGTGGAAAAGGAAAGAAGTTGTATCAAGAATGACTTTGATATCATGAGTCTAATTCAATGCCCATTGATGTCAGTGGAAAGACTCCTACTGATTTAAATGGGCTTGGGATTGAGTCCACAGTGCATATGACAAGTAAATATTCCAAGATTTTCTCTCTCTCTCTTTCTCCCATTTAGTGTACTTGTGTGCCAGTCAGGAAAGAAAAATGGAGCTAAGCACAGCAGATTAAAGGGCAATGGGAGGAGAGGGAATCAGAAAAGTCATTCACTCTCCCAGTGGAAGAGAAGCACGTCTGCTCACAAAGGCAGTGACAAATGGCATGGTTAGGGGTTCCAAACAAATATATATATCTCAATAAGAGAGTGTGAGCAAGTACATCTTCCACACACTACTTTTTTTTCTAAGGAAGCATCCAATGCAGCTTGCCATGATAACTAAATTTATTATTAACTGTGTATTTCATGATGTTAGTGACAATATGTTAATGTGATTTTTCACGTCCTCCTGCAGTGAACAGATGGCTCCTTTTACTTTACTTTCCACATCAAGTGTGATTATTTCTTGGTGCCAAAAGCCACCTGCCGCTCTTCGGTCTCCAGTCTAATTTTTTATGTTGGTAAAACACAGCAGGACTTGTTATCAGTTGGATGGCATCTTAATAAAAGGAGACATGCCAACATATTGACATCATGTACATGGGGAAATTTTAGCCCCTGTTCCTGCCCCTCCCCCACTCCAAAAAGAATACTTGTTTTAAAAACCCATAAAAACAGACTCTACCAGTTTCAAGATGCTCCATTACAAATTTTGGGCCCAATGCCAAGATGCAGGGTTGGCCTCCTTTTGTTCCCACACCAAGCACCTCACTCAGGGCTCTGATCTCCCGTCCTGTGTAATGATAATTAGCCATAACATATTCAGAAGTCAAATGTAAGCAGGAATACATTAACATTGAGATCAGTGCTGGGATCATTTTCATTGGGAAAATGACAAAGAAGGACACAAAAATTAAAATACGGGACGTGGATTCACAGTTTCACTTTCAAATACATGAAGGGTAAACTCATTTGTTTGTCAGTCACGAGCAGACACTCAGCAGACAGCTGTGGTTTACAATAAACAAGCAATACGAGTCTGATAAGCCTCTGTAGCAGATTTCAATTTTTCTTCACTTTGCTGGAAACAAAGAAGGACAATGAGTTAGTCCAAAACTGTCAAAAGTGGAAGCCTAAAGTTAGGCTCGTAATCCCATATTTCCGCAGCTGAATACATGGTCTAATTCTGAAAAGTTCTGAGCATTTAGCATCAACCCTTGACATTTAGGAATGGCTGGATGCTCAGCAATTTAGAAATTCAGGATGGGATTTTCAAAAATACCTAAGTGATTTAGGCTGACATGTCGCACTGAAAGTTAATGGGACTTGTGATCTTAACTCACATAGGCCCTTTGGAAAATCCTTTATGCGGGGGCTTAAATATGATTTATTTGGCTAATTTTATACACTTGTGTTTGAACATTTTGAGTTTAGACTGCCCAGGAGACAGCATAGGTCTAATATTTTCTTCAAGAGTCATTTGCTCCTGTGTCGTGTTAGAGAAGAAAACGAGAAACCTACTAAATCATTATTTCAAAATTTGCACTCTTGGTTAAAACTTTATTTATTCTCTTTATTTACAGATGGGCTCATGCCCAAAACCTGCATCTGAAAGCCCCTGCACTTAAGGAAAGTTGAGTACTAGCCTTATTGACCAAGTACTTTAGCTTATTGGCCAACTACATAATAAGTCTAATAAGCAGACTGTGATGGACAAATATGGATCATAGTTTTACAGTTAAAGCGATCAGATGGAGCTGGTGTTGTGGGAATGAGATGTGAGTAGAGGAAATCATTTTTATTTAAATATTTGAAAAAAATATTCTGGGTACGTACACTGTTATTTTGTATAGATGGTCACTTCAAAACAATTTCTGAAAACGTGAAAGTCTCTCTTTAATAGCAAATAATGGGGCTGATCGAAAGCTCACTGGCATCAGTGAGAGTTTTTCCAATGAGTTCCAGAAGCTGTGGGTCACATTTTATGTCATATATTGTTCATAAGAGCACCGGATTTTGATACAGGATATTTCTGAGTTGCAGTTGTCTCTGATCTTGATTTCCTTGTGGTCTTGAGCAGGACACTTTTTCTCTGATCCTACTTCCTAACCTATCAATATGGTCAATAGATTTTTTTTTAGGCCGCCTTGCTTTATTATAGAAGTTTTTCCTTTGCATGAAAGAAATAAAGAGAGACTATGATTGCCAAGACTCTCACTCATGTACTTCTGACCTTCTTTTGGTCTTGAGACCTCTCTTTCTAGAGTCGTTAACATCCTCTATGCAGCTTAGATCAGCATTGGTTGGCCATTTTGATCATGCTGCACTTCTCTGCAGCTTGCAAAATGCTTCACCATGGCGGTCAGTGGTTGCACGCAATTAGCAGAAATAAATACCAGTTCTAATGACATTTGTGTATAGTTTATTCAATATTTTTTACGCTGGTGAATACATTTATTTTTCTTGTTATCTGGTCTCCCCTGTAGATAGCCAAATAATATCTGGCAAACTATTCACAATTTTCCCATCAATCTGCGACTAATTTATTCATGAATCATTTGGTTTTTTACTATTCAATCACCTATAGTTAGGTTTGGCAGAATTCAATTTTTTTCTATAATTTTGATAGATAATATCAATATTTATTTTTATGCTCTTTTATTTTTATCAATTTACATTTTTACATTTGCACAAAATTATGGATGTTTTAAAATAGATAAAACTGAAAAAATGTTTATCTGTTATTTCCATTATCTATGATTTATCCATTTATTTATTTGCATTATAGAAAATTATGGAAAATTTTAAGGTGGAGGTCAGATAATTATTTAATGAGACTAGACATTGTGATTCAAAAAGTTAAAGCTTTGTAACTGTTAAAACACAAACTGTCAACGTGATATCAAAATATACAAAGTAAAGAGCCTTAAATTGAACTCTTAAATTCTCAAACAGCATTTTTATTATTTTGCCTATTGGTAAATTTTGATTATTATTATTGATGGAAATATTTTTTCATCCATTTGGGTGTGCATGGTGAAATCAATGTTTACTGACATTTACTGATTGAATCCTTCCAAGCCTAACTATAGTTAACTTTGAGGAATCTTATCTCCCATGCTGCTAAAGGCCAAAGCTGGCTAGAAATTGAAAAAAAAAATTTAAAATTATGTTGTAAAAATTGTCGAAGGAAAAAACATTTCTATTTTCCTTTGTTTCCAACCCCGCTACTCAACATATTCCTGAAGCCTCGTGGTAAGAACTGTCTTAAATATCGTGTAGTACAACATCAGTAGGTTGATGACAGATATAATTGCTATTAGAGTGGGGTGATTTTTGTTTGTTTATTTTGTTTTGTCCTGTCAAATAATGACTGTTCAAAAGAAAGAAATGTTTTTCACAGAAAAAGTTTGTGTCCTTCGAAATTTTTTTTTTTTTTTTTTTTTGGAGTAACTGAAATGGGTGGCTGAGAGAGGAGGTGGCAGGAAAGAAGAGAAAGGGTCACCCAGAAAACTGAGCTTTTTTATTTTTGAGAAAGGAAATGTAATCTTTCAATATGAAAGGAGATGTAACTCCTTTGGCTTCATTCTGTATTCAGCAAATATTCCATCAAAAATTTCAAGCAAACCTTTTTTTCCATGGAAAAAAAACTTACCACTTTTTGACCAGGCCTATGGTATTTGTGAGGGATTTTTTGTTTGTTTTTGTTCCACTCCCTCTTACCCCTTCACCCCCCCATCCCTGCCCCCGCCATTGCCTCTACAAATTTGGTCTGTTGCCTGAAAGAATGTTGGGACGCTACTGGTGACTGGATGACTCAGAGCTGCTTCAACCTCAACCCAGGGGAAAAAGAAATCTTTTTGCTGGATGCATGTCATCAGTATGGGAAGGCTCACTCCTTTGTAATCCTGCTTATTGAGGGGACAGGTGAACCTGGTGTAAACGCGGGCATCATTTCTGACATGCCTTTTCCATGGAAAGGCAGGGTTGAGAAGAGAGGAGCTTTTTACCCAAATGGGCAATATGTGCAGGCTATATTCTTATTTATCCCATAATGAACGCACAACAGAAACACTCAGCTTCATAACCATGAGGCATGATTATTGTAATTCCTTCTTTTTATGGCTCACAGCAGGACTTCGCCATCATTTGCAGCTTGTTCAGAATGCAGTATGTCTGCTTATTGGTTCAAACAGCTGAGAGCATATTACACCCATCCTATGTTCTTGACATTGGTTTCCCATTAAGCAGGAAATACATGCTAGCACTGTTATTTTTTAAAGCCCTGATTGGAATTAGTCTCAGCTGTATTTGAGCCTCATTTTGATGGGTATCTGGGCTAACACACCACCCACCTTTTAAGGAGCTCACCATTAAATTGAAATAAAAGTGAAAGTGTGAAATTCTCTTGGTATTTCCTCCTTCCCAGGAAGTATTCTAGACTGGGATCATTCTGAGAGGTCACGTATATTATGGGTTGTAAGAAAATATCTAGTAGTTGAGCTGTCACATTTTGAGTGATTACACAGAGGAAAAGAAAAACTTTTAAGTGAGATTTTGGAAAAGCTACTAAAGGATTTAGGAGTTTTTTCATTAACTTTCAAAGTGACTCCTGCTCCTAATGCCCATCAGGACTTGTGAAAATCCCACCTTTAGTTCATTTATTTGTTTCAATGTCTGAAAATAAATATATAAAAAGACTATCCAGAGCACTATGTGCTCCATCTTCTTTCTCCTTTGCAATTTGGTTAGTGGGAACAATGAGCAAATAAATCTGGACTTTGTTTCATTTCTACTCTGCACCTCATATGTGAGGCCCTGGCCTAGTAAAGCACTAAAGAATGCATTTCACATTAAGCACACAAATAGTCCCATTAAAGTAAATATTAACTTGTTTAAAGTTAATATGTTTTAAGTTTAAGTCTCTGCTAGATCAAGTCCAAGACAGTAGGTGGTCATGCTGGTGGGACTTTAGGATGTGCATCTTGCCCTTCCCTGAAGTCTCTCTGGGTCTATTTTGAGCAGGTGTTTGAAGACTTGAGGCCTATGTTTTGACTGTATTTTAATTTGTTTTCATTCTGTTGCACTATCCTCTTAGTGTCTTGCAGTCAACTATGCATTCCCATACTTCTATAAGTCAATTGTAATAAAAATAATTAGTTTACATTCTTGTGAGCGTTGTACAGTAGAAAAGTCCTATTCATATTCACCTCAATGAAAAATAGAATATATTTAATCTTTGATCATGACTTACTGTGTGCCTGTGCAGTTTGTTTTGCAAGAAGAGTCATAGATTTTAAAGGCCAGAAGGTACCATTATGATCATATAGCCTGACCTCCTATATCACAGAGACCATAGAACCTCACCCAGTGATTCCTACATGCAGTCCAAGAACCTGTGGTGGATCTACAGAAACTGGTTTAGAAAGACTGTTTAGACTGCAGGATTTCAAGTGATGACTGACCACCGCCTCCGTTAATTAAAAAGCACGCTCAAAGCCATGCAGCAAATGAGCTTGAGAAGCAGGATTTGAGCCCACATCCCCTCCCCATTCTGCCTCTAATGCACTAACACAACAGAGCTTCGTGTAGCACATGAGTTCACTGGCAAGAACCTCTCAGGAAACCGTGAATTTATATGAGTGAATATTGGCACACACGTGCGCACACACACAGAATTTTGAAGTCTTAAATGTGAAGATTTGGGTTAAAACTTTTATTTTTTATTATTAAGTTTATTTGTAGGCCTAGGAGCCCCACCCATTGGCCAGGCTCCCATTTAGCAAGGCAATTAAGCACATGCTTAACTAAACTAAATATGTGAGTGGTTCCATTGAATCAAATGGGATTACTCATATCCATAAAGTTAGGCATCTGCTTCAGCAACATACCGATTTAAAGGCCTGATCCACAGCTCATGAATGTCAATGGATAGATTCCTATTCATTGCAGTGGTCTCTGGATCAAGCCCTTGGAGCGTAAGGGTTCCATTCTAGGCAGCAGGGGCTGTGCACTCATGTGAGGTGCTGAGGGCCCTCAGGTGCCAGTGAAGTCAGTTCCATCACAAGAGGAAATCTCACCATTGACTTCAATAGGAGTCGAAATAGAGATGCAGATTACATCCACTTACACTAGAGCTGAACATGGCTTGTAGTTATATCCTTGATATTTCACTCTGTAGACAGAGTTCTGGGAGTCAAATGCTGCTTGGACAAGAACCTCAGCTTGCAGCCGTTTTTATTTGTGTTTTTTCATCACCTGCAGGGGCTGATTTTCCAAAGTGCACTGCGCTCTGGGCCCACCTGCCTTTGTGGGTAGGATTAAGTCCTTCATTAGAAGTCATTTTGGTGGCTAGAATGTAGTCTCTCTCCTGGTAATGTTTAGTATAATTTAAAACAAATTAATTTCTCATTTCATGCTCTGGTCATAATTCTCAGCATGGGACACATTACAAATGATCTTAAGGATGGACACACAACAAACATCATTAGCAAATCAGGAAAATCCAAAAACTCCTTTACAGCTAAATCTTCCATTCTCTTCCTCTGGCTACTGAAACCTCATTTTCATAATTTAATTTACCTGATATTAGTAAATTACAGCACTTTCCCCTTAGGCTACTAGATAGACTCTGTATATTCTATTATAAAATTGGTTAATTAATAATTTCTCTATATTGCCACTAAGCAGAACTACATGGTTAAATTATGATGATGGTGCCTCATTACATACACATTCTGAGACACAAAGTCATCATTTAATGTCATGAGTGTGCATTGTGTTCAAGTGCGCAGGGTCGCACTCGCTAGACAAGACAATGCTCTTTCTTGAGCGGCTTTCCAGGAATGCACTTTCAAATTAAAATGAGTCAAATCTGGTAGATATAGATGGTCCAGGAAGGGGTGGGGATAGGGTGCAGGAGAAAAGGTTTGGAAATAATTAAGGTACTGTTACCCGAATGCCGTCAGAGACCAGAGCTCATTAGTTTAATTGAAGGACAAGGTGTACTTTACAAATCTCATTAGGGAACTTCCACAAGAGCCTAAGAAGGATTTTGGTTTCACCTAAAGACACCAAGCAAGAAGCTTTTATGCTCTCTTTCTTCTAGAAAGTAAATGTTACAAGGAAGACAACCAAATAAGTCAGCCTTTATGAGGGTCAAGCTCCTCTGAATCCCCAGCTATCTGTTTCAGCATGGTTTCTGATGCTTGCATTATCACTTTGATATTAATACTCCTAATCCCCTACGAGTAAGCTATTGTTTGACTCACAGTAAGCCCTTTCCCCCAATATAGGAGGCTAAATGTTAAATTAAACAGTCCTTCTTTTAGGTAGAACATTATGTAGCAACTGTATAAATGTTAGATATTGAAAAATTTGTTGCATTTTTTTTAATCATGCAATCTAATAAGCTCTCCAGCAGTAATCTGCCTATCCAAGTCTAAAGTAAATACGATCACATCTCGGTCAGTCACCCACTTTAACCTCCCATCAAAATTACAACCACACAATCTTTTCTGATTGTTTCAATCAAAACAAAATGAATAAACTTAACCCAGAAAATATTTAACTATCCACTGGAGTTTCCAGTAAAACCTTTCCAATGTAATTTATTGGCGCATTGGTGAAATTGCCTGCAATGCTTGGCCTCTGTGTTTAGCATATATTATAGTTCATTATCATCCTATCAGATCCGGCTAAGCAGCTCAATAAAAAAAGAGAGAGAAAAGGAAAAAGAAAAGTAGGATTCTGATCTTAGATGGGAAGGGGAAGAAGAGGGGCCAAGGCTGCGCAATAGCCTAATGCTTTAGTATTGACTTTAGGTTTGATTTACCGAAGGGGAGGGGGAAAGAATACAGGAGTTATTTTAGCACTAGTTGCATGCTTGATTGCAAAGGAAAATTTCTTACATATTCACACAGAAATAGATGGATAAGCAAGAGCAATTATTATCCAGTGGGCACTGGATATGTCATGCTTAATTTTTTCTTTAAAATACAAGAGGTTGCTATTTTTATGTCTCCGTGAAAGTACGGTCAAATTTTAATCCTGCACCTCTTTTCTCCCTACACATTAAGTAATCTATAAGTATGTAGATATAGTAGCCCTTCTTCTAGTGTTCCACTGCTAATACCATCATCATCCCTCTGCTGCATGTAGTAGAATTCTGGGGCTATAACTTCTCTGAAAGGACTACTGCATAACCAAACAACAAGACAGCATTCCTTCAAACACTAAAAACTTGCTTGCATGCAATGAAAAAGAAATGATGTGTAATGGCATTATATGGTGACTTTAAAAATGTGTGTGTGCATTTTTGAGAGTGTAAAATTACATACACTCATACACACTCATTTGTAAAGTGCTCTGAGGTGACTAGTACTCTATATTGCCTACGATCATATCTCCAAATCTTGCCCTGTCTTTCCCCAGGTGCAGAGCATGGTCATAACCCTTTGTAGTCATGCCAGCAGAGCACTACTCTTGAGACAGAAGGTCCTCCCCTACCATGGCCACAGAACTCTTCCATGCTACACCAGTCCTACCACTTCCCTCATACCACTCATATGTGGAGTCCTCTACTCTGGAGCAGATGGGGAATGATGTGAGGGAGAGGAAATGCCCCCCCCACATCCCAGCAACACTACAGTGACAACTTGAAAGACAGTGAAGGGGTTGATCCATACCCAAAAGCCTGGGTGACAGCTCTGAAATGGATCTGTCTGTCAGTAAGCAAGGTGACAAACACACAGATCAAATCTGCGGAGAAGAGAGAAGATATAACACTCGTTATGTCCATAAACCCTTGCCTATGAGCCTTCCTTTCCTAACAAGAGGTCACTTCCTGCGGGTGACCGCACACGACAGAGGAACAGACTCTACAGAGTTCCAATGTAGGAACAGGAAGTGCATTATCCTCTTACCATCAGCTACAGAGCGGTTGAGGAGTGGCTCTGCATCCTACAATGGCCAGCTCTTCAGAGACCCACCATG
The DNA here is from genome assembly GCA_007922155.1 of Mesoclemmys tuberculata. Taxonomy (NCBI): domain Eukaryota; kingdom Metazoa; phylum Chordata; order Testudines; family Chelidae; genus Mesoclemmys; species Mesoclemmys tuberculata. The sequence continues at coordinate 19,257,127 of ML675617.1, read as the reverse complement.
CATGAAAGCAACTGTTCCATGCACCCCTCATTTATTAGAGGGCTTGTGGTTTAGGTTGGGGGTATCATTAGTAATGGTATATGATTTTGTCATAAAACATCTTTATTTTTATCACAACATTGGCACCTATCCTCTTGAACTGCAAGGCAAACAAATGATATATCACAATATTATAGTGAAGAGTTAGAAGAAACCAGGGAAAGAAACAAGGCGGAGAGTTGTTATATTGTACAAGTTAGCTGAGGGATAGATTTTCAGATCTACTCAGTACCCACAATCAGTGTCCCAATGGAAATTGCTGGATACTACATTCTTGAACATCTGGTCCAAATTGTGGGTGCTTCTAAGTCACTTGAAAATCTGACTCTGAGCTCTTGAAAATCTAGATCCATGTGAAAAAACAAACAGGTAAAGTCTACTTTCCTATCTCAGTCAAAATCCAATAGCAAGCAACGGTTGGGCGCTAATGAGTGCACAGCACAATAATGCTAATTCTTGTGATTTTATCATAAGTCTCACACTATTTGGTGTTAAAGCCCCTCTTCCTGGACTTCTGTGATTAGGCAAATCTAAGTGTTCCTTTAAAAATTAAAAAGTAAAGTTCTTGCTCATGTTTGTGAATAAAAACTCAAAACATGACTTGAGCCCATCCTAAGCACTCAAAAACCAGCTGGGAATAAAATGGACCCCCAACATTATTATTTAAAAAAAAATCTCTTTGTGTAAGTCAACCCCAAGATTTCTGTGAGCCTGATGCATGATTTTTGAACATTTGTCAATGGCAATACTATAACATGCTGGGGACCTGACTACAAATGCTGAATATCTGGGAGTGGTCTAAAGGCAGCTCAGCTACTCAGAAAGAAAGCACCTTGTATTGCTCCGTAATGATTCCTAGGGCCTAACTCAGAAAAAGGCAGCCAATCCTGAGTGTGAAAGAGTCATTGATGTCACTGCTGCAAGTATGGATAAAGAAAAGCAAAGGAGGGAATAGGCAGGTCCCAGTAGAATCTCTAACAAATAATGTATCAAAGGTTTGATATAATAAGTACTTGTTCTCATTGCATACACATCAACCAAGATATGGCAAAGCTATTCCTGGATTCTGAAGTCTGAAAGAAAAGTACAAAAGAAATACCCTATGGCATCTGTTGTTATCTATTAGTTATTATTATTATCGTATGTGGTAAGTGCTTTACTGAACAAATAAAGAGATAAAGCCTCTTCCCTAAAGATACGAACAATCTATTTAATTATAATCTAATAGAATCTCGTTATTGTAATGAATAGTTGCCTAGTGTAAGAGGACTGAGTCTCTTCATATAGTACAGTAACGTCCCTTTGCAGCTGACCTAACAGCCTGATGCAAAAGCCTTTGGAGATTAATAGTTTCCAAAAGACATTTGGTGATTAATTGTCGCTGGAAATATGCATGTTTCCTCCTATATCTGTGACAGTTTTGACATGAGTAGAAGGCTTACAAAGGTGTGCCTGACAGAGGATTCCTTAATTAAAACACAAAATAGATGAGCCTGACCAAGTTTTCCTTGCAGATGCCAATTTTATTTAAGTGCCAAGCGAGTGAGATGTAGTTCTTTGCCAGACGAACAGGAGACAGCCAGCAACATCACAAGGTAATAAAGTTGTTTGTCAGCTCTCCAGAAATGCCTTAAGCTCCAGCCTTTCCCAAGGGAAAGAACAACATAATAGGGATTTAACAACACAAGAGGCCTGGGAGAGAGTGCAGATTCTTATCCAAGGGGCATTTTTAACCCAGGAATTAAGCTTTTCAGTGAGGCTTATGAAATCCCACCGCACAGTTTAACTTTGATGAAGTGAGCATGTAGGCATAGCAGTTTACTACATGATTTGTGGGCTCTGCTTCTTTGTAGAAGGTCTCAGAGAGTGTTGTTGGACAGCTGTTCCTTCCCCAAAACTTCCACCAATGGCCTTATTCTGTCAGCCCCCTGTCCAATGTGTGTATGCTGTTAGGTGAGAATGAGGTATTTTGGGTCATGATGCTGTCAGTACAAAGATAACTGGCAGCTCTCCCTCTCCTTTTCATTATATCTAGGTGACACAGTTTACTTGCTTTCTGAGTGCCAGACCAACAGAAGGACAAGGATAGACAAGCTGCCTGAATTCACCTCAGAAAAGAGGGACGTGACAATGGTTAGCACGAGGAAGAAACTTGAGGAATTGATTAAAGTATTTCCACATCTTGCCAAAGAAGTTTGTTATCTTGAGATACTTTTGAATCCTTGACTGTTCTTGGATTCCCAGGGAGGATCAGTGATTCATACCGCTTTTTGCCCCATCTGCAGGAAGCTAATAAGTCTCAGCTTTTTTCCTTTTTATGTGAAACTCATCACAGTGTTTGTTGCCAGTGTACTCTGCTTTGGGCTGTAGCCTATGCTTGTTTAAACAGTGTGAGTTGATGTGAGTACATTTCACTTGTGCTCTGCGAACTACGCTGTCTTCTCATCTTCCTCTGAGTATAATCCAAAGCATGGATTCTAATATATAAAGCCATGAATGGGTTTGAATCTGTCACCCTTGAACAGCCTCTCTCTCCATTTATCACTGTGATGGCAGATATCATCCTGAGATTTTTTTTTTTTTTTGACAATTTGTAGATGGGGAGTCTTGGGAGTTGCAAGAAGGATGTAGGGTCCTGAGAGATAAACCTCCCTCTGGCAGTGTACCAGAAGTCCAATTTACTGATCCTGAGAGCACAGTGCAAGACGTATCTTTTTGGTCAAAATAATATGGACCATTAGTAGATTATTTATGAATAATTAGGACAATACAGGGAAGAGAGTTGTGCATAATTTATATCATGCACTGTTTGATTTAATGTTTAGTAGAAATTGAGCAACCATGTGCCCAGATGCTAGTGTCAGGTGCATAACAAATCATTAAAGGTGAGATTTTCAAAAATAGTCAGCGTTGGCCTAACTTTGCCCCCTGGGAGTCAACTGGAGTTCTACTATTGACCTAATTTAAAATTCCACCCTAAATAAAACATCTTCTCCAAAGGTAAACAGTATTTTCTTATGTCATTACAAACATACATGAAAATCGATACAAATTTACATTTTTTGAGATTCCTAACAGTTCCCTCCCAGCCCAAATCATCTTGTAACAAAAAAATGTGTATGTGGATAAAGGAGATACAGACAAAACACAATTAAATCCTGAACTATTAATAGTAATAGTGAATTTCCTTTACTATATGAAGACCCAGGACATCAGTAATGTTGCTAATAGTCCAGAAAGAGCATTCCAGATTTCATGACATCTGTCCATGCTTGACTCTAGCCCATAAATCACCTTTTCATAAGATGCCATTTGAGTTAATGATGGAATCCCTTCTTCCTCCATAGGTGAATGTTTTTATCTTTCCAAAGTCATAAGGTAATTCTTTTAGAGATCAAGCTTATTCTTAATCAACAATTCAAAATACTGAGATAGTTTTATTTGGGGCCAGTCTTAAATAACATGCAAACACATACTGCTCCCCCCATGTATACTATATGTAATATTAGATACTTTAAATTTTGTGCGCCTATATAAAAATCTCTAAATAAATATAAGGGGCAAGAACCTCTGCTAGCATAAATTGGCACAGCTCCAGAAGTTTTATATATATAAAAATAGTGTATTATTTAAGACTGGCAATGTTATTATACACTATGAACTTCTATAGTGTTTTTATTATAACACCATGTACAGTACATGTGTATCCAGAGTAATTTGGGATTGACGCAAACAGAGCTCTATCATAGGCTACAGCAGTGATTCTGAACTCTGAAGAGATCAAGTATATATTTTCAGCTGCAAACACAGGCATACTTATATAAAGAAGTATTTCTGTGCAGTTAAGCACCGGGGTTGTGCACATGTTTCATTGATCTTTACGGCACGCTGTGACAGGATACAGCTATCCACATGTGCTCTGGACCCAAGCTAGAGTATAATCTGCTCCTGGGCCACCATCTCTAAACTGAAGAACATTTGGTACCAGTTCCTTAGCAGGGTCTGCAGAGAGGACTGTTGATGCACGTTCTCCTCCTCAGCGAAAGAAAAATCAGAAGGGTCTCAATGAACTAGAACCGGCTGCCTTCTGGAAGAAACTAATCTAACGCGACCTTGATGTGTCAGGCTGACTCTCCCCACCTACTGTAGCATGTTTGCCTTGAAGCAAACAACTGATACTGCTCTGTGATATAGAAATGGTAGGCGTGTGGCATTTTTAATTGTGTCTGACTGCAGAAGGTAATAGATGCCCTATTAATATCTAAATTAATATTAAAGGGCCAGATCCTCAGCCAGTGTAAAATTGGCATAGCTCCAGTGAAGTCAAAGCAACCACATTCATTTCCTCCAGCTAAGGATCTCGCTCACAAGTATGGACCAAATGGAGACTCTAGAGTACTCTATTCCAAAAACCTGCATATGAGAGCATGGGGTTAAATATAACCTTTTCATTCTAATGCCACCTCCTACAAATCCAGAGGCGCTGGTACTGGAGTTGGGCAAATCCTAAAGAAAAAACATGGGGGGGGGAAAGAAATGCCTGTTTATGGGAATATTTAAATGATCACTTCCATGTTTTTCCCCTTTGTGTTAGCTTTTTGTCAATACTCTAGCAGTGAGTTTTCTGGCAGAAATGTTTGCGGAAGCAATGAATCTTAAGTGACTACTGGACAATATTTAGGGAAAGCAAATTCTGAATTCACAGTCAGAAGTGTTAGCACTGAAATCTGATTCAAAGAGTTATGTACATCCAATCAATGAATTGAAACATATCATGCAACTTACATCTCCAGTCAAAACCAATCAATGGAGCTCAAATTTCAAATACGAAATAGTCACATGCCCTATTTATAGACCAAAAATTGTTTGCCAGAAGTATTTAACAAATACTTTTGAATACCAATTACATTTGTAAGCAATTCCTGGACAATTGATTGGATTTCTGTTCCTCAACTTTCTTTCTGTAAAATGGGAATAATAATCTCTCTTTTCTCTGACCCTTTTCCTGTTTTGTCTATTTAGATTGTAAACTCTTTGAGGTATAGTGTATTTCTTATTATGTGCCTAATACAATGGGGGCCTGAACTCAGTTGGGACCTTTAAGCAAGAACTCTAATTTAATATTCTCAGATCCAAAAATCAGGGCTTTCCTGTTGGAGACCTAAGAGAAGTAGAATAGTGAACCAAGTGTGTAAGTACAGCTGTGCTGCAATTTGTTTACTATGTTCTGTTCTGTCACTTCAATGTAAAACATTCTAAATTCTCTAAAAGGATGTACTGTGTTAAAAAAAAACCCCAAGATTTGTAGTGGCCAGCCATGTCACATCTGATAACTATGACAAGTCGTCAGGATGTTGGGTTAGTGTGCATTGCCTTGGCTTTCAACTCAGATAAATAGGTATGAGCTGAGAACTCAACGGTAGCTCTGTGCTCCAGTTGCCTCAAGGTATTGCAGTGTCATTAATATTAGCCCACCTTGGGGGTATCCAGGGTTCTTACTGCATTTAGATGTTACATCTAAACCTACAGTGGACTTACACAAGAGATCCTATTGAAAGACTGACTGAATAGAAAGGTAGTGTGGCAAAAGTTGAAAAACCATGAGTAAAGATTATGTACTGAAGTAGGTAATTTATCTTTCCTTTTCAAGAGCAAAACCCAAGATATTGCCTTATAATTAAATTGATTTCCATATAATAAACACTGATAAATCAAGAGGCTAGCAAACTCATTGGCTCCTAATCTGATAGCCTAACACAGAAGGAAATACATTTAACACTGTAATCATCTGTTAGGGATTGTATAATGATCTCCCATTATGAGGTGATTTTTGGATGGTTTTTTATTTTACATTTTTAAGGGCACTTGATCCACGAAAGCACCTTCCATTAATATCAAGTATGGGTAACTAAAAAAGTGTCTGGCCATTTCACAAAAGAAAACCCTTCTCTCATGACTACAGCAGGTTGGAATTTCTTTTCCCCTTGCAGAAATTTTTGACTTTTCAGTGAAAAACTAGAAGTGAAATAATTTGATCAAAACCTGAAAATTTTAGATTCAGAAATACCACCATGGTGCCCATGTGAATTGTAGTTTGGTTGCCTCATGGGCCCATTCATCATTATAAGATGGGCACCCTGGTTGGACTACATCTCCTATGATTCACCAAAGTCTCCCTTCTTTATCATTTTTGATGGAAAATTTTTGACCAGCCTTGCTCAGGACCTACATTTTTGCCACATTGTATTTATTTTCCAGGAATAAGCATCTCTCAAGTTAAATCCAATGTAGCTTTAGCTATAGGTTGCATTTTCTAAGGAGCCTAAGAGAGGTGAGTTTAAGGAAGTTACATGTCCTTGCCTAACTCCCTTAGAAAATCTCAGCCTAAATGATAGGAAGAGCTTCAGTTACCCTTAAGTAACTGTGCTGCCATCAATGAGTGTACAGAGCCTATGAATAGAACTTTTGTGCTCATACCTTGGTAAATAAATCCACATATCCAGCATATCTCTCTGCAACTCCATAACGTGCCAAGAGATTCCACCGGTTTTGCACAAACAAACTACCTCAAGAAATTAATTTTGTTTTCATTTGTAAGGAATGTCTCTACACTTGTAGTTTTATTTAAAATCAACAACAATGCAATGTTATATAAGATGGAAAGTTTCATTGTTATATATTTATTAGCCTACCAAATGTTACTAACTGCACCCACTCTCATACATTATCTAAAATTAATTTTGTCTCCTTCTGCATATGCCAGGTCTCAGACTTTATGGATTGTTGAGAGGAAATAGGAGGAAATGTCAGAATGTGGACTCTGACAGCAGTTTAGTTATAGCTACCACAGATAACTTACATTCTGAGGAACTAGCAAAGATTCCTTCTGTTTTCTATGACCTCTGTCTCTGTTTATCAATTACCTCTCACATAAGGCCTAATTCTGCGACCTTTACTCATACTGTATAGCATTACTCATGTAACTAGTCCCCTTGATTAAGTATTACTTGAGTAGTATCAATACTATATGTCCCAGCTCAATATTAAGGGATCTACAAGGCCCCAGAGGGAATCCTAAGAGCTCGCCTAGCTAGACTACAAATTATACAAGTTACCATAACTCATGATTTAGTAGAACATGAGTAACTTAAAGAATCTGCTCCAGAGTGTGTACTTTTATTTTATTCTTTTTTCTTTTCCCCATCTGCCTGTCTTTCTTTAAAATGCGTGTATTGATGCAAGAATATTCATCTAAATAATTTGCAAAGGTCTGGCTATGCATGTGACTTGTAGCTTAAATGAAAATCTCTTCTTGCGCAGTGTGCAACTGCAAGCAAAGTTGAGCCTAGAGTATAATAAAACAGAGGTTAAAGGCAATTTTCAGTACACATTTCCATCCTTCTAAGCTTCAGAGCATTTTCTTTTAAGAATATTCCTGGACAATGCCATTTGAAAAGTAGTAGATAGATATTTCATAATACTATGTCTGCATAATAACAACAAGAATATATATGTATATATAGTAAACAATAAGCCACATAATATCCCTGTGGTTGAGGTTTATCATATCTATGTGGGAGAAGGATAAATCAAGGAGTGAAGACAGTAAGTAATTTGCCCAACGTCAAAGTGAGCTGAAGTAAAGCCAGGAATAATACTTTAATAACCTGCTTTAAACTCTAAACACGCTCAGGGTTCAGTTATGCTATCTAGTCCCAGCCCAACATTAAAGGGTCCACATGGCCCCAAAGGGAATCTTAGGAGGTCCCCTAGCTGGACTACAAATTTTTCAAGTTACCATAACTGATGACACAGGCTTAAGAGACTTAGGGCATCACAAGCTTAGGTGCGGAAGGAATGTTCTGCATGATATAGCTGCACTGCAGAAATACGGCTGGTATATTATGTGGAGTTCATGATTTCTTATGAAACATCCAGCACTGGACACTCCAGAGAAAGAATATCAGATTAAATGGACCATTGATCATTTATTCATAAAGAAGGTCAAATAATATTCACAAATAATTCATTTGACAATTTATGTATCAGTAAAATTGTTTCCAGCTACATTTTCCTACTGTTTGACCAGCTATAGTTATACAGTGTAAGAATTCTTCATGACATGGGCTTTAAATTCTAATATATTGTTGGAAACATTTGGTTCAGCATTAATACTTATGTACTAACTGATGCATAGCTGTTAACCAAATAATCAGTTTTTACCGTACTTCATTAACAAACAATGGGCCCAATCCTAAAGTCCTTACTTGGGCAAAAATTCCTTTTCAAGTCCAAGGAAGTTTTGCCTAAAGACTTCATGATTTGGCCAAATAACTGTAATATCACCAAAAAAATTATAGTTGGGAGACTTCAGTGGAAATCATTGCCAATATTTACATATAACTTATTTTCTCCTTGCAGAATATTGATCCAGAATAGGCATAGCAAAGGTCAGTGGGCAAACTTCAGCTTATTCTGCATTGAGGCCTTCATCAACTCTAACCACCAACAGGGTTTATGACAAATGAGAAGCCAGGCTTCCAGATGAATTTCAGTTTAGTTATTTTTGTTTTAATGTATGTGTGAATCAATTAATCCTGTCATAGAAGGGCATCGTAAACTGTGTGCCAGAGTTAATGAGTCAGACATTATCACATCATTACACCAGCTGGCATAATGTAGCATGTGTTGTTTGTCATAATATACACTGCCATGCTTAACAACCATTAATTGTTTACATGAGCAGTCATATTTTTCTTCAAAGAACCTTCAGCGAGTGGTTAATATTTTGAAAGCTTCTTAAGTGAGTACCTCTTACAAGCTAAAGATAATAACAGAAATAACCCACTCTTGCAGGAAGCTGAACAAAACAGAATCACACATAGTGACAATTAAAGCTCCATCTTTGTCACCTTAAAAAAGAAAACACCCATCTCTCTGATTCCTGTAGGTTCCATGAATTCAATTCCCATTTGTTGGGAATACCAATGATGACTTGTCTTGTCTCTATAAAGCATTGACAATGTCCTGTCTTTATTCTCAAAAGCAAACTACAAAAAACAGAATAAGGAAAAGAACTTGGGCCAGACTCTTCTCTCTCCTTGATGTAAATCAGTAGAAAATCTACTGAAGCCAAAGGAGTCACCTCGGTGTACAATTCCTGAGATCACATGCAAGCCTTCTTTTTGTAGGTATAAAGCTTTAAAGGGAAGGTGGTTGTGCCGTGCCCTGCCTCCGCTCCCCCATCCATAGATCACCTGGGTTTGTCAGTTGAAAATATAATAATCATTTCTATTTTATCAGAATACTTTGGCTGCTAGTATTTTTTGGCTGACTAAAGGCAACATTTGGCCATACATAGCAACAAACTCAGGTTTACCAGCTTTCTGTGAATTAGATTCAGTCTGCTTCTGGCCAGATTTGTTGGCCATATGGCTTTCCAGAGCCAAAGGCTAATAACATGTTCAAGAAGGAGATTATTGGAACAGCCAAGAATGCTGATTTTGACCCACAGGTACTGTGTATGTATATCCACAGACACCTCCCTCCCTACCCACCAAAAAAATAGTTAAATTGGAGTTACGGGTTTTAAATACATCCGTTTTCTATAGGCAAGCAAATAAAGACCCTTAAATAACTACTGAAGTGGAAAAAACACATACCAAACATTGGGAACCCCTTACATTTTAAGGAAAGGTATTGTTTTTAAAAAAACTGAAGAGTACTTAATGCACTGCTAGTTTGATTTAGGTGGCTTATGACTGGGAATAGAACAAAATACAATGCTACTATTTTTACGGAAAACGTGCAGTCCAGTTTGTTCACCTCATGCAATTAACTATTTTAAGTGTAACTGAGAAGCTCAGTGCTGCAGCTGTGGACACAAGGATGTCATGGAAGGTGACATCTCCCCTGACATCTTAAACCCCAGGTGCTAGCCATCTTCATGCCTATAGCTGCATCTACCAGGGCTTCAAAAAAACCCATTGTCCCAGATTAGGATTTGAGGCGCTGAGTCAGCAATGCACTAAGGTATATGTTTATATGTAAGAATGACAGTAGTCCTGCTGAAGTCACAAGCTTAAAGATGTGTCTGTGTACTTTTGTTTAACCAGGCTATAACTAATGTATGGTAATGGAGCTTGACTAGTTTGGCGTGCATTCTATATTTTTATATCTGTAACTCCAGATTAAGTTCCGTGTCCGAGAAGTTCCTTCACTTTTTTATATTGTCAAATTACAAAATACTGGTATCCCTGCTACATAGACATACTTATTCACCAACAAATACGTAAAATAGAGGCATTCTAATTTGAGAGCAGTGTTCAATAGCATACAGGATTGGGATTTCTTTCTTGATAGAACTTTACTGTGGACTTCAAGTTCTTCAACCCAGATGGTAATAGGTAGAGTGCTGCAGGAATTCCACAGGTCTCAGGAATTCCTAGGGCATAGGAATTCCACAGAAGTTGCTAAAGGACTTACTACAGAACTCTAATAAATGCGTTATTGCTCTTGTCTGCTGACTCTGAGTGCTTGCAGACCTTAGAATAGCTGCCAGAACCCTGAAGTTCATCGGAAAGAATAGGCCAAGTTCAAAATTCCTCCATTTCTGCTAAGGAAACTTAAATAATTCTCTTTAAACGTCTGTAACGTGCCAAAGAAGAATTCCAACATTCCTAATTCTTCAAGGAGTAACTTCCCAATAGGCAGTGACAGCACTAGAAGATGGTAGGAGGCAGTAGAGATCAGCAAAGCCTTCACAACTAACCACATTTGAAGTTTCTGTACCTCATTGTTTTTTGTTTTTATTTTCTTAAGATGTGATATGACAAAGAAGCATGAGAAGAATATTAACAGCTACATGGAAGAAGGATTTTATCTGGCAGCAGAACATCTGGAAGTTGTCTTAATATTCTCCACCCTTATTAAAGCAAAAAAAAAAAAGATTTTTGTAGTATATGGTGGATATGCCATACTGCAAAAATCTACATTCTGAAATATATTTTCTTCAGCTCCCCTCCTAAACTAGTGTGTGGTGCTGTTTGTCAGGTACAGAATGGCTCTGACTTTCCATCCCAGAGAAAACAACCTTTAAAAGGTAGGTGAAGCGTTTCCTGGGCATGAGCAATTCAAATCTCAGAGTGATGCTGAAGTTCTGTAGGCCTCACTTCAGGCGTAAGCATTGAACAATTCAGAGGGGAAGCACTACAGCAGTGCCCCCGTATTGACAGACTAGGGCCTCAAACTGAAATTTGAGAGAGAGAAGACAACACCTAGTGTCATCAAAGACTGCTGATCTCCACTGGCCAGCTCAGTTTCCCATTGAGCCTCCATCCCTCTTCTAAGAGAACGAAAATGACCTCTGCTCATCAAGAGAAATGCCAGAGTACATCAGACTGCTTCATGCACAGGAAAGGACCTTCATGAGCTGTGTGATTTCCTACTGGAGAGCTCCTCATTCCTTTCTTTACTACATTAATGTTCATTTATTTCTGTGTTCTGTAAGGATGTTGTAGCTGATGGCTATCCTGTTTTTCAGTCCCTATGACTGCATCGTCGGAAGCATGGCAATAGAGAGGTCTGGAGGTCCAGCCACACCAACAGCGTAAGAAGTAGGAGGCTCAGAGATCCTAGGAATTAAAGTTCTAGCTCTGAGGACATCTTGAATAAACTGAGTGAAACTGTCATCCCTGCCCTTAATTCAGGAAACTGACACAGATACATGAATGTCAAACAAAATCCTCTCTGTACCATCTTTCGATTATTTTAAGGATCAAAATCTGTTGACAACGATAATAAATATCACTGCAATTCATTCCAATATAACAGACGTATAGAGTGTGGGCCTGGCTCCTATCATGTGCAAGGAATCTTCTTGTGGAAAGACTGTCAGAGTAGTGTCCCATATCAGAAAACAGTTGATCCTCCTCCAACAATACTCCCCTGAAACTCTTTAGCATGTTCTCTCAGGAAAAGACCCTTCTTGCTGGCGAACATAACAGTGCTATACAAACAAGGGAGAGATCTTTGAAAGGAGACATCCATTTAGAGGTGCAATCCCATTCATCTGTCATTGCTGAGATTATGATAAAGCTTCGGCGCCAAGGTTTCACAGGGAGGGAAGGATGGGCTTGGAGGCTTGGCCAACAACATTTTCTGTATGCTGTCAATTAACGTTACCAAAGATTAACTGTCATTAATGAGCATTGCTCATGCTGCTCCGTGTGCATCACAGTCGTAAGTTGCCCACAGTCAGCCATCCAATTGTTAAATAGGTGTGTAACTCAAAGCTCCGAGGAAAGAAAAAAATTGTTTCTCCATGTATGCTATGATAGTGCAGTACCACTGGAACGCAATCTCTTCCAGTAGCTGTGGGTTGCTAGGCTAACATAATCAGCACATGGCTTTTCACCTCATTCTTGGTGACCCTTTGAATACCTGCAGTCTGTGCTTCTGAAGCCTTCTGAAGGATTTCTCCATCTTTTGGGAGAAACATCAACCGTTAAATAATGCAAAAATGCCTATTTCCCTACTACAGAAAGGGAAACATTTTCCCTCAAAATTATTATTTTTAAGCTGGAACACTGGCAATATTGCACTGTGTGGTGAACAGTTCTGAAGTGTTAATTAAACTCCTCACGTGAGATTAACACATTCTAAGACCATCAGGTTTTCAAAATCATGTCCATCCTGTGTATATTTATGATCTTAGGGTCTTTGCTTTGAAATGAGAAATTCCTGCATTTTAAGCCTGTAATTTATCCTGATTTTTTTTTTGTAGCCTTGGATAAATCCCATAGCTAGAGACAGATCAGATGAAAACCCTGGATCTGAACATGACAGACTTTAAGGTGACTCTCCACTGCCATTTTCATTTAAACTAGTGCAAAGTGAGACTGTAAAGTGGATGTAAAACACCACTAAATTTAAATGGTAGCATTTTATTCTAACTTTGTAAAAATATAAATGATGGCTCTAGGTGCAGGGCAGTGGAGAATCCTGTCCATAATTTAATTAGTTTGCATAATTATTTAAGTTTGTACTTTTTGTGGAAAGGGAGATGAGATAAAGAAGCTGAATAGTTTAGGGAACTAGTAATTGGCACCATAGCCTGTTAGATTTACCTCAGAGGTTTGACTCTTGAATTCTGTCTGCCGTGTGATAAATTGGTAACACAGGATCAGATGACTCATATTGGTAAGCAGTTGCTCACATGAGCAGTCTTGTTGACAATTGTAACTGCTCACCAATGGGAGTAAAACGTTCACAGTATGGACCATTATAACCAGAAAGAAAGAAATTTGTCTATTATAGACCAAGAAGGAATGGCAGATAGTCACATATCAGAAGCAAATGGGTATCTTGATTACATTTTTGACATTCCAGTTAAAACCACAAACCTTGGCTTCCTAGAACAGAAAAGACAAAATGCTCGTAGCTGTGATTTTGTCTGTGTCGTTAAGGAAAAAGTCCTTGTATCCTTTTGTTCAATAGTACCATACTCCACAACAGTTCCATTTATTTCCCTGGAATAAGGTAATGCTCACTGGCCAGACCCTGATGCCCTTACAGTTAGTAACACCTTTCTCCACTGACTTCAGTGAGGTTATTCATGGAGTAAGGTAGAGCTGGTTTAAAATGTTCCAATGGAACGTTTCTGTCTGAAAACGCCATTGCATCCAAATCAAAACTTCTCAATGGAAAGTTGTTGAAAGCTACACATTTTGTTTTGAAAGAAATAAAAAACTGAAGAAAAGCATTTTAATATAGTCAGAATGTTCCAATCAGAACAGAATATCTTCTACAAACATTTTGTTTTCTATACAGAACAGGTATTTTGTGTGAACGTTATTTCATTTGATAGACTATAACTAGAATATAATATAATTTAAAAAAAAGTCTAAACTGGAACAAAACATCTGTATTTTATCTAGACAAAGTATTGAAGGACCTGAAATTATTCTTTTATTATTTTTTCCCCTAAAATTTCACTTCATTTGTAATTTCGGAATTTTTTGGTTTTGTTTGGAATACAAACAAGAAAATTTCCCTCAGAAGTTCCAACTTTCGATCAGCTGTAGAATATGGTACTATTCAACATGAATAAGATTACTAGAATCTGGCCTAAAGTGAGAAAGAGCAGCAGAATCTGGCCTTAAGAAATTGGATCGCTTTATCTAAGAAATGTTGGGGGCGGCAGGGATGCAACCATATATCACACCTGATCTGCTATATGTCAGATGACATATCAAGCCTAGGATGAAAGGAAGGAGGATTTTTATTTTCATAATGAAACTGAAGCCTAGAGAAAGTAATGTCAGATCAGTGTACTCTCCTGTTCCATATTGAGGAAGTGATTTTACCTCTTAGTCAGACTTATAGTAATTGTATAAAGGCTTCCAATCTCTGAAAACTGTAATGAAAACTGTAATCCTGACCTGCTGGATATGAGCTATACAATTACTCTGAGTATATTTAGAATAAATAATCCATTCTCATAAAGCTCCAAACATTCATAGCTTCTGATACAGGACATCATGTCCAAGGGTTGGATTATGATTACTTCTGCAGCAGGGGAGAGGGTGATGTCTGACATTTGATAAATCCTTTAAGAGAGCTCATCCTTTCTTTTTGACTGTGTAGGAGCCATTGTTAAGTCTTTGTTAGACTCAAGATCTGTTGTGTAAGGAGAATAAAGAAGGAAATAAAAGGGTGAGAAAGGAAGGAAGAACCAGACAGAGCAATTAACCCAAATAAACAGCCTCTAAAAGATACAAAGTTTCTACCATACAGCAGTAAGAGCCCATGTCCTGTAATGAGAATGTGAGGTAGATATTACAAATCATCAGTGTTACTTAGGGTTGGTCTACACTAGAGGCTTATGTAGGTATAACTACGTCTTTCAGGGATATGGAAAATCCACACACTCTGAGCAACGCAGTTAAACCGACCGAACTCCTGGTGTAGACAATGCTATGTTGATGGGAGGGCTTGTCCCACTGACATAGCTACTGCCTCTCAGGGAGGCGGAGTACCTACACCAACAGAACAAACTCTCCCGTTGGCGCAGTAGTGTCTTCATTAAGCGCCGTACCTGTGTGTGTGTACATGCCCTTAGTGGTTGGTGAAATATCCTGGTCAACTGACCTACTAATATTGAATGAGATGTTCTATCATACACAGACGTCTCCTCGGAGACACTAAAAGAGTTTAGGTGACAGGCTAATAAAAGAACAACTAGCAGAATGTATTTTAGTATTTTAATAAATGAGGGTTGTTGGTTTTTTTTTAAACTTCTCAGCTTCTGTTATCTAGTTCTTCATAAAGAGTGAAATTCACGCACAGTCCCTGTCAGCAGAACAGTCTCTAAGCAACACTTAAGCCTCATATTTAGGGCGTAAGTTGTGCAGAAGTCCCCGGGTGGGCATGGGTGTTTTTTATCTTCATTGTATAAGCCTTGATTCAGCAAAGCACTTAAACACAAGCTTAAGTTGATATCTATTCAGCAGTGCACTAAGGTCCAGATTTTAAAAGGTACTTAAGCACCGCTCTATCCAGTGTCGGAATGCCTAAGTGGTTTATACGCTTGCCATTTTCAAAATAAGAACTTGGAGCCTGAGGCCTGGACTCTATTTAAAAGTGAGGTCAACATACCACACCCCTGACCAACGTAGCTTCATCAACCTTGCCCCAAGTGTAGACACAGCTTCGGTGATGGAAGCACGTTTCTGTCAATGTAGCTAACAAGTTGTGTTTGTGAAGGCTGTTTCTATGCCCAGCCATGGCGACATTGCGCTGCCAGCACAGTGTACACAAAGCCCAACTCTCACTGAAAGTCAAAGGCAGTTAGGCATTGCCAGACTGATGCCTAGTACCTTCAAAAATCTGGGTGCCAGGGCCCAATCCGAAGCTCGCTGAAGTCAGCAGACAGACTCCTATTGACTTGTGTCGGCTCTTTCATCTGGTGCTTAAAATTAAGCACATGCAAAAGTCCCAGTGAAGTCAACAGAACTTTATCTGACACTTAAAGTGAAGCATATGCTTAAGTTGCTTAGCTGAATAGGGACGGAGAAAGCTTAGTGATGTGCTGAACTTTGTTAATTGAGCTGGTTGAAAAATGTTCAAATATTTTGGTGAAAAATTTTGTAAAAACTTTGACTTTTCAAAAAAAGGTCAACCAGTGGGACAAAGAACCCTTGATTCTAGAACTGGATGTTTCTAAGGTATTTGACTTTAAAAATTACCATATTGTTATTTTGAAAAGCTACTTTATAGAGGAGTTACGTGTGCTAAGATCTATCAGTAATAATTTTCCCCTTCCTTTAAGGCTGTGCAGTTGATGTAACAATTACCAAGGCATGAGGGAAGGATGTATAAATAGATTTTTAAAAACTCTCCTAAATAGCATCTTGTGAAAAATCTGGTCTGTGCACAGTCTATATTGGTGTTACGTGGTATTATATGAAAGTTTTATTGGCACACCTTTGGGATGACTTACAAAAACTCACGTGAGGTAATACATCACCCTTTTACCACACAACACTCACTCCATCCTTCCCTAGCACTGCTAACACCATCATCCTGTTTGTTACTCAGATCATTAACATGGAGGTTATTTTTGATTCCTCACTATTCTTTGCCTCACGTATCTAGGAAGGGTCCAAATTCTGCTGCTTCTTTCTCTATAACATCTAAAATGTGGTCTTTGTTCTGTTCAAACCACCACTGCTCTGTCCAAGTCCTTTTCACCTGATGTCTTGATTACTGACCTCTCCTCTTTTGCGTACTAAATTCAGCTGCTAGGATCATCTTACTTACCTACTGCTCTGAACAGATCACCCCCTGCTTGAATCTCGCCATTTGCTCCCCCCGTTTTACTCCACCAAGTTCAATTCCTCACCTTCAGGGACCTTCACAACTCTAACCCTCTCCTCCCTTGCCACTTTTGTCCCTTCACAAACCCTCAACATATCTTATGCCACCTATGATGCCAGACTTGACCACCTGATTATCTGCTTCCTCCGTAGTTGCCTTTGTACTTCCTTCTATGCCACTGCAAGAGTATGGATCCATCACAAATTGACCCATCAGAGTACTACCCTCTCCTCCTTCAAGCCCTTCTTCAAGATCTACTTCTTCTGCAGTGCCTGCAAATCCACCAACTAATTATGTGCAAAGTGCAGTATTCTGTACTCACAATTCATACAAATAAATAAAAATCATTACTATCGTGTTGGAGCGTCACTGTAAAACAGAAAATGTAATGCAGTATTTTTGTAAGGTTTCCAGTAAATTCCAGTCAAGGCTTTGATATGCGTTTCCCTCTTGTACAGGTGAAAATATATTTGATTCAAATTAATACAATATAATTCACTGTAAGAAAAAGGACCCAGCCTCTCTATTAATGTGATGGAGCTCTCTGGCCACAACCCAGGAAAATTCTTATGTACATTCTGAACTTTAAGCACGAGTACTCCTATTTCTGCTTAAAAGTTAAGCACATGCTTAACTGCTTTGCTGGATATAGACCGGCCAACACAACACCTTACAGGATCAAGCCCATAGATGTTACTCAGTTTAGAGGTCACGAGGCTTAAGAGGCCTAGAAGTACCATATTAGTAGAATCCCACTCAATGGGTAAATACCCAAAAGCACGGACAACAAGGTATTATGGAAAAAAATAAATACTATTAGCAACCTCTAGGACAATAGGTCTACCAAATTCTCACAAGCCCAGGGAAAGTTTCTGTGCCTGAAAGATGGTAACAGCTTGTCAAAAAGGGTTAAAGCAGCTGTCGCATGGCTCTGTTCAGCTCTCAAGAGTGTGGCAGAGTGTATTGTCTGGTGTAATCATGACACAGATCTGCATGTGTATGTCTTCAATAATTCATGTTGCAGCTTGTCTCGCTGTGGGGACAGATGTCAGTGAAATCAGTGACAGCCGATCATGCTGATCCCTCACGTAATCATGTGTGAGCTGATCCCATGGTGACACTGAGCCTTGGGAACGTGTCCGTCAATACTGATGTGAAGCTGACAAGAAAAATATAGATACACGTGTGTGCATGGGTGCAAATATATACTCATACACTCACTGTGGCACAGTCCATTTCTCACATATGGGCACCTGTCAGAGCACTTCCAGAGATGTAAATATGCATAGCTCAGTAAAGTCAAAGAAGCCATGCCATTTAAACCAGCTCAGGAGCAGGCCCATTATGCATATCCTATTATGAGTGAATGGTCATATTAAAACTACTTGTGTATTTCTGTGCTCTCGGTCGCTCTCACGCATGCACACAGAGCATGCATATCACAATAAAGCCACCACCAAAGGCTTAATTAAATTGATTAAATGGAAGGACAATCCTTCGCAAAAAAGCAACGTTTTGGGTTTCCGTTGTTTCATTGCTGTTAGAGTGAGGCAACATATTAGCCACATCTGTTAAGGAATGTGGGTTCAGTAAGCATACTGACATTGAAGCTTTGGTCAAAAACCAGTTATACAGTTTATCTTCGTCTTACACACTGTCCTTGTTATTAGATTTCGCAAACCATATAAAAATAAATAAATAAATAAAATTAGTTAAGCGCACTTTAAGGCCCTGTTGCACTGCCAGAGTGGTGTACAGTGACAGTGAATGAGAATCAGCTCCTAGATTTTACAGGGATTGAAAAACCTAAAACAGTTAAAGAAATAACGATGAACGTAAAGAGGTTTTTCTGGGTTTTTTTTGGTTTAAGTTCTGTACTTAGTTATTAAAAAGTTGTGTCTTGATACTCTGACACATATTGTTGAAAGTCTGATTTGTTAATTTATTCATGTAAATATTTAGCTCCAGTTTTGTTCCGTGTTTTTATCTTTGTTCGTCACTTGATTGATGGTTTAGCTTTTATCTCTGAAGCTGTAATAAAGAGCATCTAGGGCTAACTTAACTAGCTAAACATCAGGCAGACCTCAGAGGGACAACCCTTATTCTAGACTCTGTTATATAGGAAAAATAAGGGTTAATTTGGTGAAGTTGATTTAGGTTTTTAGTTAAACTTTCTCAGAGAAAAATTTACCAAACATGCTTGTCCTGGACATCTCATAGCTATATAATGAAGATTGTGGCATATTTAGCAGAGATATTTAGAAACAAGACAAACAAAACTCTAGGTCTGAGCATACAGTGATCTGGGTGATGTTCTGCTGAAGATCTAAACTGGGCGGTAGGCTCCGATTTCCATAATCAGTCAAACCAAAACCACAGATCCAAACAACCTGAACACTTGGGAAATTTCTCATACAGAACTGGAGTGACCCACCAGAAAGGAAACTCTTGCTAAATGACTCAGATGATATCTTGAAGGTCCCTTTGAACTCTCTTAAACCAATCCTTTTTGTCCAGTATTTATAAAATCCTTCTGTTTGCCTAGACCACAGCCTCCATGATGTTGGTCGTTACACTCACTAGCAATGCTGCACTGCAGAGTTGACCAGATATCAGTTCCCTAAGAATATGGTTTTCTATCTTTTTTTTTTTTAAATCATTTTTCTTCCTTTTGTTATTTTACTGTGTAAAGCTACACTTTTCTTCCTTGATGATTTCAACCTCATCTAAGATCAGTGCATTTTGAAAAGGACATTAATTTCTCATTATACCGGGATCAGATTGTTTTCGAGACAACATCCTGACTGAGTCAAAGTATCTCATTAGAGCTGCCATGCATACTGTTGTCTAACACCATGTGCCATTTTTCTCTGGAAGGTACATTTACATAAACATTTCTAATCACAGCCCTGTAAAGCGATGCAGAATAATAATTTATGACTTTTAGGTAATATGTCGTATGAATCTTAACATATGGCATTCCACTGTACGATGGCAATCTTGGCTCTTCTAAGGGAACCTGGATAACACCCAGCCAGACGCGAACCAGCCAAATGCAATAGAAAACCATATCAATGCTAATCCAGGTTTACACCTTTCATTCAGCACTCAGAGCTCTGCACCAGATGGCTTCATGCAGGAACACTAATGTTAGCAAAATGACAAATATTTTGCTTAGACTCCCCCATTGTTCATACATACCATTTCTCAAGCACCAAAAATCAAAATAGCATTAATGAATTATAGCAATAAGGGTCTCTGATCACATGTGCAGTGTTTTGTTTTAAGCCTCCAAGGAGAATCTAATGAAAGGTATCTTACAGTTTTGCAGCTCTGGATCATGACCACTTCATTTTTTACAAAGGGAATGCAGATATATTAATAGGCTTCCTCGCTGCTTCTTTCATAGTTACTTGGCCAGCAAGAAACCACTCAGTCAACAGGAAATTAAGAAGTGGCATGTAGCATTGTCAATAGCATCCACATTAGCTGTCATCACATGGGCATTTCATTTGCCCAAATGAGTGTCAGCAGACAGGCTATGAAAGTGTGCCTGGAATGCATGTGCTGTGGACATGAGGTTGCTATTAGAGCCACGAAGTTTTTTGCACTTCTTTTTTGGGGGGTGGGAACTTACAGATTAGGTAACACTGAAATGTGGCAGATTCATGTAAATTTTGGCAAATTGTTTATATCTGACACAAAAGTTTGAAAGTCAGTTTTTATATTTTTTAAATGAAACATTTCAGTGTTTTGTTTTAAAATGACTTTATTTCAAAACTCCCTTTAGTCTTACTTAATTTAAAAATAAAATAAAAAAGCTCAACATCAAAACAATGTTTTGTTCAACACAAAATTATTAGAGTTTTCAATTCACAGAAAAATTTTGATTTTGGTCCCAGGTAGACCAAAACTTTGATATTCTGAAATTGCCAGTGACTCAAAAAACAAAATCCAGTTTCACCCAACTCTAGTTGTTAGCCTATGTGAAACTATAAAATGCATTGATTTTGCTCTAGCATTACATTGACCTATGGAAAAACACAAGTATTAATTTTGGAGTCACAGTTTCAAACTTGGCTGCCTACGTAAGGCCCCCACAGTTTCACGTGAGACTGCTCAGATAAGCATTAGGTGCACAAAGAAATATATATTTGGCAAATGTAAGCAAGTATGTGGACATTAAATAGGCCAGCTTTTCCACATGCTCTGCATCCACAAGTAGAGCTAGATTTTCCACTTCTGAAAGTGCAGCAACTTATTTAGGTGCCTAAGTGGGAGCTGAGCTCTTTCCCCATTCCTCAGTCGATGGGACTAAATGTGGAGGAAGATGCTACTCGGTTTGGGCAATGATGTCACCATCTAGCCATAAAAGAGGTATTTGTGCACCTAAATGCAAATTTGAGAATCCAAATTTGGAGCTAGGTGCCTTAACTAACATACCCAACTTTGAAAATTGTGCCCTAGGTAGCTTTTCTATGCTGTTTCATTATTGTATATTACAGTTAGGAACATATCTATGGATATATTATATATTGTTACTATCGTGCTTTATACTGTTTTGTTCTTCATCCTGAGAAAATGTATGAATCCTTATCAATCATTGTGAAGCTGACAGACCAGGTGCCAGCCTTGTCAAGACTTCAGACATTAGCTAAGAACTGACAAACTCATAGCTGAAGATCAGACCAGTTCAAATGTATGTTAGTTTTGCTGAAAATTTTTGTATGTTAGTCTTCCTCAAAATTTTCGCTTATAAGTACGTATTTAGTGTTAGACACTATGAAATGCTTGTAAATTTCTGCATGCATTAATTTCACTTGTAATGTCTATATTCCATTCTATAAGAAAATATGTAAGTTTTGCTGTATACTTTTGAAAATGTTTGCTCTGAATTTGTTAACCCAGGCATGGGAATCATCCCTCCGTCCCTTCCCCTACCCCGCTGATGCTAGAGAACTAGCAAAATTTAAGTGGGCCCTTGTAAGACAAAAACTTTGTTAGTTGCCCCATCCACCCATGGAGAAGTACACTCAGAAGGCCTCCTCTCATCGTTTTGAATGTTGGAAGAGGGAAATAAAATAGTTGATGTGAAGATTTTTCATCTCTTTGCTGTTTGAACTTTCACAGGGCCAAAGAAACCAAACTGAAGCCAGAGATCCCCAGGTGTTCTCTCCTGGGTCCACTTTGAATTGACAGATCATGACAACTCTGTCACTCTTAGGATTTAGATCGTAACTCATTTGTGTGGATTTTATGTAAGTTTATTAATGTACCACTGGAAAGTTTAAAGATAAGTTATCATGGGGTCTGATTCAATGGCAGTGAAGTCAATGGTCAGCTTCAATGAGCAATAAAGTAAGCTCCACTGTGTGAAGAAATGAGAGAAAAGATAGTACAGTGTTTAGGGCACCAGCCTCAGAAGGGACTCCGAAGATCTCTGCTCAATTTCCTGACCTGTCATAGACTTCCTGTGTGGCCTCAGGCAAATCTCTCTGTGTCTCAGCTCCCCATGTATAAAATATGGGTATAATAGCACTTCTCACAGAGGTGCTGTGCGGGTAAACCCATTACAGATTATAAAGCTTTAAGATACTATGCTGATGGAGTTCCTACAAGTGCCTAAAGAGAAACAGACAAGATTACCAGGAAGTGATACTCTTTGGCCACAGAGCCAGCTACTCAGCTGGAGATAGTCAACATAGCTCCATTGAAGTCAAAGGAACTACACTGATTGACACCAGCTGAGTCTCTGGACCCAAGTCATGGCCTGACTCATGCCATCAAACTTTGCACAAAACCCACAACAGTTATGTGTGACAGTATGTAGATAAGTGCCCATTTGTTCATGCAAATGAATATTTTACATGAACAAATGAGTCACATGCAAATTTTGTGGTCCCAATTTAGCAAGTTTTGTTGAAGGCTTGGCCCTAGAAACTAACCTAATACTGGTAGAATGGTGAATAACAAACAGCCAACAGGCTGGGAGTATTTAACAGAGTTATCCATATTGGTCGGCTAGAGAGACACGCTATTCAAGCTTTAATTTCCACTGCAAACAATGCTCAGCGTGAAAGTATAACATGAAAAGAATTGCAAAACACAAACTCAAAAATGCTGTGGAACACTCATAGAATTATTGCATAGATAGTGATAAATTATATTTAAATAGTGCCTTTCCTAAGCTTTTCTAAACCGTAGCATAGATTCCCTTACAAACTAGAGTACAATCATTTAATTCAATACTGAAATGTATCCACTTTTAGTGTGGAGTGCGGTGGCTGTATTACAGTGTTCATCAACATTACACAAGAATGTGAAGTGAAAACATCCTCTGAAAGAAAAGGATGATTGCTTTAGGAAAGCAACATGTAGTCATCCAACTTCGAACTTGGCCAAGACACCAGAGTTAGTACCTCTACTCTTATGGAAAGGGTCATAAGGTTTTAGATGCCAAATTTACTTCTCATTTAGATCAGTTTAAGGGACAACAGTCTAGCCTGGAATCTTTACTCACCAAATAAACTATTAGGACCTTGCTTTCAGATCTAATCTGAAAGATTGCACCTCCATTAGCACATTACTCTCTAGGACAATTCTCAGGCTCTGATTCAGTGCTGAATAAGAAGGAAAAGTGAAGCCTTCTGAATTGCCATTATAATATCCTGCAGCAATACAGTATTTCCTTTTTGACACTTACCATCCAGTTACTGGCTCAGTTCACTGCTATTTAGCTGGAGAGGTCTGATGAAACCACACCTCAGTGGCAGGGCTCCACTCACGCACCTTAAACACTGCCAGACTCCACTACTGGAGTTTACCTCTTACATCTTTTGCCATGTTACTGAACGTGGCGCATTTGCATTACAGCGTGCTGAAAGAGAAACTTTTTCAAGGTTGGGAGGAGGAAGCAGGAGGACGGTTTTTTAGTTGAAAGTATGGAAAATTTCAACAGAACTAATTTGCACATTTAATTGGTATCAGCTGCAGATAGCTCTAATTTTGTGCATTTTGACGCATGACCCAGCTCCATGTTATTAAAAAACAAAACAAATCACTTTGCCGGGGTTACCCAGGCTGTGGTTACCCAGGAATTGCCTGCCCACTTACTTCCTCTCTCTGGGACAGCTGGACTGAGAGTGAGAAAAGAGAACAGGTAATGGGCAGGGACTGAGCTGAAGCGTGGGACGCTGTAATACGCTTCTGTAGGCCAGCAGTAAATTACACCTCCCATGCACCCTGGAGCAAGTAGGATGCAGGACAGCAGTAGTGACTTAGAGGGGTATCTTTGAGTCCTAAATCTCCTGGGGCTATTCCTGGGTTAGTGAAATTCAGGCACTACCCTTGCTCAGGGTTGTGCCTAAAATCTCAATCCAGTGACAAGTAAAGATTGATTTAGGCACCTTGACTGTAGCACCTTTGCTCATCCTGAATAGTACCTTTCACTAAGCAGGCCTACCAAAGTAAGTGGGACCACTTGTATAGTCAGATACTACTCAGTGTGACGAACTGGCCGAAAGATTACAATCTGGCCCTTAAGCACATGCTTAGCCTTAACTTTAAAATGAATGAAGTCAATGGGATTTAAACACTTGCTTAATATTATGCATCTGCTTATGCGCCACTCACACATGATGAAGTGCTCTGCTGAATCGGGACCCAACTGCGCAGCACAGCAGGACACAAAATGTACAACAGAGGTGACATCCGGAATTAGAAAGCCAAAGCTGACACATGAGTGTGTGCTCAGAGCCCATTTACGACAGCCGGAAAACCTCATACTTGCATCTATTTCAAAATAGACCCGAAATTACAAAAGCTAGTCGGAAATGAGATGAAGTAAACACAGATAAGCATTGCTAATGATTATACGGGTAAATCAAGTCCCTGGAGAGTCTGTAATCTACCTTCTTGATATTGTCACATGACAAATTTAAATACAGCAATATGAGGGTCTCCAAAGAGGACACTTATAGAAAATGAGTGTTTGTAACCGAGCATCAGGCTGACACCTGGACTACATCCCTTAAAGAAAGAGCATGAGCTGTTTGGGACATACATGTGTGACACTGGCAGAAACACGCCAGCTCTGCCTAGGCTGCAGGCACTAGCTGAGAACTGATAAGCTCGTAGCTGGAGACCAAACCAGGTCACCTGTATGTTTGTTTTGAGCAAAACAGGTATTAGTCCTTTAAGAATGTATTTTGTGTTTAGACTATACGAAATGTTTGTATGTTGTTGCATGTACTAATCTCACTTATAATATCTGTATCCCAAGTTAAAAGATAATATTTAAGTGTTTACTCTGCAACCGTAAACTCCCTCAGTCAGGACAGACACATTGCCAAGTGTGAAATTCTAGTTTGCCACAGGAGATGTTATCTCCTTCCCAGCGAAAGAAGGCCCATAGACACACGACAAACCACCGTGGAACATCAGAGGACAAAAGTCTTTGTTGATTGCTTCCCCCTTCCACCCTCCATGAAGAGAAGACCTGCACGGGATGTCATCCCATCATCCTGAACTCTGGGGTAAGGGAATAAAAATCCCCAACAAGAAGAAACTGCCTCTTTTTGACTGTTTGAAGTCTGAAGGGCCAGAGACTCTAAACTGAAGCCAGAGATCCCCAGGGGCCGCCTCCTGGGGCTGCCCTGAAAGACACTTTAAATAGACAGATTACAACAACTCTGTCACCCTTAAGATTTATTTGTGTGCATGTGTTTGCTTACTTTAACCTGTAAATAACTCTGATTCCTAACTAAATAAACTTTTAGACAGTTTATTACAGGATCGGCTATAGGTGTGGTCTTTGGTGTAAAATCTAGAGGGCCAATTGATCTGGGATAAGCGACGTGTCTCTTGGGACTGGAAGCAACCTGAAGATTGTGTGATTTTTGGTGTAAGTGACCATGTATCACTAAGTCCAGTTTGTCTGGGTGGCAAGACAGACTGGAGTCTCAGAGGACCGTCTGTGCCTGCATCGTAAGACTGGTATCATGATCCAGGAGTCCACATTTGTTACTGGCTAGGTGAAATCTAATTATAGAACACGCCACCAGTTGGGGGAGGGCGTGAGGGGATCTGCTCTGTTTTTGACAGTCTGCCCCAAAGTAGGCACTCCTGGTTGTGAGCCACACTAGACATCTTGACAACATAGTTCCTTCAAGTTGTTATTCAAACTTCCAGACCCTAATCATACTGCAACCTAGTGATCACACAGATGACTGCATCGCGTGATGCCTCTGAAATCAATTAAAGAAACCCCACTCCTGTGGAGAGATGGAGTAACTACCAGGACACTCAGACAGGGGTACCAGAGACTGTATCTTGGAGATTGGAAGCGTGATGCCTTCAGCTAACATATTGGACAGAGAGGAGAGAGAAAAAAATCTATTCAAGACCCCCTTCTGTTACAGGAAGCAACTGAGTAAGAATTCTGCCCCCACTGCTCAATATACTCCTCCCTCACCTCTTATTAATATCACAGAAAAACACCCTTGGCCTTCTGACTGATAATTACCATATGATGTGCTTCTGTGTACAGAAGGCTCTCTTTGTTAGAGCTATCTAAGAACAGAGCGTCCCTGTTCCTGAACACGGCCAACCACAGGGGATGTGCCCTCTGTGTGACACCATAGCAAGAGCACATATGTC
Source organism: Mesoclemmys tuberculata (assembly GCA_007922155.1). NCBI lineage: Eukaryota > Metazoa > Chordata > Testudines > Chelidae > Mesoclemmys > Mesoclemmys tuberculata. The sequence goes on along the minus strand of ML675617.1, from coordinate 19,230,553 downwards.
AGCTTTTTCTTCTTTTTTAAAACAGTTTCCCAAAATGGGGTTGTTCCTAGCATGGAGCATCAGACAGCTGTCAAAGGGAAGAAATTTTTAAGCAGCCTCCTCTGAACATATTTTCACAGTGGTTTTCAAGATAGCATATTGCTCCAGAAATATGGGGAGGGGAGAGAAACGCAACAACTTTTGCCTTCAGAACCCTGTTCCTCTTTAGCAGACAGGGCTTCATCAGACACAATGGCTTTGTTAAAATACATTTTATTCAGGGCAAAGGCTTTGAATATTCAGCAGGGCTCCGGGCTAGAGATTCTATTGTAGCTAGGTTGCTTGTCTTCCAGGAAGCCCTTGACAAAGGTCACAAACAATTTGCTCATTCCTCTTATTAAAATAAAGATGGAAAGCATTAATGATAGCTCTGCCCAGCAGCTAACTTCATCATCTGTAGCGGTTCCAACATATGCTTGTGAGATAATGAAAAATATAGCATTAAATACAGTGGCAGATTGAATCTTGTCTCAGGGTAAATATAGTAAGTCATTTTTTTTCCTCCTCATTTCCTCAGAACCTGTTTAGCATTAGACTGTTAATATCATCACTGATACATGACAAACCATTGCATAATATACTGCATTGCAGGCCAACCCCCCATAAAAGTGAGCAATGGCAAAATAAGAACATTATTCAGGCATTCATACTAATGAAGTGCTCCAAGCCAGCCCTCTTCCAGCATGTTTCCATTTATAGACCTTCAAAGAACTTTGCTTCAGATGAAGCCCAGTGTCCATGAATTCCCAACTTTTCACCCTTGGGGGTCATTTGGTGGCTTTATCTCCAAGTAATGGTCAACCCATTTCTGCACGATGACATGCTTCCTTAAATGTGTCATGGCCATGTTGTTTAATGGCAAATGCAACTCACAAGATGTGGTTTTGCGGAGAAAAAAGAAAGCTGATTTTTTTAAAAAACAGCATGTGTCTTAGTTTTCCCCCAGTCCCGACCGTGGCCCCGCTCCCATTCCCAGCTGGGGAGGGGCCGAGGATGTGGACAGGGGTAAGGAGAGGTGTGGGGTAAAACGTTTGGCAACTGCTGCCTTACACAATGAATGGGGAGAGATAGAAGTCTAAGAATATGGTCCACAAAAGCCACACTAGGAGCGGAGCTGCTTAAGAAAATCAATGGGAGGTGCCAAGGAGAGGGGTGCATGCTAACCCACAACTATCTCTTGGAAACAGGTGCCTCAGTCTGGGTGAGCCACAAATGGGAACCCACTGCCTGCAGTCAGGAAGCTTAGGCACCTAAAGCATTTCTTGCAGGAATGAGTTGTGTGCCAGCTTATCTCCACGGGCTGCAGCACATCTTGTAACTTTTAGCCCAGTGGTGAGAGCAGTGTTTCTCAAGGACCAGTCCATGGTCTGGCACCAGTCCCCAGAGATCTCCTGGATACAGGTTAGGAAGGCAGCAAGCCTGTTCCTGATACCAAAAAGGTGGAGAAACACTGGGTTAGAGCATTCACTCACCCAGGATATGAGAGATTCAAGTTCTATTCCCCCCTCTGCCTGAGGGGGAAGGATTTGAACAGGGTCCCCGATCTCGCAGGAGGGTGCTTGAACCATTAAGCTATGGGATATTCAGTTGGGGGGAGAGCTGTCTCAGTTTTGTTTTTCCACTGAAAAGGCTGGAAAAGAATTAAAAGCAAATTTGCTGTGAAAATTTTCATTTTTGGAAAAATTGAGAAAATTCCTGATCAGTGGAAGCAATTATTTTACAATGCATTTTTCTCTATTTTACTCCCTAACTCACCCATTCTCTTCTCCGCTTCCGTCTCGGAGATGTGCCGTCTTTTGGACTAGATGAAGGACAGAACTTCCCAGCAAATGCATTGTCCCAATGCGTCTTTCACAGGGAAATGCAGTGCTAGCCCATTTAAATCTTGCAGATTTGTCCCGCTTTGCTAAACAGTGATCTTACTTTCCTGCTACGCCAACCAAGAAACCTGGTGTTACTGGAAATCTCAGGCTGACCTCTTACTATACAAAAGGATGAAGACTACAGCCACCTACCTCTCATGTGGCACTTTTCATCAGTAGAGCTTAAAGTGCGTTGCAGAGGGGGTCAGTATCATTACACCCATTTACAGATGGGGAAACTGAGGCACAGAGAGGCAAAGTGACTTGCTGAAGGTCACCCAGCAGGCCAGTGACAGAACCAGGAATAGAAAGCAGGTCTCCTGGATCCCAATCCAGTGCTCCAATCCAGGCTACGCTGCCTCCCTATACACCAGGGACTGGTTTGATGGTCAAGTCAGCCGTGCAAATGTATTCCTGAACTACATCCCTTTTAGATGTATCATATCCATTCACATGTCTGGAGCTCTATTTATTGAGACAGAGGAGAGCAGAACATGGAGTTTCTGGCTCCTGTTACCCTCTGTGGGATAAGGTTCTAAAGGGTTTTGCTAGAAGCTGATTTGCATAATAGGCAACATTTGTGTCTCTGTCTGACCTCCCACAATGCATTTCTTTCAAATGCAGACTGGCTGAAGTGTGAGAGATACCACAGAGCCCTCCAGTGGCTAATGCATGGTCATGGCTGCCTCTGGGGCTACACCCTACAGAGGGTAAAAGCCCTAATAGTACTACACAGCCAAACGTTTCACAGGTTATCAGCTGGTAGCCTAACAACATTCCCCTCAAGTCTGTTCATCAGCGGTTGTGTAGGGCTGCAAAAAGGTTCTTAGATAATTCAAGAAATCTGTGCTATAGTAAGGAAATGAAGATTTTGGGCTAGATTTGCTGCAGATCTAAAAGAGCATAGTTCCAATGATGTCAATGGAGTTATGCCAAATTAGACCAGCCGAGGATATAGCCCAATATTTTTGCAGATTCAGATTTGACTCAATGTAATTTAGCCAATGAATCATCACCCAGAAGCTAATCATGAAAATCAGTAATGTATTTTACACTTATCTCCTCCTTTTGGGTAAATAATTTATTCAGTGGCTACATAACACCAAAGTCAAAGCTGAGAGCGCTATGCCAATTCACAACGATTGATAGTCCGGCCTCATGTATCTTTTGCATAATCACCCATGCAGAATTTTAGGTTACGTTACTTGTGCCCCACCTTGACACCTTACAAGAACATAACACATGTAAGAAATACAACACAGAATGTGTCCTATTAACTTTCACATTACAATGGTGTTGGTTGTGATAAATAAGACCGAGATGAATTTTGCACACCCGGAGTTAGATTTCAGCTGTTTTATGAGATGCTGATTAGATAGCAAGCCATTCAGCAAGTCTGAGCTGAAACTCCTCCCTGCTACGTGGCTTATTCAGGATTGCTGTGGCCTTGATATTGTGACCTCAGACATATTTTGCAGAGATGGCAATGATAAACAAGCAGAAGCAGCGTGCCAAAGGTTATATATGCATTTGGCTCATCTTATTTCTAATAGTCTGCATATATATTACGCTGATGCTGTTAATTGCTAGAACAAAAACTGAGCTGGATACGTTAAGGGGAAGCACATGAAGCAGCTGCAGTAACCCTTGCAGGATGATGTCTATATGAAACTGCTGCAAAAAAATTAGAGAGGGAGGCAGACCATGTTTTGGAAGAAGCAATTCACTTAAATCTTAATCAAGCTGCTGTTACCTGTGCACGAGTCACGTTTGAGAAGTGCTTTTAGGTGCCCCCCTAATTCCATAAGCATGTGGTTTACAAACCAGCAAGTGGCTCAGCTGCTAGAGTAACCCTGAGATCTAATTAAACACGGGCATTACAGCTACCAGGGATTGCACTAAGGTTGGGTCTTTTTAATGCTGTTTAGGCATAGCAACCATGTTGAGCATGCAGCCCCGTAGCTGCTCAGACAAAAATAGGTGGCCATGAAACTCATTGCACTTGTGTGTGGGGTGGAGCTGGACGTAGAGATGGTCAGGGAATTTTCCAACGAACCCTTTTTTGTTGCAAAACATTGATTCGTCAAAACTGAATCTGAGAAAGGGTCAGTTTCAATTAAACTCTCACTTCAAACAATTTTTTAAAGAAAGGTTCACAGTGAAAATGTTTTGGTTTTATCCTAAATTACTTTTAGAAATTGTAGTGAATTTATACTAAAAAGGTTAAAAAATATCAAAATTTAAACAAAACATTTTGAAATCATCTGAATGGATTATTGGTTTGCAAAAGTTTGAGATTTTGACTTTTGACTGTTTCGAGATAGAAAGAGTGGTTTTCATTTGGTTTCTTTTTGGAGGTTTTTTCGGACATCTCAGACACTTGCAGGTTGGGCGACCAATTTCCTGTCCAGCTCCAGCTGGAAGATGGAACGTGCAGAGCTGTACACACACCGTGTTTGTTTGTGTTGCATGTATACACCTGGGACTCAATATCCACAAGTTACACTTAAAGGTGATTTTTCCCCAGAGGCGATGTGGGGGGGAGAACAGGACACAGGATCACATCCTTCCTCTCCCCCCAAGATTTCTGCCAGGATGAGAGGCAGGCTGAGTGTGCTGAGGGGGATATGCCTGGGAAAGCCACTGGCACCTAACACTCCCGCTGAGCTGTGCTAGGAGGCCCCCAGAGCAGGGAAGAGAGACCAGGCTGGCAACACAGCTCCACCAGAGGGGGCATGGGGAAGCCCACTAAGTCGTGTCCCTTCCGTATCCACAGCTGCAGTTACCACTGCTCGGCCGTAGGTGGCTGGAGCCCGGTCCAACTTGCGCCGCACCTACCGCGGGGAGGCAGCGAGAGAAGTGGAGAAGGAGACGTGGAGGGACTGGGGGCAAGATAGCATAGGCTTGAAGCAGGTATTGGAGGAGTAGGGGGCGTGGAAAAGGGCCAAGAGGTAACAAGTGGAGTGGTCATGTTCCTCCCCAGAATCTTTAAATTGTGCCCCCCCTCCAAGAGTTACATGCTGCCTCTCAATTTCCCCATTTTCCACGGTAATCCCAGGGTCTGAAGCACAAGTGTTTCAGCTCTAACTCCCATACAAAAGCTAAATAGTAATGTATGTTGGCTGGAATCTTTCCCCTTCCAGAGAGGCAGCCACCATTTTCAAAACAAATGCCCCGTGCTGCAAAGCAATAGCCATCTTTCTACCTGCTGAAGCGGCCTCTGATCACCGTGAAGAATTCAAAGAATAAAAACAAGATGCTCTTCCTTTTTTCATACCCCTGAAACCAAGTAAGTTTGTAATCGTTAAGGAAATGGTTCCACTAATATACCGTAACCTTAACTTTAAGCTGCTTTTCTTCCTCTCCAAGGGCCCACCCCAGCAAAGCCTGGGAAATCAGGTAACCCCATTTACCGGCACTGAGCCTAGCTGCACGGGTACAATTACTTAGTAAGTGAAGCTTCTAGGAGAAGTCCCTACTGCATGGAAGTTACGGTTAGTGTTCCAGAAAGTAAATAGTTCCCAAAAGTTGGACTGTGACATGGACTACACACTCACATGGGAGGTGGGGAGGGAAGAAGGGGTAAACTCTGCCTGTTATGCCTCCTCCTGGCCTTCCTGTACCTTACTTGATATCCTGCAGAAGTAAGTGAGGCATGTGTCTTTGCTCCCTCCCCAGTAGAGGTGGGTGGAGAGGGGCAAAGAGGAATGGGAAAAGCCTTGGCTCCACAAGCCGGTTCAGTGGTCTGTGTTATTTGCTGCCAGTATAAGCCAACAGCAAATAATAATACCCAATGATTTCCCTTTTCTCCCCTGGCCTCCCAGGAGCAAGGAGGCAGCTGAGGACCCAGCGAGGCAGTTGAGTCACTGCACACCCTGGAACTGTCTCCTGGGGTTGTGTAGTGTATGCATAATCCATTGCTTAGATCTGCACCTAAGTCTCTCCCCACAACAGTTCTTGGAAAGGTTTCAATATATATTCCATTAAGAGCCGAGCAACTTCTCAGTTGGTTCTTATAATGCACTCATTACCATACCATCTGAGTGCCTAGACACATGAGCAAAGGAAACAAGAGATACTGGGGATTGAACATAGGGCTTCATACATGCAAAGTAGGCTGTCTACACTGAGTTCCTCCCCATTCGCTGGCTGTTCTGTGCCTCATATTAATGAGGATCACTCTGGGACATTTAGGTTTCTCATCTAATGAGTATCTAATATTCAGACATCAGAAAACCATCAAGTTGTATTTTCACATTTATTCATTGTGCCCTCCTCCCTATAGGATGGGCATTAAAAGGAGACAGGGCTAGACCAAGAAAGAATGAATGTTTTGTTGTATTGGGTTTGGGCCAATAAAGGCACTCACGTGTTGTTCATATGGAGAAATTCTTTAGGAAAATCTGGGTGTCTTAGATTGCAGCTACCGGTTCTATTAAAAGTTCTGGACTAGCAGCAGCAGCTTGCTCCACACCATAATTAGTGGTGGCAGTTCCAGGAGATTAGTAAAGCAAGCCAAGACTAGTGACCAAAGTGTCATCTTTCCTTTTCAATGTTGTGCACTTTGCATTTTCAGCTGGCACTGTGTCGATGAGAGAGAAACTGAGACACGGCACAAAAGCCTAAGAGGGATGGAGCCACAGAAAAGTAGGGGAGGCTAATATTTTTTTTAAAAAAAAGCTTGATTTTTCTTGGCTTGATTAAAAAACCAAGTCACAGACTAGTTTGCAACTGGTGAAGTGATTTTTGTGTACTGCTTTCCCAACTGGACACACGCCTACATTCATAATGTTGAGCTGCTTTGCATAGAGAGTCCTGTATTATGAACATAGGAAGCAACCTTGCTAAGCGTCTTGGCAAATGCCAACAAAATTGAGCTACGTCTCAATTTCCTTTGGTGATCTAGAATTATTAAACACGCACACACACTTTCTGCTGAAACATCTCCTTGACATTAATGTCCAGTCAAGTCCCATCCAATTGTGACCCTTTGGCCAGAACAAGCCAATGATCCTGCACTGGAAGTGCATCAACACACAATACGAGCCCTGAAGTGATGCTACCCTACCTATGGACCGTGGAAAGGCCAGAATTGCACTGGAGTGGCTCAATTCTATTCACTCTCACCCAAAGGGCAGCACTGGGATTATTGCTCATCTACCCCAAGGACTGTTTTATGGTAGGTTCCATTTTGTCATCTCCCCTAGTGAAATGGTTTAATCCAGTGTTTCTCAACCTGTGGTCCACGGACCTGGTCCATGAATGACTTAGACTGAAAATTGACTGAACAGAATTCAACTGTATATACAGACAATGGATTTCCAAAGGAGTCTGCACCTCCATTTGAAATTTTCTAGGAGTCTGCAAATGAAAAAAGTTTGAGAACCACTGATTTAATCCATGCCTCTGTCCTCTCCAAACTGAATTACTGCAGTGCACTTAGTGCCTGGAAGACAACTGTGGCACCTCAGAATACTCCTGCATACTTATTCAGTAGTACTTCCCACTCCAAAGAATACACTGGCTTTCAGTTCAGTTTCCAGGTGCAATTCAAGGTGTTGGCTTTAATCTAAACAGCCCATATCTTTATTGGGTTTTTCTTTGTATTTTAGTGACCACTCCATTCTTCTCTTTTAACTCAGCAGCTGAAATCAACGGGAATGCTCAAGGTTTCATTTTCTCAATCCATTCATTTGAAGACTAGAGGCAAATCGTTCTCAGGGGGTCAACTACCTGGACATTATTTCCTATGCCTCTATCTTGATCCAACAGAGCTTAAATGTGTTGGTCATCAGGGCATGTTGTCTATCAATTACCAAACTTTGTGTGTGGGGTGGGTTTGGAGAAGTAGAAATGAATATGTTGTTTCTCGCTTTTTGCAGGATGAGTGTACCTAAGTGTTGATGCTGTATCAACTGGAATTGTTTGTGTATATTGACCTTGAGCTTTGTGTATAGGCACATTTCAGTAAGTTGAGGGGGAAAAGAATAAATAAGTATACCATAGCTATTATACAGGAATGTTCTATGAGAGCAAAAAAAAAGTTGGGTTGAAGTTACCAACCAGTGATGGCAAAACGATTGCACGATTAAAATGAATGCTCTGTCTTGCCCTTGAACAAATTGTGGATGTATTAGGACATTTCTGTTCTATTTAGGTTCTTATATCATGCCCATTGACGTGCTCCAAGCGCCTTCCAAGAATGCATTAAACACCTTGACTCTCATTGGTCACACATGGTTCTTTTTTCCCCTTTGTCTCCTCAGTGGGAAATGATGTGTGAACTTTGTTTTATTTTTAATTGTACAACTGCAATGTATTTGGGAAGATTTAATCAGGGAGGTTGAAATACATTTGAAAAATATATCCACCTAAAACAAAAAGAGTCCTGTAGCACCTTAAAGACTAGCCAATTTCTGTGGACATAAGCTTTCGTGGACTGCAACCCACTTCATCAGATGTTGCAGCCCACGAAAGCTTATGCCCACAGAAATTGGTTAGTCTTTAAGGTGCTACAGGACTCTTGTTGTTTTTGCTGTATACAGACTAAGATGGCTACCCCTTTGAAAATATCCTGGTTTAACTGAAGTCAACAGAACTCCCACTGATTTCACCCAGATCTTCTGAATCCCTGTATTTTAATACATTTCAGTGGCAGAGGCCAGTGTCCTGTGAAGGATTTTTTTAGTCCCACTCCCATAATTATGATAGCAGATCCTGCAGGATCCCAGTCCCGCTGCAGGGCTCTAACCTGCCCACCACAAGCAGTAACAAAAATGAAAATTAGCTGAATGATTGCCGTCATGGGGTAGACACACAATCTAATTCCAGCTGGCAATTCCATTATTTACAGGCAACCCTGCAGTTCCATTTTGGGGCAATATGAAGAGAAGACATCTGGAAGGAGGAGGTCATAGCAGCTATGAGGCATATGAGCACATCTGGCAATGTTACATACAGGGTGAGCTATTTTGTGTTCTTGGATAGGACAATAATCTTAATGATTAAAATAGCTTTCACTGATGAGGGAGGTGTCAAAATATTCAGTTGAATCAACTGCCTTCAACAATGTTGTCTCCAGGTAGCTACACCGTTGCACTCAGCCCAGTTCAAAGACACCGATTCAACAACACCATCACACCACCAGTTTGCTGCGACCAGGAATATACTGCCCATGTCGCTAACGCCACATCTCCAGACGTGCAGATGAAGCTGATATATTTAGCTAGGTGCACTGCCATAGTGGTCTCTCTCTTTCTTTTCTGCTCAGACTTGTCACTCTAACGCTAAGTGCTAAACGTTCACATAAGCACTCACTGAACTAGCTGCTCTTAATTTTAGTAGACAACTAATTATAACTGAGAAGATGTAATGAAATATGGAACAAATTTAGAAACTGACAACTCCGGTAAGTTCCAAGTAGAACCTTATCCTAGATCTGCCAGAAACTATAGATTTCAAATGCAACTGCAGAATCTTTTAAGCTGACAAGGAAGAGGTGTAGGGTTTTTAAATTCTCATTAGCTGGACTTTACTTATAGACTTATTTCTCATCAGGAAGAATTTTCTCTTTCCCCTTTTCCATTGGTCTGTGGATTTGAGCTCAGTGTTATTTGCCCTGCAGTTCAAAGAATGCTCTTCCAGGGCAGCGTCCATTACTCTTACTTGTGCAAACAGTCCCATTGAAATTAATGGGATTACTTATAGAGCAAGGGACTATTCAACAGGAACAGGCATGGTTGATTCTGTCCCTATGTCGGCAAAGCTTTTCTGAACCCTTTTGATGGTTGTTGTCTTATAGTCAGATAGGTAACAACTCAGTGTGGCAGAGTTATGTAAAGTGAACCTGAAATTTTCCATCGACTGGCCAAACCAAACTAAGGAAAAAAAATAGTCATCACAGAGCAGCTGCGCTCATATTGCTCAGGAGGGGTAATGAGCACCATGGGGGTGTGATTTCTAAAGCACACTAACATGTCGTGCATTAATTGGTCCATGCTGACTCTGTTGCTACAAGCTAAAACTTCCCTACACACTTTAACATAATCTTGTTTCAAACAATACTACATTAGAGAGTGAAGTGGGTGTGTATGTGTGTGGAATTCTTTGTGCATTGAGTAATCTCCATGTTGTTCTTGGTATGACTCACTTTCTGTTATCATTTGTATTAAAATAGTGTTGGATACTCATGGTGAATCAATTTTAAATTCACTTTCTGCAGGTATTTACAGCACAAACCTGATCATAAAGAGTGCTGTCATTCATAGAGAGAAAAGCAACAACACAGATGGACCAATCACAACTTGAAATGCAGATTTCAAAGCCAAAGAATAAACAATAGTGGTGGAAAATGTTATAAAACAGCAAAAGAACTGAGAAAAATTACCCGGGGCAGAAAATAAAGTGAATTTCATAAATTAAATAGCAGAGTTGGCTGGGAAAAAAGAGGGAGATATTTTCACAAAAAATAGTTTTGATTTTGTTTTGTTTTTATTTCTCCCCTTCAAAATCCAGAATTTCAACATTTGAAAAATTGCAACCAGCTCTATATTTGTTTTGAAAAATGGGGGTGAATTGGAGAAAATTCCATCAAAAATGCAAAATATTTTGATCAGCTCTAATACATTACTTATTAGACATGATTCACTCAGTTCTAATACATACAGTTGCCCAGTTGACCTGAGCAATTAATCAAAATTCATGGTCATGCTGGTTTATTTTCATTTGGAAGAGAAATTAATGATAGAAATGTCATCTTGTTTATTCACAAAAAAATGCGCACACAGACCTGTTTCACCAAATATAATGAAAACGAACAGCGACAGACGTATACCTTGCTCAGAAATCCCCAAATCTACCACTATAGTGAGCTTTGTGCCCAAGAAACTCTGTCCCTCTGCTTCATCTCAGGGCTGCACTCAACTCCTTCTGCGTGCGCACGCATGCACGCACACGCGCGCACACACACGTTTGCAACCGGTCTCTTCAGCCCTACGTTTGCAACCAGGAAAACCTCTGTTAACCCATCTGGTTTAGCTCTGCCCCTGGCTATGCAACCTCCTTTGCCTACCACCATTTTGATTACATATGGGGGGGAGGCGGTAACTACTCCTTCTGCTGAGCCTAAAGAGTGTGCTAGGCTTTATTAAAGTCTGTAATTGGATCCAAGACCCACTAGATACCAGCCATTAGCGTCTTTCAGCATTCTATACACCCACTTTCGAGATGGGAGACCCTTCCGTTGTTACTAACAGTCCTAATATGAAGGGTTTATGAATCAGAAATATTAGTCCAAAAGGGTAGCTTCTTTTAGCACATTTCAGCTCAAACTTTACTAGGCCACCAGTGATGATAGCTGAATGCTCTATTTCCACTTGCAGTTACTTTTCCTACTAAAATTCTTAGCCATGCAGTAGATCCTTGATTCTTACGCATCAGATATTTTCATCCCAGCTCATAATTTAAACAGCTCCTATCACATGACTTATCTCCTTTCGATTTCATCATACAGTCCATTATATCATTATCCAAACACACATAACTCAGTAGAACACATTTAAAGCTAAACTACACATGTTCAGGGGGCCAGATTCTTATCTCAGTTAAACCAGTATAAATCCAGAACTGCTCCACTGAAGACAAATTGGTCCTTGCACTCCCAGCATATATGGTCCGGGAATGCAAGTGTGAAAGGTGGTGCTAGAAAACCCGTGGGGTTGGGAAATGGAGTCCCTCCAGATTTACACTAGCATAATTAAAATCAGAATCTTGGTCCAGTGAGCTGAATCCATATGTACTTCATACAGCTCTAAACCCTATACACAATGTGACCTAGGAAGGATTAAAGAGATTATGCTTCAGAACAAATATTTCTGATTTACGAACACTTTTGGCTGCTGCTCTTAGTAACCAGGGATGGGTTTCAAACCTGCAGAGTCAATTGATTACATTGCTTGAAAACACAAGGCTTATTTACCCAAAGAAGAGGAAGGAAATCCTTGTTAAATCATCAAGATAAGATTTGGGGCTTCATAAAACCTTCAAGAATGGTAAGCCATCAAGTGGGCTCCAGGATGAATCTTCCCTTCCCCCTCACAAAGAGGAAACAGCCCCACAGAAGGCTTTTAAATTCATTTTAAATTCCAGCAGAAGAAACTTGTACAAACACAGATTATCTGTGCCTCCTTCTGCATTACAGCCTAACACACTAAATACTCCATCAAATGCACCGGAGTATACAGATTGTTACTAGAGTGAACGAACCATTTTTCAAGGGCCAGTTTCACAGTGACACAGTCACTTTTCACACCAGCCTCCCATTTAAGACTGAGCTGGAAATTCTTAATAAAGGAGCATTCTGCAGATGGCGATGTTTATATGCTATGTATGACACAGTCACATTTAGCGATACTGAGAGTTTATACAATGATCAGAATGTTCCCGGTGCTGTCATCTGTCACCTCATCAGTAGAGTGAGGAAGTCATAACAAGCTTCCTTGATGGCGTGTCAATAAAGCTTGCTATGCTTTGCCAAAACGTAACACGGATTATTTCACACCTGGCCAACTAAGGTACCCAAAAGATGACTGTTGCAAAAACAGCCACAAGAGAGGGACTTTCCCATTGTTCCAATGGAGTGACAGTTATTAGCACCAGGTGAAATTACATTCCATCCCCCTGCACCTCTTAAAAGGGAAAAGATCCTTCCTGTTAAATAACATGGCCACCTTTAAATTTATTAGCCAATCAAAAATCTTCAATTAGTTGAGCGAGAGCCATTCCTAACTCTCAGGAGGATTGCTGATGATGCACGGGTCTGTAACTGAAATCAGAAATACCCTCTTGGATCCCCAAATATGGTGATAGCAGATCCACATGCTGCACACTGCTGTTTAATGTTCTGGGTCATTAGAACACCTTGTTCCCACAATATTTCAAATGCCAGTCAGTAGAGGATAGCACAACAGGAAGACACTTGGGCAAGAGTAGGGGAAAGAAGAAGGGACAATGGGAGAGGTAAATGGTCATGTCTGGATAGCACCCCAATGGGGCGTTGATTGGAGTGCATTGATGGCTCCTGTAATGGTTGTAATAATGAACTAAAACACCATGATATGGGAAACTAGAGATAAGTCAGAAGAGAATCCAGGAGAGTTGTACAAAAATGGGGAAGGCTTGGTGAAGGAAAGGGAAGCGGGAAGCATAAAAACAAGCAGAGGGGTGAGGAAAATGAAAAGGTAAAAGAGAAAGGACAGAGCCTGGGAAAGCAGAAAATATGGGGAAACAGGGAGCGAGTAAAGAAAGGTTGGAAAGAACAGGAGAGAGAACTAAATATGGAATGTGCATAAGTATATAAACAACACCCAACACATGAAGAGCAAACATAGTCTAGAGTGCTGGAGAGGGGTCAGGCAAGGGGCAAGTGAAACCACAACAGGAAAAGGGAAATAGAAGTAGACAAGTTGGAAGAAGAGAGAAGAAGAAAATGCTCGAGTGTGAGCGAGAGCCAGAAACATAGCAGACATTAGAAAAACAGGTATTTTACTGGGTCTTACTATGAAGATGGGTTGTGTGTTGTTAGTTCAATTTTTCATACTTACACAATCAACAATGCGAATTCCTCCATTACCATTAACGTAAGTTTGCATTCCCATAATACTTCTGCATTTGATTTACATTTTGCAGATATCTGTAGAAGGGGAATAATAATTCACACTATCTCCCAGCCATGCTGTGTGCCTTAACATCTGTAAAGTGCTTTGTGCTCATTCGATGGAATCTACTGCAAGACGCTCCAGAAGTCAGTACAAAGACTCCAGCTGGCCTCTATGGGTTTTGGATCACTCTCTAAAAGGGCAGTGTGCTGTAGTATTATTGCTAACTCTGGGCCTGATTTTACCCATTGAGCCAAGCTCAAGAAGGCCTTCTCCACGCAGATATCACCCTTTCAACATCAAAGATGGAGATTGAGATCCCCCCTTCCCTAGTGCAGCGATTCATGTAGAGGAGATCAAATTATGGGAGGAATGGCTGGGTATAGGCAAACCTAGGAGCGGATGCTCATTTCCTCTATTCTAGGCTCTATTAGAACCTGGGGATCTATTACCTTTTCTGCAACTTTTATCCGCCCTTTAAGGGGGAATCACCAGGCCAGCTGGAGAAGCTCTGGTAGCATGGTTCTAGTAGAACAAGGGTAATCTATTTTTTGTCAAGGTACAGGTTTCTTGGTCAAGGTACAGTCAAGGTCTAGACTCTAGAGAAACTTTTCATAGCACAATAACAGTAACGATCATAAGTAATAAGTAAATAAAAAGATACCCTAGTCAGTTCAAAAGCATCCAGCGGTCTGTATTTGGCCTTCTGTCCGTCAATTGACTACCCCTGCAGTACAATGTGCTGCCAACAGGTGACAGTGTTGTGGAAAGTTATTCAGAGACATAGAGCCTTTACATGGTGAGTATGACATCTTGGGAACCAAAAGACCCACAGCCTCTTCCCCAAAGGCTAAACATCACATACCCAACAGAAACACTGGGTTGGGAATTCTATGACACTAACTGACGGAGATTATCTCCCCTTTATCTCCTTCCTATAAAAATGGGTGATGTGGCCTTCTGGAATTAGAGGAAGCGGTGATTCTCCCACTCTCAAATCAGCAAGCATGCCAAGTTCATTGGTGTCAAACTGTCTTGAGAAGATGTTTCCAGCAATGGCTTTAATTTATTATCCCATTGCAACCTGCTACAGAATCCAAAATACTTGTAAAGTCACTTATGGCTTGACAACCCAGCACTTCATGTTAAGTTATTATGTCTGCTGTAAAATGGCTTGTGTGGATAAAATACAGCTTTTTGAATTTATTGCCACTTTAAGGTCAGCCTCTATGGCAAAGGTCAGTGAAATCTATGGCCCGCTGTATTAAATGCTTTAGTAGTTATGTGTTAATATTTAGGTACTGTGTCATACTAGGGCCAGATCCTCTGCAGTTGTAAATCAGCATTGCACCACTGAAGAGAATGGAGTTACACTAATTTACAGCAGCTGAAGATCTGATCCGGTATCTTTAATTCTGCACCCCCAGAATTCACTTCCACACCTGGATTTAGACCAAGGAATTAGCTATTGCAAACTAAGCTCTTTCATAAAAAATACACAGAATGGCAATACAAATACATAGGGGAAAGTTTCTCTATGGCTCTAGTAACACTTGGCTATAGGGGTGCATCCTTTGGGGTGGTCAAATCCATCCTTTATGGGTGGTCCGGCATACATTCTACCCATGCTGGCAGCACCAGAAAGCAACACAAAATTAGCATCCAACCTTCTGCAGAGAGATTTGTAGGAAAACAAAGCAAGCATGTTTGTGCCCAACCTGCTGTATTATAAACCTGCAGAAGCAGGAAAATTTCAACCCTAAAGGCTCACACTGCTTTTCCCTATCACATCTGCTCTTCAGTTCCCTGTGGGGTGTTAAGCAATACCTGTTTCAGTTCTTCCATCTCCTGTCCGTGGCTTTAAGGTAGAGCTGTGCCATTAAAGAACAGATCACTGCTAGTCAGCCAGCAATTAACAGCCGCACTGCTAGTACATTTGCACGCCACCCTCATCAGAGCGCATTTACACTTGCAGATTTAGGGCCCCATCCTGCTCACTTTACTCCCATGAGACTGTGTAAAATAGGCAGGATTTGCCCCTTAATCTGCTTTTAGGTAATAGCAATTTCCCATTCTCTAGTCCAGTACTAAACCTCTTTCTCCCTCCCTTCTTTCCTCCCACCCTGTGTTGGCACACAGCAGAAAAATCCTTCCATCCTTCCTGCAAGCATGTGTTTTATCTCTTTATTTTTAAATATTATGGCTTCCCAACATCTGTCTCTGTGGGGTATAATCTTACTGATGAAATATTTCATGTTTTTCTTGAGCCCCTGTCAATATGTCTCTCTGTTATCAGCTTAGCAGATGGAGACACAGAAGGAATAACCTCAGCTTACCTGCATGGTCTCTTTGCACATATGTATTTATTTAACTACTTCAGGACAAGAATCATAGTAATTTTAGCCAATGTGACATGACTTGATTATTTTTTAAAACTTCCTCTATTCTTTCCTCTTTAATGCCAATAGTAATAGATTTCAAAGCACTTTACAAAAAAAGATCATTACCCCCATTTTACAGATGAGGAAACTGAGCCTCAGGAAAGATGTGACTTGCACAAGATAACCCTGATGGCCAATAACATAGCCAAGAATTGAACTCAGCTCTCTTGAAGCCCTATCAATTAGGCTATATACTGTCCACACATGTTGAAGCCAAAGATCTCCAACAGATAAGAACTGTTATGTCAATTTACAAATGGAGAAACTGAGGCAACAGAGAAGTTCTATGACCTGGCCACAGTCACATAGCAAATCAGTAGTGGAATCAAGAATAACTAGAATCCAGGTCTCCTAGCTCCTGTCCCAGCCCTCTACTCATTCCAGTGCCTCTTTGAACACCCATCCTAGGTCTTTATACCACGTTGGGACCAAAAGCCTGATCCAAAGCCGACTTAAGTCAATGGGAGTCTTTTCTCTGATTTTAGTGGACTTTGGATCAGTCCTTAAAGATTGTGAGGAAAAGAGTTCGTCATTGTTTACCAGATCAAATTTTTCCAGAAGACTCAATTTTTCTCAAAAATGGTAATGCAGTTTTTTTGGAAAACCATTGAGAACCTAGAACAAGGTAGAAAAGAGGGAAGAATTGGGGGCGAGGGGACCTCAAAAGATTCAGACACATTTGTAAGAGGGACAAAATTTCCTGAAGCCTCCCAAACCAACTGCTCACCCTGCCCCAAGAATTCATTGAATCTAATTCCCTGTTTCATTGTGCAGTCATTTACACCCATGCAAAGTGAATGTCAAGTGCATGTAAAGCATCACCGAACCAGAATGGTAGGTCGTGATTCTCATTTACATGAAGGCTCCTTTACACTACTTTCACAATATAAAGGAGCCCATCAGCAGGTGTCAATGTAAAGCTTGTACTGTTTTACACCTGCTTTGCACTGATGTAAAGGACTACACACACAAGATAGAAGACAATGGAGAATCTCATCCCAGTCACCGGCATATGCCATCTTAAAAAAATACTCAAAGTGGTTAAGTGTTCTTCTGAACTATCCAACTGCCCAGTTTCAGTTTGTTAACTGTTTCTGAGTAATTTGACTCTAAGAATGCTCCACCCTTACCGACACCCTTTCAGCTTGTTTCTCTCTCCCTCCTCCATGAAACTCCTTTCAGGTATGTCTACACTGTTGCTAAAAGCAT
The DNA here is from genome assembly GCA_007922155.1 of Mesoclemmys tuberculata. Classification (NCBI taxonomy): domain Eukaryota; kingdom Metazoa; phylum Chordata; order Testudines; family Chelidae; genus Mesoclemmys; species Mesoclemmys tuberculata. The sequence continues at coordinate 19,213,348 of ML675617.1, read as the reverse complement.
GCCTTCCAACCCAGGTAGACATGAGGAAATTCTACAGAAATGCCACAGAAAATTCCAGGCTGCCAGACTCATAGAATATGAAAAGTCACCAAGTAAAATCGCAGTCTAGTTAGAACCCCTGGGTAAAATCCATGGGAGTTTTGCCGTTGACTTCAATAAGGCCAGGATGTCATGCCATTAGAATTAGTCAAATACAGTTTGCCACTACTATGTAGTACTCCTTTAAATCACTATTTCGCTCAGGGAAATGTCCCAAGTTAGCGGAACACCTCAAATCTCAGCCTCCTGAGACTTAGTTCTGAGGTACAGGAAATAACCAACATCTTTGCAGATAATGTCTGCAGAGAATAATTATATACGCCGGCTTGCATTTTCAAAGGCGCCTCAAAGATGGAGGCTAGACTTGGTGCCTAGCTCTTTTAGGGTCTTTTGAAAATCCTACCTTAAACTCTCAACATGCATGGGGCTCAGGGAAGAACCCAAGGAGGAGTCTCTGAAGCAGCTTCTCCTTCAGTTGTTCTGAAGTTCTGGTCAACAACCTGGAGTGAGAGCTTCAAGCCAGTACACTCTCAAGGCAATCAAATTATGACTACAGAATGATGTGCAAGTGTTGACAGAATTAGTGACATGCCTGAAATGGACCCAGTTTGTAATATGAGTGAAAGAGTGCTGGGAAATCTAGAAACCCACCAACATTTTTGACTAATGTAAGGTGAAGAATTTAAGCAATTGTTAAGGGACCAATATAAAAATCAAAATCAATCAAATGCCATAATAGGATTACATATTTATGAGGCCTCTTTTTTCAACTTAAAAACACCAGGAGGCTGGCTTTAAACAGGAAAGAACCCTCCCTAAGACTTCCCCTCAGCTAATGAGCTCATCCTTCCAAAACCTGCTTTTATTTTGGCACAATGAGACCGTCTAGTGTTCTAAAGTAACATGAGACACCTGCGCATGACGTACTCACAGGACAACAGACCTACTACACCTGACAAACAAAAGAGTGCCGAGCACATCTCTGTCTCCCTTCCTTTCCCACCCCCCAATTCCTGGCAGCACAGAAATACCATTTTGCTCATAGAAAAAGAAAATAAGCAATAATCTCTGAGAAACCAGTATTTAATGACTGGTTTGGTAGTTAATGGCCTGAGGCACAGCCTATGGCCATTAAAGCTCTGTAAAAAACTATAATCATTAACTATACTCAGCTGAATTGAGAATTTCTGGGAAAGTGGACAAAAATCACATCAGATGATGCTGTTTTTTTGTCTTTTTACATTCAGATATATTATAAAAGAAAATATCAGGGCTGTAAACTAGATTAGGTCAGTTAATAATTACAGCACAAGGCGCACCAGCACCACAGACAAATTGTACCATTTCAGGTTAGTACAATCTAACTATACAGACAGGGACAGATTCTCATTTATAGCAAAGGCTCTTTATATCATTCCAGCAGTGTAAAGGGGTCTCCAAGTGGGATGTTTGTATGAACAGGAAATGTGGCACCGCACTGCAAAAAGCTCTTTTTCACTGTCAGAGTGGCATAAAAGAGTGTTAGTGTACATGAGACCGAAGCCCACCATTATAAAATAATTCAAGATAACACATTAGTTGATTGAGCTCCAGTTCACCATAAATCATGAGATCATTGGGGTTGATATATTAGGATTATTTAGATATATAATTTAAATAATCCTATCTCAATAAAGGTAAACACATAGGAATTATAAATGAAATAAATCTGAAGCAATACAGGATGAGAGGTGGGGGTGGAAAAAACCTCAAGAGGGTTAGGAGATAATGAAGATTATAGTTCAATATTGGGATTATGATGTTAGTTCTTTATTTCAATAAAACTGGAAAGAGATCTTTTATATCAGGGACAGAGCTTAGCTGTAAGGACAGAGTAATCTTCTGGGAATTATGCATACAGGCTTGACATCATATTTATTGGATGGCTGATGAACTGGAAAACTCCAGGATAGCCTGGTTTTAATTTGTAATCTTAATTTTCATATAAATCGGTACAGTTGGGTGGGGTGGGGGAGATAGACAGAGAATAACTTTGATGCTGTGCTAGTGTTGTAATATTAAGACCATACTGATCTAAGTCTGCAGTTGTAAGTCATTTAGTATCTGATCCTGTCTCTTTGTCTATCCATCTGTCTTTTATATATACATAACATTTCTTTTTTAAAAAGCATTTAACAACTATGCCAGGACCAGAAGAGACCATGCGAGTACAATCATCTCTCACCTCCTCAGAGAATGATCTACAGTAAATCTCCTTATCAGCGGTTGCATACATACACAGTTAATACGGAAGGCCTCACCTCAGCAAATGGCAGACTGCTCACCAGAACGTGGTAGTGCAAATAACGATGGACCAGAGGGGTCTAGCACACTGGGCTTAATTCCAGCCCCCCCTCTTTGATCTGACAAACTCTGAATTTGTTGGCCTTCAGAGGACGATGCAAAGCACGTATATTTCCTGTCAGCAATATTTTCAGATGTGGCTACCTAAAGCTTGGCCCCTAAATTCATATTCCACCACCTCAGCAGAGGCCCTGACTTTTAGAGGTCTGGATGCCCACAGCTCCCATTGCTGACCTGTCTGGGAGCTGAAAGGAGATGTGACAGAGTGCTGGGCACCAGCAGCTGATCCAGTACTCTGGTCATTGTAACTCCAATTGATTACTACACAACAGACCCAGGGTTACCACCTGGCCGGTTTTTCCATGCACTTTCCAGTTGCCAGAAACATAATTTAATCTGCTGGGTTTGGTTGGGTTTTTTTTACATGGGTCTAAAGATTTGCGTTATCATCACCATGCACTTGGGTATCTATATTAAAAGTTTCTGTGTCCAGCTAAAGAGGCTGCAGTGTTCCACTTCCACAGTTTAAGCAATAACAGGTCAAAAATGTTGAAAACACAGCCACTGTCTGCCCACCAACCCGCAAGCACACCATGTGTGAGAGAGGGAGGGTCTGAGTCGCACGAGAGTGAGAAGATGTGCAATGTTATCAATCTTACCTATATGCATTATCTGTGGAGATACTGTAAGTGGCTATTGAGGGGTGGGTGGGTTGTGAAGTTGCCTTGTGGTTGGGGTTGCGGCAGGCTTGCCTTGTAGGTGGGGATGCCAGTTTTTTTGCATTTCAAAGGTGGTAACCCTAAACAGACCTCATTAAGAAGAGCTGTGCCTAACTGATGGGTGGAGGAGAGCTGGGAGGCTAATTAAGCCATTGAGCTGAGGATACAAAAAGGCACAGGAAGGAAGTAGAAGCAGGGAGAGGGAGAGAGAGAGACAGAGACACGCTTGCTTGTTCTTCCCTGTATACCTCGGGATCTGGGGGCATTCTAAGACCATAGCTTTAAGGCTGAATAGTGTACAAGTGTGGTTGGAACCAACATTGTAAATAAACTGCACCAGGTGTTTTTTCAGCATGAAGGAGTCTGAGCTGTTTGTGGATTTGAGAAGAAACAGGAGTAAGCAAAGCCCTGTCACAGGAGAATTGATCAAAACCCAGAATTTCCATTTCACTGGAAATTTCAACGTTTCAAAATTAGTTTTCATTCCAAACTGAGTCAACGTGTCAAACTGTTTAATTATAACACAAACGGGTGCCCCTGAAAATATAAGGCATTGCAGTCAGTACCAAGTAGCTGCTGCTCTTAATGTTTTCAAATTTAAATAAAATATTTCAATTATATTGTCACATTGTGATAGGAGATAATGAACAAATCTGAATATAAAAATGACAAAACGATAAAATTTAAGATTGAAATGAAAATTTGAAATGCTATTTTTGACACAAACATTTTATATTTTCTGAAACAAGTTTTACAAAATAATTCTTTTTTCAAATTTGAATTTTTTTTTGCATGGAAATTTTACAATTTCATGAAAATTTTTAGTTCAATTGAAACAGCTTTTTTCAAACAAAAAATTTGAACAAAAATTTTCCAACCAGCTTTTGCTGTGAATACTCCATATTTTTAGTAAGATATCACAAGAGTTTTTTCCTCAAGCTGGTGTATGCTCTCTCTCTCTCCTGTATTCCACTCTCAGAAGCTCTATGGCTTTCCAGTGGGTCAGAAGTACATCCCCTCTACCCTTAGGAGAGCACACAGGAACTGAAAACCAGAATCGTACTTTACAGTCAAGATGGACTTCAGCAATCAGCAGATTTAGTAGGATGAGCCAGATCTCCAGCTTGTGTAAACTGGCAAAGCTCCACTGTTGTTATTTACATTACAGTACCACAGAGAGCCCTCCCAACCCCACCAGGATGAAGGCTCTGCTTTGCTAGATTTGCATGATCTAGAGACAGTCCCTACCCCGAAGACTTTACAGTCTAAATAGTCCTGACACACAAAGTCTGGGAGAGGCACAGAGAGGTAAGGTGACTTGCCTTAGGTCACACAACAGATTAGTTCCAAAGCTGGTCTTAGAATACTAGTGTCCTGACTCCCAATTCAGTGCCCTATCCACTAGACCATATTTCATCCCTGCTTTCAATAGAGGCTTCAATTCACTTCACTGGAGCCACACTGATCTACACCAGCTAAGGATCTGATCCATTATCTAAATTTTGGGCCAGTTCTTATTCTTTCAGAAGTGATTAGTCATCCTTAATTTCATTTCCCCTCCCCCCATTCACTCCTACCCTTTGCCATAGCGTCCTACTTGAGGAGAGGAAGAAGTAAATGGTTATTTGCCAGTGTCTTAGTCCTCAGAGTGCAACGCAAAAGTGATATGAGAATTGAAACAGACCACTACTGCGGTCATAATCCCCAAAGGAAAGCACACTTGTCTTCTAAACAGTTCTGTCAAACTGGATTTATTTGTATGGAAGAAGAAAAGTAAAGCATCGTTTACATAAATAACATTGAGTTCTGCGTTGGACAACTATCAAGGATGAGTAACTGCTCCAGAGCTGACATATTAAATCAATCAGTAATACTCCAATGAATAAGAAATGGGCTGAATATTCCACACCAACCCCCATCAACCCATAATCTCTCTCTGATTCTTGATGAGGTAACAAAATACACAACATTCATAGAACAGCTGCTTTCATAAGGACAGCAATAATGAAAAAAAAAACCTCCCAGAATTCCTCAACACTTTAACATCAAAACAAGATTTGCTGGGAGAAAATTAAAATGCCAACAAGATTTATATTTACCTATGCAGATGTCCTGCAGTCCTAAGCTTTAAAACATGCACTATTACATTAGAGCACAGGGAAGAAAAAAAGACCCAACCTTATTTCATCTTCAAAATATACAGCTATTGTAAAATGAAGGGAACAGGCAAAGTTATTTTTATTGAAAAAAAGAATAGTATCACAATGGAGAGTGAGTGAATGACAGAAAACAACCTGATACTCAGGCATAATCTTAAAGTGTGGATTTATTTATTTTATTAGTATCAAGGATACCTTATATAAAACTAGTTGCTCAACTACTGCTTTTGGTTCTAAGGGGTGGCTGCAATGCGCCAAGTGAAATATTACAGAGACATGCATCCTCTCATTTTCCCACTTCTAACCTGGTCACATGCACCTTCTTCCTCAAGTCTTCCTCTCTACCTCCTACCCACCCCCACCCCCGCCGATTCCTAACCCTCTCCACCCCAGAAGATCCACTGAGTCACTAAATGGAATTAGTTCAAGGAATAGCTATAGCTGAGCCAACAAGTAACCGTGATCACATTATAATTAACAACCAACATCTTCACAGGAAGGATCATTCCAAAAACTAGCATTTCATCAAAATAATAGAAAAAGGAGAACCTGATGACATAATTTATTCACACTTTCAGAAAGACTTTGCGAAAGTCCCTCACAAGAGGCTATTAAGGAAATTTAAGTAGTTGTGGGCGTGAGACATATGGTTCAGTTATGAATTAGAAAAAGAGACGAGACAGAGGGGAAAAATAATAGGAACAAATGTTAAATTATCATAATGGTAGAAGATTAACAATGAAGTGCCCAACGTACTACAATCAAAGTTTTTTAATGTATTCTGTAATTATTTTGAAAAGGAAGTGAACTATAAGGTGGCAGATGACATCAAATTACTTAGGTTAATCATACCTGGAAGAAGATGGTGATGCAATTCAGAGAGACCTAACCAATGAAATTTAGTGTTGACAAATATAAAGTTATGCACATTGGAAGAACTAATTGGAACAACTCATGTATATCACTAGGTTCAGTCTGGGTTCAATAGACTGTTGCCCATCTGAAGAGTTGAGGATAATGTTCTGGACAGCTCAAAGAAAACCTCTGCCCAATGTGCAGTGGCAGTAAAATAAAAAGCAAACAAAAATTTGGAATGGATAAAAAATGAGATGGAAAAGAATACTGAAATATTATAACAATGTTATTGTATAGATCAATGGTGCACCCTCACCTGGAACATAGCATTCACCTCTGGTCGTTCCATCTCAAATAAACTATAACAGAAATAAAAGAGGCCCAGATACAGACATTGGAAATAATTAGAGGTACAGAAGGACTTCCATACAGACAGAATTTTTTTTTTTAAATTGCAATGGTCTCAATTAGAAAGGAAATAATTGGAAGAAATGGGAGACAGTTGTACAAAATAATGAATGGTATCTAGAACTCATTATAGACTCTTCCTACAAAGGTAAGGTTACACTAAATGAAACTGGAAGGCACCACAGTTACAATTGATAAAGGAAATATTTGTCATGAGGGAACCTATCCTTGGATCGCCTCCTCATGTCAAGACATATCACAGTTATCCTTGGCTCCAGCGCCTCCTGCTGGCAGCCCACCTCTCACTTTGGCCCTTCACCCCAGTCCAAACTCCCTCCAGAGTAACAAAAAAGGTTCCACTGAAAGTTCATAAAACTTCCCTACCTGAAAGATCCTTCGGACCCCGTGTGGTCTTGCATGCCCCTTCCCCAGGGGCTGGTAGGAGAACACAGGCCCGGCCCCTACTCTGTGTTCCAGCACATGGGCTCTGTACTAAGCGGCTAGAGTCTGCTTCTTCAGACGTGCTGCTGTTTCCCTGGGTCACTTCCTACCTTTGAGCCCCTTGTGCTGCTTCCCTGCAGCCCATGTGTAATACAGATTCCCTTTGGTTCTCAGGCCTCTCTGGATTCTCCCTAGGTCCTCCCAGCTTCTTCTTTCTCTGCTAAACTAACCACACTTCCACTCCTCTCGAATTCCACTGAAGCACTTTTACTGACCCTACTTTAGGGCTACCCCCACCTCCCCGCAGGACCCTAAACTATTCCCTGTGAATCCTTTTGCCTGGCTTCTAACCTGTTGAAGCCCTGTCCCAGGGCTCCTTGCCCCTGGACTCTGACCTGCTCCCTGTGGACTCTCCACGGGAATGTCCTACCTCCTCTGCAGAACCTAGTAAGTTCACTCTTCGTCCTTATAAGACCCAGGAGCCTAAGTATGCTTACCTAGCTCTTCCCGCTCTGGCCAGGAGGCAGTCAATCAATCAACTGGTGTGCTAATTGGCACTTAACCCTCTTGTCTAAGAGGTGACAGGTGTAAACCCGATTACCAAATTATTAACTTGTGGCTCTTTCTACCACAATATATCAGTGAGGTTAAGACCTTTGTGGGTTTCAAAAAAAGGATTAATGCAGAAATCCACAATTATACTAGCGAGGATGAAAACTTGTTTTGGAATGAATAGAAACCTTCATAGTTTACTCCACAAATTAGCAATAGGTTTAGGAAGAAACTTCCCCCCTAGTTCATGTATTCTATGATTGTCCATTATGGGATCTCTTGAATCTTCCACTGAAGCATTTGGATCTGGCCACTGTCAGGATCCAGTTATAGGATCAGATGGATCACTGGTGTACAGTATTTCTTCATAATCTGAACTGTGTGCAGAATATATTAATCCCATGAGCTTCATGGACATTCATTTTACAAATTAGCTCTCTCGGATAAATTGGGGTCCTTGGAGATGTTAGATTAACACATTTTTTTAGAAAAGTCATCATAAATGCAGTGAAAACTGAAAGGAGAAAAGTTTGATTCTCTAGAACATGGAATGATATCATCTGGACAAGCAAAGACTGCATGATGGTAAGAAGAGATAGAGCTTTCAACTGATTTTTGTGCTTAATTATTAGTGACTTTGTGTTTCCTGCTGTTTAGTGACTTCAAATGCCTTCTTAGTGAGTAAGGAAACACAAACTGGAAACTCATCTCCTAACTCCTGTGTTTGCATGAAGCATTGCCCATCACATTCTTTCTTACCAGCAGTGAACAGAAGCTGAAATACATCCTCAGTGACAGCCAAGAGCCAATGAAGAGACCCAGAGCATCATTCAGCAAGAAACAAACAAGTGCTGGCAAAAAGCCTGAGAACATCCCCTGGGGATGGACAGTACACTTGCTGGTAGAGAACAGCATAGACTTTCCTGGGTCAAGAGAGCACCTCGGAAAGTTTTTTGTTGGCCTTGTGAAAGTATTTGAAAAGTGTGGGAGAGTAGTGGGTGAAGACTAATTAAACACGGGAACAACTGACTAAGGGTCGTGGTGGATTTTCCATCACTGACCATTTTTAAATCAAGATTGGATGTTTTTCTAAAAGATTTGCTCTAGGAATTATATGGGGGAAGTTCTATGGTCTATGTTATACAGGAGGTCAGACTAGACGATCACAATGGTCCCTTCTGGCTTTGGAGTGCAAGAATCTATAGGAAGCGTATTCCATTTATTTGTTGCTGGAAGCAGATAGTCACAGGTGTGAGAATCTTACACGAACTGTTGGCCTGATATGAATGGCCACATGAAAGATGTGAAATGCCCTTCGGTCCTGACCATGCCCCAAGAAAAGGTCAAGTGTCCTTTAGTATGAATTATGGTGAATTGTGTTAGAATCAGGGAATCCTTTGTGAGCAGCTTTAAAGGGGATAATAACAGAGTCTCTGAAGCACTGGACACAGCTGAAAACACTGGCTACCTCAATATCCAATTAAATTATTTGATTTCTTTCTAAACCTGCCTCTCTCAAAGGAAACCAGCCTTAGATTGACTTATACTGTAAACTCTATGGGGCAGGGACTCCCTTTTTGTTCTGATTGTACAGCACCTAGCTCAATGAGGTCCTGTCCATGACTGGGGCTCCTACTAATGACCTCAATACAAATAAATAACACAACAACCACCCAGCAGAAGAACTGAGGTCCTCAGAAGAAATCACCGATCCAGGAATGATAACCCAACACAAGTGGGCGTGATCAAACAATTTTATGTCACATCTGGTGAGCAATGATGACATTTCATGAGCATTGAGAAAATGTCCTATGTTGTTATTACTTAGTGGTAGTGAATCTAATATGCATACATAAAAAAAACATTGCTATATAGTGGCGACTGGGTGAAGCTGCTTAAAAACTGCTTGCACAAAAGAGATGTGCTGGATGTCTCATAGGAGCGGGAGTTTAGGAGAGATTTCCAGCGCTAACTGCTCTTGGATGTGATGGAAATACTACAAGGAAAGCTCTTCCCAGGGATGTAGGCACTTCTGCTTCCAAACTCAATTTGAACAAAAGAGAGTATCAAGCTGCAATCCATTTAGAAAAATTTTACTCAGTATTCTAAAGTGTTCCCATAAATTTGGGTGAAATCTCTCACGACTGACATTAATTTTTTAATTCTGAATTTGTCAACTACAAACCCCCACATCAGTAACAATCCATAAAGAAAGGGGAAAAGTGGCTAGACATTAACAGAATTATTAATAATAATAATTTGTATTACAGTAGAGGTCTATTGGCCAACTGAGATCAGGGCCCAGTGTGCTAGGTGCAGTACAAACAGTGTAATGAAGAGTTCCTGCTCTTAAGCGTTTACAATCTAAATAGATATGACAAAGGATAGGGACAAGAGATTACTGTACAGTCTGAAAAGTTTATGTGAGTTACACTTTTCCGGTGTGAAAGCTTTAAGTAGGATAGAGACAGGCCCAAACTGGAATTTCTAAACCAAATCCATTCATACCATAAAGGATGTTCAGATTCAAAACCCCCGATCTAAACCTGCCCTATGGGTTTTTTCTGGGTTGGATCCAAAACTGGAAGAAGATCTAATTTTTTTTTCTAGTGCACACAAAATCCCACAGGAACAGATGGACACAGAGACTCTTGTAAGATTTCTGCCCAGGGATGCTCAGACCACAGTACTCAAAATCCCATATTCATATGGCTGTGAGATGAAGTTCAGCTAAGCTTCCAAGCTTCTCCAAACCAAACCTCTGAACCCTTCTGATGTCCCCAATGCAAGCTGACTTGAACACATGATCAGTAGTTGTCACATGCAATATGAGTGGGGACAGTTGGAAGCTCAGTTCAGATAGGGGTCTGGGAAGGAGGGCAGGAAATATTTGAAAAAAATACATTAACATTTCCACTCTCTCTCTCTTTTCTTGGTACTTACTTTCTTCTTATCCATTTTTTCTGCTCACACACAGATTCTGATTTCCTGAAAACATGTTGTTTCATTTGTAAGTATTTGCCATATAGTTTTGATAAACAATTGTCAGTTTGTGGCTTATCTGCAGACTATTCAACTACTCAGAACTGGTTTCTTGGACTGTATGATTGGTCAACAAAGTCAACTGGTTTCTTTTTACACAGATGGATAATTAATGAAGAATAGTGAATAATGAATACTCCTGTATCCTGTGGAACATGTGCATCGTTGTTTTTATGCCTGAAGAACAAGCCATTCCCAAATGTCCTTGTGAACAGAAACCCACTGTGACTGCAAACAAGCAAATAAAATAGAGCATGAACATGGTCAAATCTTTCACAAACACTGTTTCAGTAACTGGCCATGATGAACACCACAGATGAACACCACAGATGATGATGAACACCACAGAAATCCCTGTAAATAAATGAATCTATATCTATGCACAGATCTATATAAAGGAGGAATGAGCATGTGCTTACGGCACTGGACAGGCACTAAAAAGATCTGGATTTAAGTCCTGGATCTGTCACAGACTTTCTGTGTGAATTTGTGCAAGACGCATAATCTTTGTGGGCTTCAGATCCCCGTCTGTAAAGTGGGGGCTATTACCCTTCCTTTCTCCCACCCTTTGTCTTCCCTATTTAGATTATAAAATCTTTAGAGTAGAGCCTGTCTCTTAATAGGAGTCTGTATATCACCTAGCACAATGGAGCCTTGATCTTGGCTGGGTCCTCTACATGCTGCTGTAAAATAAATAATAAAGAAGACGACAAAAGTAAAGATCAATTAACATTTTCTTTCAATGAGCATTAAGTGCCAGAGTCACTTTGCACCAAATGATTCATCTACCACATCAACTCAGTTGTGAATATATTCATAATTACAGTCCACCGTGAGCTGTCTCTGCTTGATATTGCCTCCTGTTCCATTCCCACCAGGGCAAGCGGGAGTAGGTAAAAGCTCCTTGGGATTCCAGCTGTAATCTTTCTTCCTTATGCCATCCCTCCTTGCAGTTATAGTTTCACTCATTCCAACCTCTCTAAGATGAGCTTTATTTTGGCTCTCGTGGCAAAAACTCAGAGTGCTAAGTAGCTTTCCCACTTTCTGTCTAATCCTCCTATTTATCAACCTGAAGATTCCTCAGCTTTGCTAATCTCTCTTGAAAGCTCATAATCCTGATAAGAGATTTTCAAAGCATGCTAGAGTTAAACAAACTACTTAATTACTGCTGTTTGGAACATTTGGCCTAATTTTGCACCTTATGGTCCAGCTCAGCAAGGGCTTGAATGGTACACCATTTAGCTGGGAAATCCCCTTGATTTCAGCCCTCTTCCTCTCTATATACAATTATTTGCAGCAAGGGAGATATAGGTTAGCTATTAGGAACAACTTCTTAACTCTAAGGATAATTAAGCACTGGAATAATCTTCCAAGAGAGGTTGTAGAATCCCCACCACTGGAGGATTTAAGGATAAGTTAGCCAAACACCTGTCAGGGATGGTCTAAGTCTACTTGGTCCTTCCTCAGTCCAAGATCAAATCAAGATCAAAAAGGTAATTAATGTGAAGATCAACCTGTTCTACCACTTGCCATTTTCCATTTCCATGTTCTCAGCCAGTCCGACCACAACCACAGCAACTATTCTTATTAATATAAGTAGCGCCTAGCGGTCCCAACTAAAGATTGTGCTAAGTGCCTCCTGCACACATAGTAAGTGACAGTCCCTGCCCTGAAGAGTTTACAATCTAAATGGACATAGGTGGTAAGAAAAGAACCGAGCTTTTCTGAATCCCAGTTCAACACACTCTCTTTAAGACCACATTGTCTCTCTAGTGCCATTTCAACACCAATTAACATAACTGAATCTACAGTCATTTTTTTACCTGGGGAGTTAAATCAATGCTAAAATGTTTTTATGTTGCATTTTCAGCATGTCACAGTTCCCTTCTTTGGCCCACATTCTCCTCTAGAACACGGGTGTGCAGCTCCTACCCGGATGCTTATGAAGTCCCGCCTTGAACCACTTGGTCATGGAACTCTCATGAGATCAGCCTTGATCATGAGATTTCCAGTACTTCCTGGTTTTCGTGAACTCAGAAATACAAAGTGCCAGATTGTGATATTAAAGCAGAAGTCTGAACTGGGGGCTGTGTAGATAAGCACCACCCACTGGTACGACAGCTCCCAGAACTCCCCAGCTCAAGAACATCCATTGTGTTAACCTTTAGGAGAGTACCATCCTCTCTGCTAACCGGTACAGCCAAGGGCCTAGCCATGGTCCTGTTGGGGGGTAATTTGCACCTCAGGCGATGCTAGGATGCAACAGTCCCTGTTCCTGGAAGAGTGCAGGGACTCTAATTGTGCCTGGCCCCTGCATAGGGGTGTGAAAGTCTTCTTGCACCTTCTCCACTGTACGCATCCATTCATAGGCCATCCATAATCTGGGCCCAGAAGAACAGGCCTAACTGACATCAGAGTCTGGCAGAGTGTGCACATCTGTGAGTTAACAAAACTTTTTCAAACAGCACCAAATGTTCATGTTTGATTTTCATCAAGTGCTGGAGAGAGATTTGGATCAGTTATTTTGTCATCTATCAAAACTGTTTGACCCATTCTATTAGCCCACTGAGCACTCTTTAAACATGCCAGGTAAGTCTAGCAGGGCATGGCAGCTGTACTACTGAATGAACCTAGCACGTCCTAATTTTCAACTCGTTTCAGTGAAACAAACAGCAGCAAGTCAAGTGGTGCACCTAAGCAGAAGTAGAAACATCGAAAAGCTCATTTCCATAAATGCAGGCTTTTGTTGCCACTCATCGGCTAGAAAACTGGGACACAGAGGCAACATTCCTCCTCGTGATCCCAGAAAATAAAGCCATAATCAAAAATAGACATAAGGAATGTAATAGAAATAGGATATTTTCGCATTTCCAGATGTAAACCCAGCCATGACAAAGCTTCTGCTTGATACCTGTGTTTCCAGGAGTAATTTTGTACATTTTTTAGCATAATGGCTCTGGGCATTGGTGGAGGATACTATCTGCAGCACTTGCTACTTTTGTACAAAAATCATAGCTTGTTCTCCCACTGCTATCACCCTGCCGGGGCTAACAGGTGCACAAGAATGTGTGTCCATGATCTCTTACCCAATCCATCCACAAGCACCATTCTGTGATGTATAGTCCTTCCAACGGCGCTAAGGGATCTCCCCTCCATGCATGGAGTGCTAGCTGCACAGATTCATAGATTCTAAGGCCAGAAGGCACCTTTGTGATCATCTAGTCTGACCTCCTGATTAGCGCAGGCCAAAGACCTGCCCCAAAATAATTCCTAGAGCAGAGCTTTTGGAAAAACATTCAATCTTGATTTAAAAATTATGAGTGATGGAGAATCCACCAGAGCCCTTCATAAATTGTTCCAATGGTTAATTACTCTGACTGTTAAACATTTACACCTTATTTCCAGTCTGAATTTGTCTAGCTTCAATGTCCAGCCATTGGATCATGTTAGACCTTTCTCTGCTTGATTGAAGTGCCCATTATTAAATATTTGTTCCCCATGTAAGTAATTATAAGGCTGCCTCCAGTGTGGGGGTGCCATGGGAAATGGGTTCACTGAAACGTGGCCCTGTGCATCTATGTTGAAGCACTGTCATTTGGTGAGCTCCTTCACCAGCCAGGAACGAACCAGTGCCACATGCCCAAGTCTCTTACAGGCCCTTGCCTCAGGCACAGATTATTATTCAAACACAAAACAAAGCTAGTCCCCTGGCAACAGCAGCCTTTTCCCTTACAACTTTCTCCATCCTGGAAAAAGACCTTTCCTTTGAACCCTTGATGAATCATGTAACAGGCAAACAGCCCTTAACACTTTCCTGGCTGTTTTACCTTGCCACATATTTAGCTCACCTATAATTTAACCCACCACAAGTAATTATTAATATTGGTTTCTGAGGCACCCATTCATCTGACCTTAAGGATGTGCTTAAAGTTAAGCATGTCACGTGAGTCACCCCTTTGAAGCCAATGAGACAGCATGAATGTGCACTTAAAATCAAGCCTGTGTTAAATTCCTTGCTGAATTAGGACCTACATTGTTGGCTTCAGATTGTCAAAAATGCCATGAATAAATGACAGAGTGATTGTCAATCACCTAAGTGGTTTAAAGGGGAATTTGGAAAGGCTAAAAAATGTCACATCTTTTATTGAAGATAACTGTGCGTTGAATCAACATTGGCAATACTTTTCATAATAACTGCATTCACAAACTTTGCTGTTCCACTTAATATGCTGCCTGAGAGACAGCTTTGGTTTTGTTTCCTTCCAGACAAAAGAAGAGATAGACAGCTAGAAAGAATTTGAATGCCCATGCAATCTCAGTGTAATATCTTTTTAATCAAGAACAACAGGTTAATCTGAGCTTTTGAAATATTATAATCATAGAACATTTATATATATGCTTGATTCATTCAAAAACTGGACACGAAAATACCTAATCCTATAAAGCTACAGAGATTTCTGATCAAAGTGTAGCAGGTAAATCAAACCTGAAATGATTGTATTAGAAAAGAAAGGTTACTGTAATATTCTTTTTTATTAAGTAACACTGAAGCAGATTTCATTGAATCTTGCTCTCTAATTCCCATCTGGAAAAGCATTACTGTGGCAATGAACAGGTTTGAAGGGATGCCTTTTTTATGACATCTGTAATGTAAAAAGCAACCTTCAGAGGAGGCTTAATTCCTCATCCACCAGCAGGTACTTTGCATACAATCACTACTGTGCTGATAAAAGTCACATATTCAGGATACCCAACCTATTTGATTTGATAAGATTGTATTTATCCTCTGTTTTGTCTGTCATGTTCCTTCTTCTCTTTGACCCTGCTTACATGGGCTACATCCAGGTGGATGACTGGTTGTAAAAAAAGGACATGCGTTTTTGTAGAGATACTTTTGTACATGCAGCCATCCACCTGCTTTATCCTTTATTAATACATATTATTTATACAGTGCCGTTGGTGCTTCCTGTACTTATACAGACAAATGAAACAAGTCCCTGATCCGAGATGCTTGTAGTCTACAAAGGCCCCATTCTGCTACCCTTATTCATGTCGAGTGGCATTTACTCATGAAATGAGCCCCACCAAACTGTTTCATTGAGTAGGTTTCCATTGGAATCAGTAGAAATGCCCACAAAAGTACTGCTCAGCATGAATAGGAACTGCAGCCAGCAACAGGCCCTAAACTTAAGGCATCAAGGAATGACAATAATCAAAGGATTCAACCGTGCCTTACGGGAATGATCCGCTAGCCACTGAAGTCAACTGGAGCCTTTATTCAAACTTGAACAGGCACCGGATCAGGCATTCTATGTGAAGCTCAGCATTGGGGACGGTCACAGCCACTCTGGACAAAGGGAATTCTGTCTTAGTTAGCGCAAAGAGAGAAGCACCAGAAGAGATTCATCTCCCTCCATTCGTGGGCCCTGTAAGCCAGTGACAAAAATTATTTTTCTGGATCCCAAGTTCCCTCCACTCAAACTTGGACAAGTGATATCTGATATATTCCTGCACTTGCCTGGAACAATGCCCTACAGCACTAGCTGTGTTAAGGGTTTTATTTTCCAGCTAATTAAAATCTGCCATTAGGATAACGAGACTAAACAACAACTCCCCGCCCCAAAAGACTCTCAAACTTCACAAACATTCAAGGATTAGGCCCTGATTCAGCAGAGTACTCAAGCACGTGTCTAACTTTACACACACGGGCAGTCCCATTGACTTCAGTGGGACTGCTCAGGTACCTACATGCGGTTTAATAGCTTGCCGAGTCGAACCTTTATTCCTGCCACACTGCTGTGAAGTGTCATCCCTGTTTTACAGGCAAGGAGCGGAGGCAGGGAACAGTAAGAGTGACTTGCCCAGGATCATACACCGTGTATATGACAGAGCTGGGAATAGTCAGATCGTCTGAAACCCAGTCCCCTGCTAGAACCATGAGCCAGTGTTTCCTGTCTTGTGCATAACTATTGCTTGACAATGCTCTGGAGGCAGCAGCCTCATGTGCAATGTCCGTAAGAGAGTCACGTCAAAAAGGAACTGCCAAACACATCAAGACCTTGGCTGAAGGAGACCAGAGGGGAGAGAGAGAGAGAGAGAGAGACACACACACACACACACACACACACACACACGAGAACATGATTATATACGTACTTTACAGATAAAGTAACATAATGGTCCCTGCTCTGAGCTTATATGATCTCACATGCTATGTGTTTGTATGTATGTGCACCCAAAGGACTCTCATACAATCTCAGTGACGCCCAGCACAAGCAAGGGCCTGAGCCAGTCTGTTGATGGACTCACTGAGGCTGGGTCTACCCTGACGGTGGCAAATTCACCACCGTCACATCGATTGCTCTGGATCGACTGAGCGGTCTGTATAGACGCGCTCAGTCGATCCAGGAAGCGACGCAGGAGAACCACTCCCGTAAGCGGAGTAGCGCTGCGTCGAAGGGAGCGCTGTTCCCTTCGACGCAGCGCAGTATGGACACCATGCGGAGGAGACGCTGCAAAGTCGACGGAAGATACGCAAGTGATTTACGTCACTTGCATATCTCCTGTTGACTGCCGCCGAATCGCCAAGGTAAGTGTAGACCGGGCCTTAGCTATCCTGTCTCCTTCAGCACATAATCACAATGGTGACTGTACATCTTTACCTTTATCCAATAAAATGCATCTTATCAGCTCCCCTATTCTTTCTAAAGCCTAGAAATGCTGCTGACCTTGCATAAGCTTATTTTTTTCTTCTTCTTACAACATATTAATTATTGTTCTGGCACCTCTGCTCTCCTCATGAAACCAGTGAAGCATGAAATGCCTCCATGCAGAGTATTATTTCACATTTTGCACCTCATGTATTAATTACTTTTCTGTTTTTACTAATTTCTGCAGGAAAAAAAGAATTAACTCATGTAGCCCATAAGAAAGAACTAGCATGCCAACAAGAAGAAAAACAGCTAAACAGTCTCATCTGCTGTTTGTCTCTAGGACTCTCTTGCAAACTAAGGCTACATCCACCCCAACTTCCTAAACTGCACTGTTGTGCACCCTATTCAAAAGTGCGCTACATTATTTATTGTTAGAAATGTTACAGGTGGAAAATGTATGACAGTTTGGAAGCAGCATGGGAGACCTTGCTGAAACACCCCACATTGGTCTTACTGAAGAAGAGGCAATCCATATCTGTGAGGTGAGATGTGGCAGCGGGGAAAGCGTGTGGGCTTGATTCACCACTGAGCTGCTCCAGTTTCATGGTGTTGTAGCTCCATGGATCAATCATAACACAGTTATGAACACTGTGAAGGTGTTCCACTAGCTGCAAGTGCGCCTTTTTGTGGCAGGTCTGGGAATTAGCCCTTTCCCCATCTGGTAACCTCTTCTGTTGGTTGCTTGTGCTGTGGCCCCCTCCCTCACGCTCAGTAACTTGGAGTACTCCCTCTCTTTGGCCCGGTCTACACTTATCTTGGCGATTCGGCGGCAGTCGACAGGAGACACGCAAGTGACGTAAATCACTTGCAAATCTCCCATCGACTTTGCAGCGTCTCCTCCGCGTGGTGTCCACACTGCGCTGCGTCGAAGGGAACAGCGCTCCCTTCGATGCAGCACTACCCCACTTACAGGGGTGGTTTTCCTGTGTCGCTTCCTGGATCGACTGAGCGCGTCTATACAGACTGCTCAGTTGATCCAGAGCAATCAATGTGACGGCGGCGAATTTCCCGCCGTCAGTGTAGACCCAGCCTTTGCTACTCAGCTTTGGACAGGTCATGATATAGTCCCCTCCTTCCGAGGTAACAAAAGCCTCCCAGAAAAGCTGTCCCGATGCTGTCTCAGATGGGCTTCTGTTCCACGTCTCCGGGTCCTGTGCCACTTTCCTAGTGGCCAGTAGGGGAACTCAGGCCCACCCATTACTCTAGGCTCCAGGCCAGGGACCCTATGATTAGCAATCCAGATCTACTCAGTCTCGGACCCTGTTGTTGATTCCCTTAGCTATTTCCTACCTCTCCTTTCTTTCTCCTTGCCCGTCTCTGGTTTATCCCCCAAGATTTCTCTGCTCCTTCTCAACCTCTGGCTGAACTTCCTAGTCCAAGGCAGGATCCCAGGGTTTACTCTCCCCCTGCATTTTCTCTTTGTCCCTGGCTAACTCCATTTCCCTCATGGAAGTGAATCCTGACTTCCTCCCTGCAACCTCACCCTGCTCTCGCTTCCTGGTTTATAATCCTATCCCAGTTCCTTTCCCAGCTGGGCTTCACCTGCAGTTGGTGTTTGTCAATCCCTGGCTTCCCTCCAGGTGCATCATATAAGATTAACTGGCCACATTAACCTGCTCTGGGCTGGTGGGGGGGTACCCCATCACAAACTGCATCAAACTGTAATAATGCAGTGAGGAATCAGGCTGCAAACCAGATCCTCAGTTAGTGTAAATAGGCATAGGTCCTTTGGCTTTGGTGATCCTATGCAATTTCAGGGATGCCACCTTCCATGATTTGATGGTGATCATGAGTCTCGTGATTTTTTTTTCCTTTATGCCCCAGCTCCTGGGGTCATGTGATTATAAGAGAATCTAAGCTTTCATTTATATAAATAAAGTAAGTTTCTAATTCTCCATGTTCCAGACCAAAGTTTGATATCAAGAACCCTAAAGGCCCAAATTCCAGATGATAACATTATTTATTTATTTATTTATTTATTATTTTTATTTATTTATGATTATTTATTTATTTGTTTGTTATTTTTTAAAATCTTGTGAACTTGAATTCTGAATCATGAGATTTTAAAACAGCCCTATCTTCTTCTGACAATTCTTGAGTAGAAGAGTCATATGTATAGTCCCATGTATAAAAATTAAATACATTTTAAGAGCCAATGAGTGTTGCTGTCATGATTGTTAAGATGCCTTTGTATTAACTAGTGACAAAATAAAATGCTGTCTTTATCCACTTATTTTCCAAAACAATGTCATTTAAAATAATAGCACACACACATGCGAGAAGGAAGAAACATACCACATACAGGACCAGATTCTGCCAGCCTTAATCACACCGAATCTCATTATTCACCCTCACTCATACCAATTACTCCACAAGCGATGTCACTGATTTCAGCAAAACTTCTCACTGAGTAAAAGTTACAGTCTTTATTTACATTCTGCAGGAGAGAATTTGATTTCACTGACTCACAAGAATTTGGGGGGTTATTTGTGTTTTGTTTCTGCACAGACAATGCAAAATTAAAAGGCAAAATTATCCTGAAAAGAAAGCCATGGATTTTACACTCGATAAGCCTTTCTTTTCTTTTTAAATGCCAGTCATTCAGCCTGAACTGAGAAAATTAAGTGTGACATTTTGTGATTCCAGAGCTGCTGTAAGCAGTTATGACACTGCTGTAATGTACAATAAAGAATAAAGCTAACCTAAAAGACCTCAACCCCAATTTGCTAAAACAATACACCTCATTGGTTATTGAATAGCCAAAAAAAAATGGCTTCTCTGCACAAGGAACTTTACTAGCATTACCTAATGAGAAATTATTAGTTTAAAATTAGTCCATCAATAGGTCCAACTACTGCTGTTTATAATGCTATAGCTTCCTATTTTCTGAGTAACAAGACAAGGAACATTTCACCTGCGAAACAAAACATTAAAACTGAGATTTCAAAGGGATTTGGATGCCTAATTCCCAGTAAAATCAGTCAGAAGTGGCCATCCAAACCCATAGGGCAACTTTGAAAATCCCACCCTAAACATATTTTGTAGATTAAATCAGAGCTAAATATTTTGTTATCCATTTACTACTTAAAGGAGGCATTCACATCAGATTTCAAACTTCACTTAAAATGAAAGCACATTTTAAAATGCTTTTGCATTTTCTTTGAATAGTTAATTTATACCCAAATTCTTCCCTTTACTGAGTTCAGGGAGAGTTGTACATATATACCTTTATTCAATACAGCACTTAGGTATGCACTTTACTTTAAGCACATCCTTATGGCCATCTCTATTCAGCATTACACTTAAATCCATGCTTGGGATCTCCAGTACATGCTTAAAAGTGAGCACATGCTTAAATGGTTCATTGAATCAGGGAATTCAGTCCAAAGGGTCTAAATTAGAACATCAATCCAAGGAAATTCAGAGTTAAAATGAAAAGTACATCATCGTATTTCCATTATTTCTTTATCACGACAATGCATATTTTAAGAATGTCACAGATGCTTCTTAAGGTTCTTGGGTATTGGAGCAATTACAGTCAATGATTATGTCTATGAGGACCACTGAGTATGGTCATCACTAAATTACATTGATGCATTAAATAATAATTATAATAATTATTTGTATACACGTATGAGCATTTTATGTGCATTCCTGAAGTGCTCACTATCTAGTTCCATTAACGTTACCCAGATTAAGTATTGAATGACATGTCTCTACCACACCAAGGCTGCATTAGAAGAGCAAACACATCCAACTGCTGGGAAAGATTTTTTGGTTTGGTTTTGTTTTCATTTGTATTTACTTTTAATCACTTGTATAAAGTACCAGCTCTACGGGATCCAGGAGACTGGTTCAAATAAATAAAGGTAACAGCTGTCCCCAGTCCTCGCTGGCGGAGCTTGAAGCTGGAGTGAGGAGCTGCTGAAATCCCCGAGAATTTGAATGAAGCAATGAGAAAGCCTTTGCTGGTGCAGCAGCTGCATTGGGCGGCACTGCTAGAATACAGGATGATTTACAGCTAAGGATTCAAGGCCTCCAGTGTGTACAGGTAGGGTGAGCCCTTTTCACACACTAGCATCTCCCCACAGTATCCAAGGGCTTTTTGTTCTCCACCCTGGTAGAAAGGCACGTTGCTCTGTAGTTAGGCCCTGATCCTACACACAAGAGTAATCCCACTGAGTTCAATGAAGCAAACATCAGTGTCTGGTTTTGAGCTCAGAGCTGATTCTGGAATTGTTAAAATGGACATGCAACACGTTTAGTATATGGATATGAGTCAGCAGTGTGTCCTGGTTGCCAAGAAGGCTAATAGCATATTGGGTTGTATTAGCAGGAGCATTGCCAGCAGATTGCGGGAAGTGATTATTCCCCTCTATTCAGCATTGGTGAGGCCGCATTTGGAGTATTGTGTCCAGTTT
This sequence comes from Mesoclemmys tuberculata, assembly GCA_007922155.1. NCBI lineage: Eukaryota > Metazoa > Chordata > Testudines > Chelidae > Mesoclemmys > Mesoclemmys tuberculata. The sequence continues at coordinate 19,191,656 of ML675617.1, read as the reverse complement.
TGGGCCCCCCTTACTTGTCAACTCCGTGTTCTTGGGGAACCAGGGCACAAAACCCCTACACTCTCTCTGGCTCACCTGAATCCTCTCTCCCCCCCCTCGTCCTCACCTCTGCTTGAGCCAGAAACCAAAAGCAATGAAAAGGCAGTGGGAGACACACCTAAAGCCCTCCAAGCAAGGGTGAGAGGATTAAGGCAACTCCCCTAACCTCATCCACATCAAATATGTAAAAAGGAGACATCTAGATTAGCACATCGAAAGGAAAACAGAAACCCTCATCTACATCAAAGATGGAACAAGAATTAGCATACCGAATAGAGAACCAAGCAGGAACCTCACTGAACTCTGGGATTGGCAAAGCAGGGACGCATTGCATGGTGGGAGATCTCTGCTCCTGCTGTTAATGAACCCACATGTGCACACACCCAGCTCCACAGTTATCAGACCATTCTAGTTATTGATATCCAAAACACCATCTGCCTGATTGCATTGTGAGCTCCCTTGGAAGGAACACTGCTCATAGCCAGGAATGCTCCTGTTGTCCAGCATAAACAAAACCAATCTACTCCCTTCAGTCATTGGCTGGGCCTACACTGTCGGGAGCAAATCTGCCACCATCAGTCTGTGTAGACCCACTCAGTCAATCCAGAAATCGATGTAGGAAAACCACCCCGGTAAGTGGAGTAGCACTGCATCCACAGGAACGCTGTTCCCATCAGCTCAGCACAATGTGGACGGCGCAGGGAACAGACGCAGCAAAGTCGATGGGAGATACACAAGTGATTTACGTCTCTTGCGTATCTCCCGTCAACTGTCGCCGAATCCAGAAGGTAAGTGTAGACCGGGCCATTGTTTACCCATAAACAAACCTAGTGTTCTCCCTTGAAGCACAGTTTCTTCCTTACAGAAACCTCTACCCAAATTTAAACCCCTGTTCTGATGCCTGGAATCAAATGCTGCATCAGTTCCACTGGAACTTCACTTTCTCCTGACAAATCGTGTTGGGGACTCTGCCTATCTCAACCACTCTGGACACTAAGAGGAACAGCCTGTCTCCTGAGAAACTTTGAACTGCACGGAGTGGTAAGATCCTTCCACCACCACCATCCCCCTTCTTCCAACACTCACTCTCTCTGGTTAAGCCTACTTCTTCCCCTTAGACCTAATTTAATCTCTCTCTCTCTCTTTTAGTCCTGGTATAGTTTTCTACACGACTGTTGTAATCAAACCTGGGCTAGCTTTCTCCAATACCACAACTGAAATTGTGTAATATTGTAACTGTTTCATTGTTTTTCTCTCCTTTTATGATTATTACTTTTAGTATCATAAGTTTTATATACCTGGCAATAAAATAACTTATAATCAAGCTGGGTGCCAGTCTCTCTCTCCAAACTTCATTTACTCCTTTGTGTTCTTGGCTTCCCTATCTTGCTCCAGCAACGCTTCTTTTACCTAAGCCAAAGATCCCTGGAGTGCCCAAAAATCCTATGGCGTTTGCTCATCAAGGGGGTTACTGCTAGAAAAACTGTAGAGTGAGAGTGGGAATAGCAACGTGCTGAACCTGTGGCATATAAGAGGGAGAAGGCAGCTGAGAAGTGCTGCTCTGCCTAGCCTGTAGAGTCCAGGGGCAAATAAGGGTGGCAGCAGAAAAGTGCTGTTCGAACCCAGCCTGTTCAGAAGCGTTCTCTATTCTGGTGCCGTGTAAACCAGCCTGCTGAGTTCAGGGACATATAAAGGGTCAGCTAAGAGTGCTGACAGCCCGGTCCGCTCAGACACACACTGCTAATCTGAAATGGTTGTGTGTATCTGTGGGGGGTTTATTTGAACCTGGGGCTGGAGGAACCCAGCCCTGAAAACCTTAGGCCCTGCAGGATAACTCCATTGGGTGGGAACTTGCAGCCATATGAACACACAAGTAATACAAGCAGTACATTAATAGAATCACACTCTCCCTTCCAGGAAAGTAACCCTAATAAATGAGCACGCTCCAAGGTGACAGGCAAATCTGGTAACACCCCCCACTACAAAAAGGATGTGGACAAGTTGGAGAGAGTCCAGCGGAGGGCAACAAACATGATTAGGGGGCTGGAGCACAAGACTTATGAGGAGAGGCTGAGGGAACTAGGCTTGTTTAGTCTGCAAAGAAGAAGAATGAGGGAGGATTTGATAGCAGCTTTAACTACCTGAAAGGGGGGTCCAGGGAGGATGGAGTTAGGCTGTTCTCAATGGTAGTAGATGACAGAACAAGGAGCAATGGTCTCAAGTTGCAGTGGGGGAGGTCTAGGTTGGATATTAAGAAAAAAATTTTCACTAGGAGGGTGGTGAAGCACTGGAATGGGTTACCTAGTGAGGTGGTGGAATCTCCATCTTTAGAGGTTTTTAAGCTGCGGCTTGACAAAGCCCTGGCTGGGATGATTTAGCTGAGGTTACTCCTGATTTGAGCAGGGGATTGGACTAGATGATCGCCTGAGGTTCGTTTCAACTCTCATCTTCTATGATTCTAACTAAAGTTATATTTTTAAAGAAGTGAAAAAAACAAAACCTATGATTAGCATCAGATGGCAGCCTAGATGGGGGAAAAAAAATCACACACACACACTTTTGCATTTTATGTACTTTTTCTCCTCACGTATCTTCTAATTCTTTCTGACAGTTTTACAACACACTGGTGGTAGGGGAGGGAGGAAAGCACATCTATTTTGTATACAAATGTACCATTTGGCCAATGGTTAAAATGCTTAAGTGTTTATTTTATTAACATCCTCTGAAATTTACTGCAGTTACTAATTTGCAGCAGGCACTGGACAGAAATCATGTCACATGATTTTACATTGGGACAAAATCTTCGCTAACTCGAGCCTCATAAATTTGATCACTTAATAATTTAGTGCTAAATTTCTTCTTTTAATGAAAGGAGAGTTAACATGATTATTATTAATGCTATTTTTAGTTGGTTTTAAATTATATCATTATGATAAAACATTCTATTTAATTTTTTAATATTTCAACTCAAAATTAATCTTTGAAGTCTTTAATTCCAGCCAGTCTGCACGGAATTACAAGGTATTGTAACACCTATTGCAAGCAAATCTCTCTGTAATGCACTTGACAATGGGAATTCTAAAGTGATGTGCTGCAGCAAACAGACCATGAGTTACAGATGTTCACGCAGTAGCATTCTGGTGTCCAAAACTCTGTGTGTGAAGCACTGAGTTTGCGCCAATTCTAAAGGAGCAAAACATGATATAATCACACAAAAGACAAAGATAAATAAAGCAAGATAGCATTAGAAGTATTCATGCCCAAATACCCCGTTTCAGTTTTGTTTTGCTATACGAACAGAGTTTTCAGAAAATAAAGATCAGCCTTGCTCTTTATAAACCTTGATTCTCTACCTCCCTCTCCCCCGCCATCTCCCAATATTATAGGACAAGGGAAAAGTGAACTTTGGTACTTCCCCCATAGCTGTTCGAGTTCTATGAGCTGACAGGTGTTGCAGACGACACAGCTTACAACTTAAGACCACCATCTACTGGCTCAGTCCATAGCTGCAAAGGCTCTTGATCTAAATCCCAGCACAAGATCACCAAGATCTAAACCGTTATGAATGGAGTGGTTTCTGGGTCAGTAAAGTAGTACCGTTTCCCCTTCCTCTGAAGGGGAGGGCATGTTGAGTTAAATGCTTATTTGCACCAAAGTTGCACTCACCGCAGCTAAGCTTTTGTGCTACCACAATCCTCAAGGCCATTTCAATTTTTTGCATAATTAGCAGCAGCCTCAGGGCTTCTCAACCTCACATCTGGCCCCAATGGCCTCTAAGCAGCCTTTCCACAGTCAAGGATTATCAGAACACAGTGGAGCTCAGGACACACCTCCTTTCTCCCAGCCAAGTCCAGGAAGAAGGGCCACTGTGGGCTAGATACCCTCTCCACTGAGCTTATGAACCCAATAAAGCCAGCTCTAGAGCCCAGCTGACACTCAAGTGGCACAAAGCAATCTGATAAAGGCAGCTGATCTGGCCCACTACTTTCCATAAGTCCTTCACAAGCACACAGAAATATCCATTCATGAGATCGTTATGCAGAACTTTTCTGTTCTCAGGCCTTGATTGCATTTGCTTAGACAGTCAAGTCAAGCATGTTAGTGTAAATGTCTGATCTACTCCATAGTTGAGGGAAGGACATTATGTAAATCCATGAGGGAACTCGACAGCCCTTGCTAAAGAGTGCAGCCTGCAAGAACATCTTCTAACTGGCTACAGTGGCAAAGGAGTCACGAATTAGTCATTAGAAGCACATCTCATTTACTCCACACCTGATGCAATTGAGCTTTACCCAAAGATAGAGTGGGAAGTCTAGGGACAGGGAAGCTGGACTGTTGGATCTGTAACAGGACAGACATTGGCTACGTTTGAAGCTTCTTCCTGCCACCTGGTATCAGCATGGAGATTCCTTATGAGAATTGTCCAAATGGGGTGCTTGGGCAGAGAAGGCAGCTTGGTGGATTAAACACATCTTTAAATAGGGGTTGAGGTGGCATGTCTTGACTATAAGGAGCAGATTCAGCAAGGCAACTTGTGGCTTGGTGTCAGGAAGGCGACAGTGGACAGGACTGGCAGCTAGGCCAGCTTGGCTGCTCTCATGATATTTGTCAATATGCACATGCTTACATTTAGCTGAATGTCTACTATTCTCTGTGGAAAAGGCTGAGCCACACCTGAGAACTACTGAAGAGCACAAGGCAATTCCAGAATTTCTTACTTTCTGGACACTGGTTGTCCAGGTCGAAACAGCTAATTTACCCATCAGGTTGTTTCTTGTGTTGATTTTCAGTGAGGTCTTGCTAAAGTGTTTCTCGAAAGTCGAGGTATGGACCAGTGTAATATCAAGATACAGGTTTTGGGTTATGGTCCAGCCTGTGTCCATTCAGGAAGATTGTTGTTTGGTGTTTGTTGGAAGCTGCTAGAAACAGGTTTTTTGGTACGTGGTTTAAATCTCCATCTTTTACAATAGTGGGCCATCTTTTTCATGTCAGTGTTCAGGACTTCTAGATAACTGGAATCCTGGTCCTGTACTGCCAGACAGATGGCATCTGTATACATAAAATGGTGTTGGAAAGGTCATTTGTAAAGAGGTTGAAACATGTCAGTGCTAGAACTGTGTCCTGAGGTAGACCACTCTGTGGACTTCCAGGAACTGGTTTTTTTTTTTTTTGTCCAAATGAAATTTGGAACCAACAGCCTCTCAGCAACATTTCCACAGCCACGACAAACCACTTCAGTAGGACCAGTTACGATGTGTACAGTAGGCTTGTATGCCAGATCACGTCATATGCAGCAGTAAGATCTAGGAATACTGTGCCTGTCCTCTGCCTGCTGTGGAAACCATTCTTGATGTAGGTGGTGAGTGCCAGCACTTTATCTCAGGTACCACAGTTTGGTCTGAAACCTGCTTGATCTACGCTCAAGATACCACCAACAGGGGCAGTTCTTTGAAGAATAAGCCTTTCATGTAATTTGTACATGCAGCTTAACATATAGATGGAGCAGTAGTTTTTTTCGCAAGTCTATGGTCTTTCTCAGGTTTCGTCAAAGCTATTACTTTTGCTTTGTCCAAATCTTAGGTATTTTATTCTCCTGGATGACACAAGGAAGGAGGACGGCAAGCCATCATCTGGTAGTTTTTCCCAAGTCCTTCAGGAATTCAGAAGAGCTGTCACCAAGCACACAGGCTTGACCTATTTTCAATGTTTCAATTGCTTTTTCTATTTCACCTGCAGTGAAAGGCTGGACGTCTTGTTTTGGGTATGCATGGTGTGTATTGCTGCCATTTCTTCTTTGATTCTCCTTCAGACAGGTCAGCAGCAATGCTGCTTGGAAGACTAGGAATGGGGCTATGGTGGAGGGCTCTAGGCAGAACCAGTTTTCCAATTACTGTAGTGCCCCGGCATTATGGCTGGAACTTGGCATGTTTAGTTCTCTGGTAACCTGCTCCCATCTCAGTCCCCTAGAAACGTGCAAGGTGTCTAAAAGATGTGTGGGAAGTATTTGGATCCCAGGTAAATCCCAGACTGGCGTTTCCTCCCTTCTCTAGTTGGATGATCATTTCTCCTACGTGTATTTTTTTTCCCCCACACTGACTGACGTGCAAGGTTTTGGTTCTGCTGCTTTTAACATGTTCTTCAACACATACAGCCTTCTGGCTCTCTCAAGGTGAATCTCCTTCAACATCCCTAACCTTTTTATTTTTCCAAGCACCAAGACATTGGTAGACCTGTAAAAGTTCTCTTTCCTCACAAAGACATTTGGGTTCCAAGGGCCTTTGGGAATCATGAAGTATTACAGAGGTATTTCTGGTAGAGATTGGGCCCAAGCCATAACATTTGAATCCATATTTTCCAACCCCTTTCAGCCCCCAAAAATCGGTGTGTTTGAGAATTACTTGGTGAGTAGACATGACTAGCAGCTGGCTCCAGAGATTAAATCAGCCCGATATTCTCTCACCTTTAATCCTTTAGCACAAGTATGCAAGGCCCCAGATTGCATTTACAGTGCAATGAGCCTGATTCTCCTCTCACAGGAGACACAGTGGGCATGATTCTCCTCGTATTTACATAATTTTATATTGGTGCAACTCCACCGACATCCATGGCATTAGCCCTGCTTCAAACTGGGGGGAAGTGACAGCGAAATTAGAGCCATTAAAGTGTTTCCCTAGCCCATGTTCTCAGTTCTCTCCACTAACTAAGCTCCCTTTAAAAACAAACCCGGATCATTTCTGATGAGGCCGATCAAGCAAAGGACGGAATATAACTTTTCATTATCCATTCATGATAACTCCTCTGGCTTCAACTGTAGTCTGTAAACTCAGTTCCTCTCTTTCCTTCCAAGCTCGGATTAAGCAGTGTGCACTCAGTGCACTTGTGTAGGGCTCACAGCCCAAAGGGCCCTGACCATCAGGGGAACCACCCAAAAAATTAGTGGTGCTGAAACTCTATCTGCCCTATCACAACACCACTCACTCAAATTTAGCCAGTCCACCTCCCTCCCCAGTCATGACAGAGGGGCTGCTGGGCCAAAACTGAGTGATGGCGCTGCAATCTGACGCTTGTCCACCCTTCCCCTGAAAATTTCTACCATAAACTCCAAACCATCAGAAGGCTTAATGCACTCCTCCCTGCCCCCCAAAAAGTCCAGTGTGCATCCCAGTTTAAGGATGGTGAGAAGCCCCCCAGTGCACAGGGCCCCAACATTCTTTAATCTGGGCCTGCTTCCTTCCGCGACTGAAATGCAATGATAGGAATGCCAGGGAGCAAAGAGGCTGCTTTGGCAGCAACTGGTTGCGTCTTCTCTGCACGGAGGGACACTTCTGCAGGCCTGTCATTGTGGAACGGTAAACCCGCACAAAGTTTAAAGTCTCCACATCCACCAGTGCCCTGCTGGTCTGCTTCACTGCACATCACTCAGCGTTTTCAATCGTAAGTGATAAATGGATACTTGTTGAAGGAACTGACGGGAAGCTTGGCTGATAAAGTTAGCAGGTTCTAACAACAAGAACCACAGACAAAAAATTAGCCTGAAAAGGGGTAAAGGCACGCAGAAGAGCATGAGAGCATGTTTAATTGTTGGGTTTTTAATGGCAATTAAAAAGAAATATCAACTAATCACATCCTCATTTAAATATAGGACAGCCTTACAAATTAAACCGGTTGGCACTGAATTGACATCCGTTTTCACTCAAAATAAATGGACTTTTCCTCTCATAAATGGGTATTTTTAAAAATACTTATGCTTTGTTTTATTTTATTTTTTAATTCAAGTATCAATATTTATGCATCTGCTAATAAAATTGTATCTGGCATGTCTAAATTCTGCCTCTCATGGAGGTGGAGTTATTAAGTCAGCGCAATGAGCGAGTTACGCCAGCAGAAGCAAAATTTTAGTGTAGACACTTACAGTTAGGTCAACATAAGCTACCTTGCATCACCCCCATTCTGTACTGTAGAGCAAGCTTAGAATTATTCTTGGATGCAGTTGCTGCTCCCAAGGACTCAAAGTTCAGCTAATTTAGCCTCCTGAACGACAACTGTGCCTCGCTGTGCACTTTGAGACGGCTTCTGCAAGGTGCTGAGGGACCTTAGGAGAGACACTAGGTGCCCTTACGTCAATGGGACCACTGAAGTCAATGGGAGTTGAGAGCACTCAGCACCTCTCAAAAGGCACTCAGCATCTTGCAGAATCACACCTTTTATAAAGAATAGCAAGAAAACCCTATTTCACATTAAATTCTGCATGTGAGAAAAGCTATTCTTCTCCAAATCAAATCAGTTCTTACAGTAACTCTCCAAAAGGCTTCTTCTCAGTGGGTGCTGTTTTCCCGTTAAAGACCTGCATAGTGGTGAATTTCAGCCTGTGTGTGCATGATAGATGCACAGTAATGCACTTAAATTGAAAAAATAATCTGGTTGTCATTAGGCTTCAGGGGTATTGGCTTATTGAGATGGATTAAATAGTTCAAACTTTGGTTGTTTCTGATGGTCTCAGGCAGCATGATATTGGCTCATGTTTGCAATGTATTCTTTGCACCCACAAAGGGTGGGCGTTCTTATAACAAATGACAAGAACTAAAGGTCTTTTGACTTTCCTGTTCAAATTTAGAATTTTGCAAAATAATTCAAACCACCCTAGTAGGCGCATGGCTGATGACAGGACTTACGGACAAGTATCCGATAACCACCCTCGAGCCACATGCACAAATCTAGCTCAACTCCCAGCATCTTCCATTTTTCTTATGAGAAGTCCCTGAGCACCGCGCACTTTCGAAAGTCTGGTGCTTCATTTAGGTGCCTAAATGGGAGCGGTTGGGTGTTGAGCTCTTTTGACAATCTATCCCTGATCATCTCTGCTGCACACTTTTCCATACCAGCTCAGAGAGCATACTGATAGACAACCTTATGAAAACCTAAAGAGAGAAAATTAGACAGATAGGTTTTGCCAACATTCCGAGTCATCTACCGCTTCCTTAAACAAAACTGGAAGGAAGGGCATTAGCCTGCGGGAAACTGTCAAACACCACAAAACTTGGGCATGATGTTATCTTGATCGATAATTTTCCAAGCCGTGATGATGCATGCCTGTGAGTATTATGTTCTCCTTGCCCTGGGAAGGGTTTGAAAGCACCATAGCACTTGCTTTCACCCTCTCCTTAACGTAGCTGCAGTAGTAACTTTTCTCCCTGTTTCTAACGCACAGGTACAGTCTCATTCTCCTGCACTTCACCTCTTGTTCTTCACAGCTCAGTACAAATCAGCCGTCCATAATACAGTGTAGAATTGCCAGCCCCATCCTCATGATGTAGTTATTTCCAATTGGCACTTGGGAGCATTCAGGATAGGAGGCATTACTCATAGCCAAGAGTACAGATGTTTCTAATTGCTTTCCATTACCAAGAATAACAGCTGTTTACATCTATCAGCAAATAACTCACAAGAGCTCCAGACTATTAAGATAACACACCCCACCTGGTCACCATCACAAGTTGTCAAGGCCAAGGTAGTGGCTGCCAGAATCCGCTTCTGCAGCTCTGTTCATCAAATGACAGCATGTGTCACCTTCAGATATCCTTATGCTACCCCACAAGCTCTGGCTTCTTGGTGGCCTGACATATCAAAGGGACATATGGATTCTTCATGGCTTTGCAGTAAACGTTTTATGGTTATATTGCAGCCAAGGGCAGCGGAGATAGAGGAGCAAGGGACTTGCAAATAACCCAGTGAAAGAATTTCTACACTTTTAATGAACTAGTTAGCAAAAGAGGGTCTGCTTTGAAAAGCTTTGCTGCTGGACATTGAGCTATCTTTAAGGTGCCCCACACAGCCCATAGAGCGATACATTTTTTTGACTCACTAGTGTATTCTGCCACAGATACGATCATATGCCTGCATAAAATGGTCAGCACTGGAACTTGGCCGTTCACTGAATTAAAGCACGTAGATTTTTCTATAGCTCGTGAAGGTATTGCAGTATATGTAATCTAACAATGATTCTACTCTACTTATTGCTAAATCCTCTTGTCCATTCCCTCTGCAAACACAGCATTGTTTCCATTACATCCTCCAGTCCAGAAAGTAAGCTTTCAGGGGTATGGACAATTTTTTTGTTTTGGGTTTGTACAGCGCCTAGCACAATGGGGTGCTGATCCAGAGCTAAGGCTCCTAGGCACGACTGCTACACAAATAAAAAAATAAATTACTCAGGCAATGAGCATCCAGTTATTCCACAGTTTAATGAACTCACTGTTAAATATTTCCTGATAATTAAGGCCACATTTTTATTTGGTTTATATATGTAGGTGTATATATAATATAATCTAATTATATCTACAACCTATTCATAGTTTTTAAAATAGATTTTAAGGGAAGAAGATAACATTATGATCATCTTATCTTACGTAAAGTTTCGCTGACCTTATTAAAGAAAAGAAAAGAAAAGAAAAAGACCTGTCTTTACCAGTCTCCTCCAGTTGTTTTGGTCCAATTTTAAATTCTTTTCTAGGCTCAAACTATTCTGATATTCCTAATTTGCTAATGAATAACTTCCCAAGTATATATGACCATTCCTTGAAATTGGCAAAATCTACTAGCGCTCTGCAAGTCTTTCATGGAACCCTAAGGTCTGATCTACACAGAGGTTTTTGTACCAGTATAACTATCTGGTTAGAGGTATAGAAATCTTATTTATTTATTTATTTGCTGACATGCATATATCACTACTACCGCCTATTAGCATGGCACTAATGGGAATAAACTACACCAGTAAAAAGCACCTCTTCAACGGTCTAACTGTATACACACTAAAGAGATGGTCCCGCTTTAACTATACTAGAAAATCAGAAAGTGCCTTTCATGTGAGTTTAAAGAGGAGTCAAAATCCGGTTTATAATGGAAATATGGTGGCAGTCTTTAATATGAAGAGGATACCACCATTTCAGACAGGAAAGTAACCTCTTTCATATTACAGTACACACGCATATGTAACGTTTTTTAAATGGCATCACTGTCTAGTGTGATAAAGTCAGGCTGGATGTCTTTAAAAGGGTGTGCCGGGGCCAGTATGAGGACCCAAAAGGGTTAAAAACCCTCTGCCCTGAAGGAAGAGGGGAAAGCACAACAGGGCAATTAAAGATACCTGGGCCCAATGAAGGGCGGGGCCAAGGGTATTTAAACCCTGCCTTCCCTAGAGGAAGAGGAGGGAGCAAATGCCAGAGAAGATGCCAGAAGGTGTGGAGCAGCTTGAGAAGTTTCCCTCCCAGGTCAGGAGACAGAGCTCTGCACAGTCAGGGGAGACAAGGTAGCTGGGGGTGCCTCGACCACAAACAGAAGGTAAAGTGTGAGACCCACCAGGGAAGCGAGCAGTTTGCCACAGTAGGTACAAGAAACATCTCTCCTCTCCATATGAGAGGACTGAATTTCAATAGGAACTGGGTGCCTAACTCACCTACATTTCTTTGAAAATCCCCACCTATTTGAAGCACAGTAGCGCACCAAGGTCTTCCCCATAGCAGGAACTCCATTGTGATAGATGCTGTACAAACACATGGAAAGACATGAACCTTGGAAAGACACCACAAGAGCTGTTAGGGCGGCATGTCTATTCAGTCCTTAGCTTCTCCGCCTTGTTGGCAGTCAAGGCACTCAAGAAGTGCCAACTGTGTGGTGTTAGTTTCTGAGATGGGGACACCTGTTTACTAGCAATTAGATGAGCCCACCAACACATTTCACATAGGCTGTTGATCAGCCCTTTTCAATGTTTTCAACTGTCTTCAATTTATTGTTGACACACTAGCTCTTCACCTTTGGTTTTCTTAATGGGATGTCAAAAGGGGGATTCAGAAGAAATTTATTTTCAATGTGACTGATACATTTTTACATTACATGCTTATACTTATGTTGAACTGAGATAATGCTGGTAAGCGTGCAGTCCTTCTGGGTGGCGTTATATGGCACGCAAGCTGGCACACTATGTTGTGCAAACATATGGTAAGCAGAAGCTGCTGTTTCCTTCTAGGAAACAAAAGGAACACCATCCCCCATGACAGGATTAAAACACACCCACACGCTAGCTTGATTCTGAGCGAGCGAGCACTTGCTGCTTCCCAGCCAACAGGGCGTAGTGTGTGTTCTGCAGGCTGTCTCTCAGGATACAACTATACTGCGATCAGAGCACGACTGCAGCTCAGAAACGCATAGCCCCACACTTGTTTGAATCTAGCTAGGGGGGGCTAAAGAAAGATGCAACAGCAGGGCTCCCGCAAAGGCTTGCAACAGGAGTATGTACCCAAGGTTCTGGACAGGCTTGTACAGCCCATGCCAAGAGTCCTGCTGCTGCATCTTCACTGCTATTATAGCTGAACTAGCTAGATTAAAAGTAATGCAGGCATGCACACCCCATCACAGGCTGCAAGCACACCCTATCACAGGCTTAGTAGAATCCAAAAGCCCTAGTATCACTATTGGGAGGAAAGGATAACCAGGAGCATCCATCGCAACTGACAAGTGACAACACAGCCCAGTCATAGCAGGATGGCATGAAAAGAGAGCACATGGGATTGCACTACCTTTATTATTATATTGTGATATTTGCATGTGAGACATTCAATAAAAATAGGACGATAGTTTAATAAGCCTGGATTCTCTCCAGCACGTATATCTGATCAGCGTAATGAAGGGGAATGGGGCAGAGGGGCATACAGCCAGGCAGTTGAAAATGTCCCAGCCCTCACAGAAATTACAGCACCCTATGGGCTGCTCTAACATATGCTGGCTAAATATAAATCCCAGAGGTATTATACTAGTTGAGAAATGGTAGAGTGCATATACGTTCTTTCCAGTTCAAAAATCAAGCTCTCCTGTTCTTGACATGCCCATTCCCACCCCCCATGCTGGAGAAGGGGGACTGTTGTTGTAGGAGTTGGTTATGCTGCTTTATGCAAGCTAAGAGTTCCTCCACCATAACAAAATTCTCATCTGGCCAGTTTGCACCATGTGAACCAAAGCAGGGGAATCTGGGGTGCTGAGTTCAAGTTTAATCACACTGGACAACAAAGATTTTGCTTCCTGAATACTTTTTGGTGTATCTTATGCATTTTGGGCTGCTGATTATAAAAATCACCATGAAATTTCCCTATCATGTACCGTTTTTTTGAAACTGCCTATATTTGTTATTTCAAGTCTATTAAAATGTCGCCCGCAATGTAAGCTAAAAAGTTTTCTATCTTGTGTCCAAGCATGTCTGGGCATGCAGTGACACTGCACCTCGTGCAGGCCACACAACATGCAGTGGGAATGCTAAGGCTTAGGCAGGGTGGATACTGGCAGAACAGGTTTTAGAAAGGCTATAAAAGCATTTCACGCACACCGTTCTATGCATTACATTTATATCAGTTTGCTTTCATGTTGATGCGCGTGCTCTATGCGCACAGCATATTGTGTGTACTCACAATAATAAAGCAATTGTATTTTCAGAAGGATTCGTGGTAGGAAAATGTCTCGCCAATGTCGCAACAGCTGCGATACGTTCTGTTACATTTGTGGCGAATATAAGCTTAAACCTCAAAAACAGAGCATGACTGCACGTATTAAGAAAGCGTAGGAGCTCTACTTTGGCTGTAAAATTGGTGATCAGGACAAAGCCTGGGCTCCTCATATTTGTTGCTCAACATTCGCTGTCGATCTTAGAGCTTGGCTCAGAGGTACTCGGAAGTCAATGCCATTCACTGTCCCGATGATATGGTGAGAGCAGAAGGATCACATGACAGACTGTTACTTCTGTCTGACCAATGTGTCTGGGTTCTCTGCTAAAAACAAAAAATCCATTTAATACCCCAATCTCCCTTCACCCATGAGACCAGCGCCGCATGATGACAGTCTTCCAGTACCAAAGCCACCAGAGACATGGAGCCTAGAGCAGGCAGACGAAGATGCCATGATGCACGAGCCAGGAATGGAAAACGACACTGATCCAGATTTTGAACCATTTACGTCGAGTGAGCCTCATCTGATAACTCAATCTGTGGTAAAATGGCCTGGTCAGGGACTTGGGTTTGTCAAAGGCAAAAGCAGAATTACTGGGTTCAAGACTGCAAGGATGGGGTCTGCTGTCACCAGGCACGAACATTTCTGTCTTTCGCAGCCACCAAGAAGATTTGACACAATTCTTTGGTCAGGTTGATAATCTGTGTTTCTGCACTGACATTGATGGGCTGTTCACTGCTTTGGGTTGCCAGCAAGACCCACAACAATGGCGTCTTTTTATTGATTTGTCAACATTAAGCCTGAAAGCTGTGTTGGTACACAACGGCAATGTCCACCCTTCAATACCAATCGGCTATGCAGTACACATGAAAACAGAAATACAGAAGTTTTGTTGAAACACGTACAGTACAGCAGCTACAACTGGAACATCTGTGGTGATCTGAAAATAGTCACGCTGCTACTAGAAATGCAGCCCGGATACACCAAGTACTGTTGTTTCATTTGCAAATGGGACAGCCGTGCTAAAGAGACTCATTACATTAAAAAGGACTGGCCACTCCGTAAGCAGTTGGTTCCAGGGCAGAAAAGTGTGGCAGATAAACCACTTGTAGACCTGACAAAGATATTTTTGCCTCCTCTTCACATAAAACTCGGACTGATGAAAAATTTTGTGAAAGGGATGAACAAGGAAGGTGAAGGATTTTGATTTTTGAGACAGATATTTCCCAGAATAACTGATGCCAAGATTAAGGAAGGCATTTTTGTTGATCCACAAATCAAACAGGTCATCAATGACAGGCAGTTCGGAGAAAATCACATGGAAGGCATTCAAGAAGGTTGTTGAAAATTTTCTTGGCAACTACAGAGCACCAAACTACATGCAGCTGGTTGACAACATGCTTCAAGCATACAAAACCATGAAGTGTCACATGTCACTAAAGATTCATTTTCTGCATTTGCATTTAGACTTCTTCCCTGCAAATCTTGGTGCAGTCAGAGACGAGCATGGTGAAAGGTTTCACCAGGACATTGCGATCATGGAAAAACGGTATCAGGGCAACTGGAATCCATCAGTGCTGGCCGATTATTGTTGGACACTTAAACAAGAAACCTCAGACACTGAATACAAAAGAAAATCATCAACAAAACATTTTTTAGCTCAGTTGAACTATTGCAAAGCGTCAGCACCATTATGCGATTAAACGCATTACATTCACTAAAAGTCAATTTCTTGTTTCTCCAAATTCCTACGTGATACAAGTAGCCTCAAATTATATTTATGTTCAGCTTCAAGAGGTCTAGCATTATCAAAAAACATTTCTGAGGAAGCAACACTTGCAAAAAAATGTGATGTCCAGTGATCATTTAGTCTGACCTCCTGCATAATAAAGACCATAGAATGACATGTGTTGTATTACATTACCATTTAGTAGGAACATGCGCTTTTGTATAACTATGGAGCTATCTGCCGATCTGCATTACCTCTTGCTGGTGCAGAGAGGTACAGATCATAATTAGGCCTCTGTGTGCCAGCCAGAGCCCCAGGAGTGGGTAGGGACTCGACCTGGAAGAGGGAAAGCAGAGTTTACATTGATGCCCTTGCTTGAACTGCGCGTGTGCGTTTGAGAGAGAGACAGAATTTATATGTATTTTGTGTGAAGCACAATAGTAGAACAAATGATACAACAGAGAACTACACGCATATGTAAAGATGGTATGTGATACATCAGTTCTGCAGTACAACCTTGACTATTTAAACATAATTTTATCTGTTCAAAATATCTCTAGTCCTGCAGTCTGTTAAGCACCTTGAAAATTCCTTTGAGATTATTGAAATGTCAAATACCCAAACGTACCCACTGTCCCCATGACAGCTAGTTAATTGGGGCTGTATTGCGTATGTTATTAAAGAAACACACCAAAAAAGATACAAGTAGTTCTTAGTAGTGCAGGTACGAGGGAAGTACGTCAAGATAAAATGATCACACAACATTGAGAGAGGCCTTAAAAAGTCAGTTCTGAAACATGCTACTCTCTGCAGAGCACCTAGTTCGCTCATGCTACTGTGCTTGTGCTCCTTAAGAAGCTGCTCCACATAAGAGGATAGGATAAGAGTCTACTACAGCTACGTGGTTGGTGAGTCTCTTCTTTAGCTCAAGTAGTAGAAGCTCATGCCTTCAGTGCAGAATGTCCTAGCTTCTATACCCCTCAATGACCTAAATAGGACATTATATTTATTGACCGTATCTCTGTTATAGGAAAAACACGAACCTTCCAGATTTCTTACAAACACTAGACTTCAAGACTTTCAAACGTCTTACAAAAATGTTATGGAAGCAAGCAGAGATTCACTCAGTAAAAGATATTTTTAACTGAATCAAACCCAGTGTAGGGGGTATGGGGACAGGGGCTGGATTTAAAAACACATTTCAAGATTTTGAAACGTATTAGGAGAGTTCTGCAAGCCCCTACTGAGCCAAAGGTCTGTAAATGAACAAGAAAAAAGGCAGCTATCTCGGGAGCAACTTTTCCACCCACTGCAAGCTCCCACAGAAACTGTAAGAATTCACAGTCCACAGCCCACTGCTGCAGAGGGACGACTGCAGGGTGGTGGTGTGATCTGCACACGTTAGTGCATGCATGCCTCATCTTGGGGGTTAGTCCAGGGTATGGTCAAACTCTGGGACCCACCCCTCTTGCAGGGTCTCAGAGAATGGGCTCTAGTCAAAGCTCACACATCCACACTGCCATTTGATAACCCAGGGGTGGCCATTCTGTAGGTCTTTTACTGCAGTGTAGATGGACCCTAGACTGGCCAAGATATGCATTTGAAAAGCAATACCCTTTTTGCAGCCTTCTCTGGGGTCCGGGTAGGGGCAGCAGTTAAGAGGATCTAACTTTAGCCCTCATCCTGCAAAGAACTGAACTCACAGGGACTCTTACACTCCCACGGAGTCTCAAGGATTTAAACATGACTCTTACTCAGTCACAAATGACTCTCACTGGCAACACCGGGTCTAAGCCACTTGCAAATATTAATTCCATTAGAGAAATGTTCTCCCCTGGCCTGTCCAAGCAACCATTCAATATCTAGGCCCCCAGTACACGAGAAATGTACTGGGATTAGCACATGCTTTAAGTTAAGTGCATGTTTAAGTCCCTTTTCTTCCTCCTGGCCTTACTGCTGAATAGCATGTAATAGTCTTGTTTACTCAACAGTGTTTCTTTAAACATGCCTGTGGAGATGTTAATAAACCTATATAAAGCAGAGATTTCAGAGACTGCTCCATCCTTTCCTGCTCATCTCCATACAGCCTCGCAGAGTTTGTCTGGCTGCTGCTTCTGTTGTCCCCGTCACCATCGTTTTTGTTGTTTTGGGGGCAGTGCTTCCTGTCCAGGGATTCCTGCCAACACGAGCAGAATGTCATTATGAGAGGAGGCGGCTGTGAGCTGCCACCATCGCAGGGAATTTATCACTGCAAGTGATGATCATAATGGACTCCTTCACCAAATGACTTTGGATACGCCAGTGTTTGGCAGTGGCTCCGAGAGCCAAACGCAATTATTAAACTGAATACCCATGTAACAGGAGCAGGGGAAAGGGACATCATGTCAGTGCATCCAGCCATCTCTCAAAAGCACCACATCAGAAGCACAGGAATTCACTCCAAGAGGCCAAATTGCCCAACAGACGGGCAGAAAAATGGAGCTCCTGAGTTTTACTGATCCAGCAGCCTCGCAGGAGAGGGTAACATTCTGGGACTTTAGCTGAAAGAATGAGCATGGACAAAGAGTGGAGACTTATCAAAGAAGCCTTAGAATTATTTGTAATCCTCTCTGTTCTTCCAAATTCTCACTTCCTCCCTTCCCCACTTCTGTGTTACGCTCCAGTACATTATTCCTCTTGTTAAACACATGGGCATAGATTCTCCTCAGAGCACTGTTCCCAGTTAGGAACCTAAATAAGGGGCAGATATTCAAAAGTGTTGAGCCCCAAGCAGCTCCCTTTAAGGAAACAACAGAAAATCTGGCCACTTATTTAAGTGACTAAAGAGGAGCTGAAATCTTTTGAAAATCTCTCCCAGTCCAACGGACACTACTTTGAAATTCTCCAGCTCCGGATGCCCGGTGCGCATGCATAAACCCTAAGTGAAATGCAATCGGGACCATCACTCGAAGAACCACCTGTATTTCCACATGCAAACATGCACTTGAATGTACAAAACCAGGGGCTGTGTATCTACATGTACATTTAGACCTGCGAATCCCACACTTGCGCACACAATTAGGCAGCTACTTTGGCATGTCCATCACCCAAAATCCCAATAAATTCATGAAATCACAAGCACCTCTGACACAATCTCTGTGCTATTGTCTCATGGAAGTATTAGCCAAATAGAGATTTGTGGATACTGAAATTGAGATATTCATTGCAGCAGGGAGAACACCTCCCGCTATGTGTTGCATCCTGCTAAACATGCCAACAGTGCTCAATAATTAGTACTACTAATATATAATTTAGTGTATATCTAAGAGGAAAAGGGAGGTCAAATTCAAATTGGTCCAACTGCACGTCAACTGTATTCACTTATGCCAGCAGTGAATTTGACCTAGCCTGGGACGCAGACATAGTATGAGATTTCTACCCAAATTTAGCATGTCATGAAGCTCCATGCACAAAACAGATTCCAAACAAACAATCAGTCACATTCATGGAGCTGCGCTTTGCTTTAGAATCAAATCCTTGCTGGAGGAGAACTGAGCAACACACAACTCTGGGCCTTGATGGGCAGGTGCCATTCACAGGTGAGTGCACAAGCCCTTAACTTCAGAATCTAGCTTCAGGTCAAAAGTTTTCTCCTGTATTTCTGAATCCAATACCATCTTTAACCTTTGGTTGTTTCTTCCCTACCCCCATTTTCTAGCTCTATTCATTGCTCTCTAGGCCTGTCTGGAATTTTACTCCCAAATTTGAAGGATTTAATTCATTTTCACATTTAGTAGCTGAGGTCAAATGATACAGGTCTCACGTGCCAGTTCCAACTTCCTGAAAAATTGCTATTCCACCTATCTAAAAGCTATGTCAACCACAGGCCTAGAGTGCTTTGTAGGAGATAGAGCCGTGAGGAAAAAAAGGTAAAAAGGTAAAATAAAAAAATAATAAAAACCACCCAGTTTTGCCTTTATTCCAAGTCCTTATTTGTTTCCCCCCAGATGTTTTTTTAATAACGTAGTGTACCAGAGTTGGCAACCAACACCAGCAGCCGCCTGAACTCCCTTCATCCTCATTGTGCTTAAGGACTCTAGCATCCATTTTTAGGCTTCCTGGACTTACCATTCCCTCTGCAGGTCTCTCATAGTACATTTTACTTAATGGCGACTGGAAGTCAGAATTCCTGGCTTCTAACACCAGTTCTACCTCGGACTCGCTGTGTAATCTTGGGCGAGCCGTTGTGTTGCCAAGACCCAGCCAGAGGCTGACGGGAGATTTGCAAGGTGTTGAAGGATGACTATGCCACTGAAGGCAGATTTAGATTTTGCCTCCCTCCTTGCTTCTCCTATTTTGCTCTTCTCTTTTTTTGGTCTCTGTTCCCACTCACATCTTCCTTCCCTTGTCTCTGCCAGCAGGACAGTTACTTACTGCCAGTGCACTCTTTTCCCTCATTCACTCCAACCATCAGCTCTCCCAACTCTCAGAAAAGCAGGACCTGGATGAGAAGCCAATTTCCAACCAGAAGAGCACCTATTGAGCACAGAAGCAAGCTCTTCTCTGGCTGTGTATACCCAATCCAGGAGTGTCTGAGGACTAACAGCCTGTGGGGCTGTCCTCCTACAGCTGGGAAGGTCAGGGCATATGGCGTGCACCAGCACGCGAGGTCTGTTTTTCTAAATGTACTTCCCCCTCTTTTCTGCTTTTTCTAACAGTTGGTGGCATGTTTACTGTTCTGTTTGCTTTTCCCTTTTCAGTATGTTCCAGGCTCCCTGGCCTGAGCCATCTCACCTGCCCTTGTCACATCTTGTCGTCTTAACCTTGGTACCCTTTGCCCTTCTCTCTCCTCATCCTTCTTCATTGGCTCTTTCCCTTTCTCATCCTCTCCTCCAAGAATAGACCCAGTTCTGTTGTGTCTACAGAGCATCAGCAGAGATCACATTGCAACTGACCAGTGGAGTCTTGTAGTGCTGACAGTCCAACATTCTGATTTTTAAATTATGACTCTCCTGATATTCAGGGTTTTTTTTTTTAAAAGCCTCAGCTTCCAGAGCCATGTGATTAGGGAAGAATTTCAGCTTTCATTTTAAAAGTTTCTAGCCCTCGTGGTTGCAAAGAGAAAATGTGAACCCCAATGGGTCAAAAACCAAAAGACAAATAAAAAACCACCCCAAAATTTGTTTCTAAAGCTGCATGATTTTAACACCAATCTCATGATTTTAGAGGGGCTGATGCATGGCTTTTGGAAGGTTGGCGTTGACAACAGTGGGCACTTCAAGTGTAGCTATGGGAGGGGAAAGGAAAGTAATAGTTGTGGAGAATGGAGCAGGTTCAGAAGAAAAGTCCTACTTAATTTCTTCTAAATAAGAATTTAATGAAAATAGTTTCTGCCTGAGACACCTGTTCTGCAATCCCAGAGAAAGGTTCCCAAGGACACTTCAGCCCTTTCGTGACTATACTACAATGTAATCGTAATAGGAGCTGGGAAAGCCATTTAAAGCATTCAGCGATCTGTATGGAAATATTTAATTTATCCTTACATTTTTTAACTTGAATATGCAATGCCATTGTCGATGTCGGGAAGATAGATAGATAAACCTATACACTAAGTCTTGAAAGATGGTGGTACAATCTAAAACAATTAATCTTCTTGAAGTGAATGTGCTCTAATTGCGCACTATGGCACAGGCCATTCATCAAACCACGTCTATCCATCACGCTGCCCAGACAAGGAGTTTGGCTGAGCTGCGACAATTGCTGGATGACAACGAGCCTCTGAATCTACATAAGGTAGCTAGCTAGGAAATTATTTATGTTTGTCCTAAAAGAGAGAAGCTGAAATGTTTCACAAATGCTATTGATTTCTTAAGAAGACATCAAAAGGAGAATGGTTTTGTATTTGTCTAGTCTGTTTTTATAAATAGGAGAGAAGCTTGTCTGCTGGTAGCTTGACTCCTCTTTTTAAACATAAAGTGCTTGAAGACCAGGCTAGACACACTGCAATACTTTCAAAGAGCAAACTGGTGGTGATCATTATGTCAACAACCTGGGGTCCTTTCCACCTCTGAAGGCAAAAGTGGCTTCCATCAACTTCTTATGACTCATATGATTTTGTTATTTGTTTGCACCACCACTCACAAGATGTGAGGTACTTTAGTGAAAGGTCTATGCTCTAAGGTCATGGTCCAAAAAGATAGATGAACAGACCTGTAAACATCGATGACTGAAAGAACAACAACAAATAGGACGTGTTTGTGCAAGCCAACTAGATTCATTGCAGGCAGAAAAGCAGAAAGTTAGCCTCTAAGAAGAATTTAAATAGGAGAGTTGGGATCATTTTTCCAAAGAAAAAAAAATCAGCCATATAGTTATAGTTCAATAATACTTACTAGCAATGATATAATTCAATAATTGTATAGAACTTATTATCCATAGAGTTCTAAACTCAGTGAGTGTTGCTGCATATTCTAATATTGCATATAAGAAAGATTAAGAACTTTCCAAGAGTTGAAGGGTGACTCAGAGCCCATTTGTAACATGTGCACACTTCCTACAGATGTCAATGGGAGCTGCATGGACATAAGCAAAGGTAAAATTTGCCCCTTAGCACTGTATTCATCATTATTACTATTATTGTTGCTGTGCAAGGCCCCACTGAGGCAGACGTGCAAATGCTTCAAGCAACTACCCCAGGGAGTTCTCATTCTAAGACGTATGACAAGACACAACAAGTAGAAAAAGAGGCAAGTGGGAAGGGCTCTGGTAGCCACAAAATACCTTGTGTTCTATATACTCCTGTAAAAGAAACTGCATTAAATACATCATAAACTGTACAGAATTTTACTATTGGCTATATTACCCATTTATGCAGCATTTTGTGGAATAATTCCATTTTAATTGTAAATTGCTAGGAATCACTTTCTCTCTTTGGAAGATGCCCTTGGAATCATGGCATTTGGTCTGTACATTTGGTCTACATATTTATGGACAATTTTCCAGCAGCGATTACATTCATGTTTTAAGAATGCATGTTAAAATTTTCATACATCAAACGATGCAAAGAGCACCTTCAAAATGAGTAATTCATTCCACCATTACATTGTATTGGGTCTTTTAAGGGCCTGTATTGAAATGATCAAAGACTTCTTTACTGTAAATTGTCAAAGGATGCAGTGCTGAAAATGTGTGTTCTTCCCATAAAATACCACTGCATATAATACGAAAGAGCAGAGTGTTGGAACATGCTGGTTACAGCATTTTGTTATTAAAGGCACTACTTCACACCCATCCCGCACCATAACAAATGGAAGTCAAACATTTTCTATCCTCTCCTATGAATTACCTTCAAAAGTAAAGAAATCTTTAATATGATTTCTATACTGCATGTCCCATAAAACATTTTCTGTGCTTCAGCCCCCCTCCCAAGGCATTTCACGCAAAGTGGGGTGATCCATCCCTTATTATGTTTATTACCTTTCTTCCTTGCTCTCTTCTTATGGGCAAGGTGGCAGAAGTGAATTTTCAGGAGGGATGTCAGTGAGGCAGCGAGTGGCTATCCCTTCTGGTTGGGAAAGATGTGGGGCCAGACCCTCAACTAGTGTAAATCAGCATAGCGCCAGTGAAATCAGTGGTGTTGTGCAGCTATGACAATTTATACCAGCTAAGAATCCAGCCCACAGTCTTATTCAAATAGTTTTAGAAAAACTTGGCTATGTTTCATGTCTTTTGGGCAGCATCAAAAAAATCCATTAACCATATCTCATCCTTGGTTGGCATTTAACTATTGAACCTTGGCCTACAGAACCTGAAGCATTTCTTCTGTTTGTTAAGAGAATGTGACCTCGGAAAAACTTCACCCTGTGAGGATAGAGGGTGTCTATTAAAGAAATCCCACTGTAGTTCCTAGGGCATGTCTATGAAACCATCTATTTTCCAAAGGATGTCATGGTAGTTATTTCCCTTTGGAATATATTCTGTGGCATTTCTTTGTACACAGGAATATCACATAAATCAGAGTAAGTTTCCCTACAAATATCCCTACTGCCCAGTGGGAAGAACAGGTTCCATTTTAAATGAACCATCAAAGATTGGGAGATGGAAGTTTAGGTCCTTTTCTACATAAGAATTTTCCATAAATAAAAGTGAAAGATGAGCTCAAACCATAACCGCAATTCACACCACCCTCACATTTTTGAGAACCTTAGATCCAAATTCTAACGTTCCAGCTCAGACCTATGCCTATAAAAACCAAAACTATATCTCATCCAGAACTTGCTTCTTTTAAAAATGTTAAAATAGAGGGTAACAGTTCAAGTCCTCCCATTTCAAAGGGGGAGAGTTTAATTTTGAAACTCATCAAATTAATAAAAAGGAGTCTCTTTTGTGAATTCCCTCATAAGTTTCCAATGGTTGGCATCCCATCCATACGTAGATATCCCAGAAACTTATCTTTTATTTTTTTAAATTGATTTCAAAACTTAGATAAGGGTCTTGAATCAGAGATAGAATTCTGTGTAGGTGAGCAGTTCTCACATACCTAGAGATAGTTCTATATGTTTTCCTCTGGCCAAAAAATAGAATACCCAGATGCCGTGGTGATGATGATTTGGTTTTTTAGCAGTTTTGTAGCATCTGTCTGTTTGGCAGATTACACAGGAAGCTTTAGAAGTTGCCTAGACTACAGACCCTGTAAAGCAGGCTCCTGGAGTGTTTTCCTTTCTAGAGATTTTTAATTTTATTTTTTGCAACAACAAGGCAGATTATTTCTGGAACGTAAAAATACACATTAACAGTCAGTTCCTAGCCTAGCACTGCAATTGGTCTATTTGTATAAAAGTGAACTATAAGATAACCACCCAGCTAGGTAAATACAATTTCAGGAATGTGTTTGATTATATACAGAATAAACAAGAACAGGTGACAATAAAATTGTCATCTAAACTGAATTTGTAACTAACATATAAAGGGTATAATTAAACATGGACAATAAAAATAGTGCTTTGCACTTACTGTTCCTCCACAGATCTCAAAGGGCTTTCCAAAAATAAGTATTACTGGCTCCGTTTTATTCCTCCAGATCTCCCAGTTCACTAGACCTCATTATAGACCAAATTCTCAGCTGATGCGAATTGGAGTAGTTCTAGTGACTTTAACAGGACTATACCAGTTTGCATCAGTTGAGAATCTGGCCACCTACCTTCTGGGTACACAGTGAACATCTAAATTGATCAGGTATGAAAGCTTGAGTTTGTAAAATGAGTGCTTCAAGGTAGATATCTTGACAATACTTAATACAAAGAATTAAAGATTGAAAAATTAGATGGCTTTTATGTTCCTGCTAATTAACAAGATGTTACCCGTTTTCAAAAGGGTGTTTCCTTCTTCATATCTATTGGTCTGTTCTGGTAATCTGTGCTCCTTTACACTTCTAGAATTCACTTATCTAACTAAAGTATATTTTTTAATTTGTCATCTCTGTGTTTATGATGATCAGCATACACAGGAAAAAAGAAATACTGAAAAATATTAAATAATTCCATTATATAAATCAATGAGACATCCTTCTGTTCTCCTCACACCCTCTGAAAAGATATAACAGAAGTAAAGGAGGGCCACTGCTCATTAACAAAAATTCTTACGAGGAAGCCTTTCTGTGCCTGTAATAAGAGACTGAAAAAGTTCTGACTCTCTCAGAAGAAGAGAGAAAGAAGAGGTGACATGATAGAGGTTTTTAAAATAATCAATGAGAAGGTAAACTGAGATGCCTATTTATCTTTTCTACATATTTTAGAACAAGAGAGCATCCAAGGTAACTGAAAGGCCACAAATTTGAACTTGATGAAAGGAAAAATGTTTACTCAGTGCTAGCTAGTTATCCTGTGGAACTCATTGCCACAATATAATACCTTTTTATTTTTTGAAAAAAACGTTCATTCAAATTTCAGTTTTTTGAAAACTTTTGACTATGTTATAAGGTGGTCAGAGAAAAAAGAGCAAAAAAATATAATTTTTTTTATATATGTAAAATATTCAAAAATTTTCAGCCAACTGTACGTTACACATTTTTATGGCCAATGGGAACATCTTCAATAATATTGGTCAGGATAAAACATTTTTATATGGGATGTCGGTTTCCCCCTACATCAGGGAACAAGCTTTAATTAGCTGATGGAGTTAGAGGTAAATTCCCTTAGAAGTAGAGGTTATTCCATTATTGTCTAATATAGGATTTTCTTGCCCCTGTTTCTGAAGCATCTGCTGCTGGGCACGGACAAAGACAGGACACTGGTTAGAATGAGCTATTTATCTGATCAGTGAGGCAATTCCTAAGAAATGAGAAAACATGGATAAAAAGGGGCTAACTAAGAACCTGGGCATCTAGAAATTATTAATAACTTGTTGGTCGGATTAGTATGATCACTATTAGGTCTTACCTTGGCAGAGATCCACAGCCATCAGCTAGATCAGCTGGAGACTGCTAAATCTAGTAGAAGAGGACGGCTTAAGTCTTTAACTGAAGCAAGATTTATTGTAAACTGGTGATCTGGGCGGTTGTAGAACTGTCCATATGACAATTATGAAAAACAAGGTTACTTACCAGTAACTGCTGTTCTTAGAAATGCATTGCTCATGTCCATTCCACTATAGGTGTGTGCACGCCTCCATGCAGAGTTCCCAGGACTTTTTTCCTTTTAGCAGACCCCGTAGGGCCAGCTCCGGTGCCCGCTGGAGCCCAGCGCACATGCACATGAGGCACTGCCGGCACTGCACCCCTTCAGTCCCTTCTTTCTGCCAACTCTGGCAACAGAGACAGGGGGTGGGTTGTGGAATGGACATGAGCAACACATCTCGAGGAACAGCGGTTACTGGTAAGTAACCTTGTTTTCTTCTTCGAGTGCTTGCCCAGGTCCACTCCACTACAGGTGACCAACAAGCAATACCTTGGAGGTGGGTCGGAATGCACTGCTCTGCTGAACTCCGCATCCTCTCTCACCTGCTGGACGACAGCATAGTGGGAGGTGAAGGTATGCAGATGTCCTGCAGGGGCACTCTCTCCAGGAAGGCCATAGACGAGGCTTGAGCTCTGGTTGAGTTGCTGTGATGGTTCCCAGAAGTGGCACCTTGGCCAGCTCGGAGCAGAACTTGAAGCATGATGTAATCCATGAGAAGATGCGCTGGATGGAGACAGGTGAGCCTTTCAGCTGATCAGCCACTGCAACAAAGAGCTGCGTCAACTTCTGGAACAGCTTTGTACAGTCAATGCAGAAGGACAGGGCCCATCTCACGTCCAGTGAGTGCCACCTCCGCTCCTCCTCCGAACTGTGACATTTGGGAAAAAACAAAGGGAGAAAAATATCTTGATTATAATGAAATTGGGAAACCACCTTGGGCAGAAAGGCCAGATGCAGCCTCAACTGAACCTTGTCTTTATAAAACACCATATAAGGGGGGCTCTGAGGTCAGGGCCCTAATCTCAGAGACCCTCCTAGCTGAGGTAATGCTCACCAGGAAGGCCACCTTCCATGAAAGCAGAAGCAGAGGGCATGAAGCAATGGGTTCAAAGGGGGGCCCCGTGAGACTCGAGAGGATCAGGTTGAGATCCCAGGGAGGCACTGGGTCATGGACCGGCAGATAAAGCATCTCCACCCCTTTGAGGAACTTGATCAACATGGGAGAACAGTGATCTCCCCTCTAGTAGCTGATGGAAGGCCGAAATAGCTGCCAGGTGAACCTTTAGCAAGGTCAATGCCAGAATCTGGAGCTTTAGCTGGAGCAGGTACTCCAGGATCGCCTGTATAGGTGAGAGGCTGGGCGGGATACCCCAGGACGCCAACTAACTGGTAAACCGTCGCCACTTAGCCTGATACACGACCTATGTAGAAGGCTTCCTGCTGCCAACCAGGACTTGTTGGACCTGCACCAAGCAGGCTCTCTTGCTTTCCATCAGCCACAGAACCTCCAGGCCATGAGGTGCTGGGAGTCCAGGTGCAACAGGCGACCGTGGTCCTGGAACAGAAGGTCATACTGCCTCGGGAGCTCCAGGGGTGGGGCAATCGAAAGGTCCAGCAGCATGCTGAACCAGTGCTGCCTCGGCCAGGCTGGAGCAATGAGTATCATGTCCACTCTGTCCCTCTTTATTTTCAGCAGGACCCTGAGCAGGAGCAGAATGGGTGGGAATGCATACATGAGGTTCCCCGTCCCATCCACGTGGAAAGCGTTGGAAATTGACTCCGTCTCTCAATCCCGGAGAAAGCAGAACACTTGGACACTTCCTGTTCCAGGCCGACACAAACAGGTCCACTGGGGAAATGCTCCACTTCCAGAAGATCACAGACGCCACCTCCGGGCGTAGTGACCAGTCTTGGTGGGGTAGAAATGACCGGCTGAGGTGATCCACCTCGTCGTTCCTCACTCCTGGAAGGTGAGAAGCCATTAAGTGGAAATCGTGTCTTAAGGCAAAGTCCCACAGACGGATAGCTTCCTTACAGAGGGCTGAGGAGTGTTCTCCCCCTGCCTGCTTATGTAAAACATGGCTGCGGTGTTGTCCATCAGCGCCTGCACCACCCTGCCTGTCAGGAATCGGAGAAACACCTTGCATGCTAGGCAAATGGCCCTCAGCGCCTCTACATTGATGTGTAGGTGCCTCTCTTCCTTGGACCAGATCCTGAGTGCCTAGGTTGGTGCTGATGTGGGCCTCCCAACCTACATCCAAAACATCAGAAGTTAGGGTGACTGATGGGACCAGTTCTTAGAAAGGAATGCCCTTCAGCACTGCCCAGGGAGTCTGCCACCAGCCTAGGGAGGCTAGGACTGTCAGGGGAACTGTGACCACCCGGTCCAATGGGTGTCTGCTTGCGACATATACCGAAGCTACCCATGTCTGAAGCAGTCAGTCTCAGACAAGCAAGTCTCACCACGTTAAGTGCAGGCTGCCATGTGGCCTAACAGCTGTAGGCAGTGCCTGGCTGTTGTCGTGGGGCATCGATGCAGCTGGGAGATGATGGGGACCATCACCTCAAAGCATGGCTTGGGCAAGAAGGCTCTGGTGAGGGAAGCGTCCAGGATAGCCCCAATGAACTCTGTGCATTGCACTGGGGTTAATGTGGACTTCTGTTCATTTATGAGTAGCTCCAGCCTGCAGCACATGGAGCAAGAGAGGGTCATGCTATACTTCACTTAGGACCTGGACCTGCCTCTGATTAACCAATTGCCCATTCATGAGATGCCCATTCATCTCAGGTGGGCAGCCACTACCGCCATGTAGTTGGTGAACACCCTAGGGCCAAAGAGAGGCCAAAGAGCAAGGCTGTGAATTGGTAGTGGGAGCCAGTCACCATGAAGCAAAAGAAGCGCCTGTGGCTGGGGAGGACAGTTATATGAAAATATGCGTCCTTGAGATCGAGGGTGGCGTATCTGTCTCCTGGATCCAGGGAAGAAATTATGGCAGCTAGGAGATCCTGAGAAATTTGAGTCTTTTGACATATTTGTTTAGACGACGCAGGTCTAATATGGGTCTCAGACCCTCCTTCACCTTCGGGATGAGGAAATACCTCGAATAAAACCTTTTCCCCTTCTGCCCTGAGGGACCGTTTCCACCGCTCCAAGGCTGAAGAGGGTGTTCACCTCCTGTAAGAGAAGTTGCTCGTGAGAGGGGTCCCTGAACAGAGACAGAGAGGGAGGGTTATTGGGGGATAGATATAAATTGCAGTGCATAGCCTCTCTGAGACTATCCCCAAGACCCATCGGTTCGAAGTGATTTTGGCCCACTCGGGGTAGAAACACCTTAGCCTGTTTAGGAAGGGGCAGGATGGATCCAAGACAATGATCTGGGCGCCACCCTTGGGCACACCATCAAAAATGCCTCCTTTGGTTGCCTGACCTCCTGGGGGGCCCTTTCTGGGAGGCTAAGGAAAAGCTAGGGGGCTGATTCCTTCTTCTAGACCTCCTATTTTTGTCCTGTTGACATCAGGGCGACCGAGGAAGGGGTTTGCCACAAGGCCTTCACAATTCTAAGGACCCCTTCATGTACTGGGAGGGCCACTCGAGCTGGGGCAGTTGCCACCAGCACATTAAAGAGGCTATCCGTAGCCCCTTTTAGCTCCTCCACCTCCAGCCCCAAGCTGGAAGCAACCCTCTTGAGCAGCTCCTGGTGCGCCCTGAAGTCATCCAGTGGCGCAGAGCAGTCCTCGGAGACAGCCTCGTCAGGTGAGGAGGATTGCAGGGGTGCAGCCTGTGCGCGTGCCCCGTCCTGGAGAAATGCGGCTCCCCCATGCGGGTCTGACTCCTCGTCCAAGGAGTGATGCCAGTACCGGAGGCAGACTGCATCCCCAAAGATTTAATTGATTGGGATCCTGGTCCCACCTGGAGACCCCACGGGGCCCAATAAAACCACTGGGGTGGCCACTGTCCTTGGGGCCATCCAAGGACGAACTGCACCGGGGGCTCTGGCACCTCGCAGGAAACATCGCCTCACCCAGTAACTACCCCCTCTGAAAGACCCCGAAGCAGCATTGGAGTCTGAGTCCCTGCTCCTGCAGTACTGCGTCGGGGGGAGCAGTGTCCCGGGCTCTCCGCCTTACCGGTGAATGCCTCCTCAAGGCCTCTGTTGCCGCAAACGGTGCCGACGAGCAGGGTCACACTCCAAAGAACTAGAAGTACCAGAGCATCGCCTCGGTAATGACAATTTCCAGTGCCGCTTGCCCTGCGGCTACGTAGCAGCCTTCAGTGACCAAGGTCGGCACCATCTCGAGCTCCTCGGTACTGAGCCAGACTCCGGTAAGTGGGTTCTTTGCCACCTCCACGCGGGCAAACTCTTCCGTGCTGGGTCTTCCAACGAAGACTGGGTTCTGCGCCGCCTCAGTGCAGGCAAACTCCTCGGTGCATCGTCGGGCAGACGGCTCCCAGCTTGAGCTGCCTCCAGTGCTGGGAGTCAACGGCAGCGCCGGGAGGAAGACTCCATGTTCCGTGTTGGAGCAGGCTGGCTCGACGAGGCCAACCTGGAGCGACTGTGAGGGGAGCGGCTGTGCTCCACCCTAGATGACTGTCTTGCGGAAGATCCTCCTTCCCATACCAGCCATCTCCTCTGCCATTCAGGGGGACCCAACACAGGTTTCCCTCGCAGCACCAGCCCCTTCTCCCTCGGTGGAGGGCGGGGTGGGGCGGAGGCAGCGTGGGCAAGGCCAACAAGGCTCTTGCTGCCTGAAAAGCCTCCGGTGTCGACAGTGCCAGCAGAAGCCGAGGGGAAGGCTCCCTAACCGGAGATTTAGGCATGGGAGAGTGTCCGCATTCCGTGTGCTGCTGCTTCTTCGGCACCAGGGAAGCGGTGCTGTGCTGCGTCGTGATTGGTGCCGACGGCGTGCTCTGTGCCGACCCCACACTCGGTACCGAGATGGAGCCGGTCAGCTCGGAGGCCCGGCGAAGTGCTGCCTCCAGAAGCAAGGCTTTCAAATGGATTTCTCTGCCCTTTTGAGTCCTCGGTTTGAAAGCCTTTCAGATCTTATATTTGTCCTTACGGTGGGCTTCCCCTAAACACTACAGGCAGCTGTCGTGGGGCTCACTGAGCAGGAAAGCCTTGCCCCGGGAGGCACATGGTTTGAAGCCTGGAGACCGGGGCATGCCCCGGCAGCGCAAAGTCCCAGCCAGGACTACCTAATCTCTAATTACTCTATTAACAACTACTTAACTAACCATAAACAGAATAATAAGTCCAGAATAACAAGGGAAATAGTACTTGAGACTGCAAGCAAGGCTAGTTCCATCAACCGTCACAGACAGAAAGAAGGGACTGAGGGAGCGTAGGGCTGGCAGCGCTTCATATACCGCGGCATGAGCATGGGGCTCTGGGGGGCCACCGGAGCCAGCCCTATGGGGTCTGCTAAGGTTCCAGGCAACTATGCATGGAGACATGCACTCACCTATAATGGAATGGACATGAGCAAGCACTCAAAGAAGAACAGGTGGAGTTATGGATGCTGAGGGAGGAAATTAAAAGTTGGCCGGATTTTACAGCATTTTTCAGTTTCCATTGCTAGACAGAATGAGTTACGTTTCAAGAATAGCCAATCTTAGCACACAATTTTCATTTTAATAGGTAGCAGGTTTAAAACCAACAAAAGGAAGTACTTCTTCACACAAAATATAGTCAATCTGTGAAGCTCATTGCCAGGAGATATTGTGAAGGCCAAAACTATAACTGGATTCAAAAATAGATTTGATGGAACAGGGCAAATTTACACTCACTCTGTGTTGACCATTAGGTGTTTTTCTTGAACTATTTATGAAAAATAAAGCCAAACAATTTAGTATCATATAAAAGTTATGTTTGGGTTCAATTCAAATTGTGTTTCAAGGTGTGTGTTTGTTCTTCCTTAATCACAATTAGCAACCTCATTCCTACTAGTTTCATTATTTTCCCATGCTGAAACCAAATAGATCACATTTCCCTTGAGGAAATTTTCTCCCAAAGTTCTAACCAACTGAAAGTAGGGATTGCTAATGAAAGTACCATCTGAACCCTTAACATAACACTACAATAAAGATTGGCAGCTTTCCTGCATCCTTTCCATCCTGAACCTAATGGACAGTCAGTTTGCAAAATTTTCCAATAGAACTTAAGTGGGGTGTTCCCTAGAGCATCCCTGAACAGAGCCTTGGATGAATCAACCCACACCCCAGTGACCAACCCTGCTGTGTTATGAAAATCCAGGCTAGCTAAGAGGAGCACTAGATGTAAAATGCCAGTGCATGTTTGTGATTTACAGTGTGTCTAATGAGCAAATCCGATGAAGAGGTTTTGTTGTCTAACCATAAAACCAGATGGATGTAAGCAGCGATTAGAAACAATTAACTCCATGCAGCACTAAATAACTTTCAGTCATTAACGTACATTTTTCTCCACTCCATTAGAGGTAGGGAAGTGAGCATAAGGTAAGGAATACTCTAGCTGAATTTCAGCTACGTATGTATTTTGGTGGCAGTGAAGAAAAACCACAAATTTGCAGTAAAAACAAAATACTGATAGATCAGTCCTACCGGGTACTTCGAAGCCATCGTTGCAAATGTATCGTCTTCAGAAAATGAGAATCTCTCCCTCACTCATCCTAACACTACAACTCTTCCGAATGCCAACGGTGCTGTCCCAACCCCAGACTGTGAATGAATCCCGCAGCAAGAAGTAGCTGATTATATTCTCCTTTGCACTGACATTTAGGTAATTGGCAGTGATGAGAAAGACAGTTAAGGAAGTGTTCGGAAGAGTGACAGTTCTTAATAAACTGACCGACAATGGGAGGCAGGTGTTTGAGACAGTAGCTCCAGATGACTAAGATACATGAGCCACTCAAACAGGGATCTCAACTCTGTTTGTTGCTATGACGCTTTTAATCCTTTATCTTAACTGATTTAGGGTATGCCTACACTGCAAATTAAGATGTGACTGAAGCATGGGTCAGTATAACTGAGCTAGTTTGAATCTGGCTAGAGCAGATAACAATAGTAGAGAAGATTGAGTGGCACAGACCCCAGACAAACTCAAGTCTGTCCCCAGAGTCCTGAGGGAGCTTGTGCTGGGGTAGTTACCCTTTGCCTTACTTGCACTTTCCCATCCTGAGAACCACTGTTACTCATGCCAGCTAGATTAAAACTAGCACAGGTCTGCCTGCCTGTGCTGCAATCATACCGTAATCGGCCATGTAGACATACTCTGAGTGTGTCTGTGGCATTACATTAACAAGCCCGGTCATTGTAAAACATACTGCGATTGTCTGCTGTTTGAGAGTCCTGCATGATGTCATTTGTACCCTGAACTGTTGGAGTAACACTGTCTGGCTGCTGTCCCCTAGAGCCCGCATGAATAGTAAATGCATGTCTCAGACACACGAGATCATCCCAAAGAACAACACTTTAAACGAATATAACGCTGCATTTTTTTAAAAGCTTGGCTACAGTTCTTAAAACAAACTTCTTCCCAAGGGACATGAGGGACAACAGAAACCCAGAAAAAATTATGGCTTGGATTTTATCTCCATGTGGCAAATTTCTGTACTTATCTTCTATTCAGCATTACATGGACTACTCCACTATGGGAATATAGGAATTGCCATACAATATAGTCCAGTGTCCCAGACAGTGTTCAGTACCAGATGGTATGGAGGAAGTTGGAAGAAACCCCATAATGACCAGTTATAGAATATCCAGTCCCTAGGAGAACATTGTTCTTAACCCCAAGCTGCTAGTAGTTGATTTGTATCCATTCCTAAGCACTAATTTTAGGAGTGTGATTTTCAAAAGCACTCAGTGATGGCATAACTCTGTTCTCTCTGAAGTTAGCATTAATAAACAATAACGCTTTGTATGTAGTGTTTTTTATTCATAATTCAAAAGATCAAAAGATCACTTCTCTTGCTACCATGGAAGCTCATGAGCACGGGCAGTTTGGAGGTTTTCTTTTTAAAGAGAGCTTTGCTTGCTATGTGGATTTTTGCAAAACTCCTACAATTCTCTGGATCTTCATTTCCTGGCTTTTCTCCCTTTGAAAATAGGGACACTGAAGAGAGGCGAGAGCGGTGCAAGGGGAGAGGGAGGGAGAAGGAAGGGAGGTTGTGTGTCGTGGTTTGAAACGAGCAAGATGTTAAGTAATTTTACTTTTAATCTTTCCTTTTACTGCGAAGTGAGCCATTCAGGCATCACATCTTCTGAATTTTCCTTGCCTCTTTCAGGAAAGCATATTGGAGCAGAGCTCGCCAGCTGTCTGCTTCCTTTGCCTTCTGCTACCATTATCCTAAGGCACCACCCAACCTTCTGGCCCTCCAGCTTGTGGTGGGGGGAGTGAGGGGAGGAGGAACTAGCTCATTCTTACATGCATATCACACGGGGGGAAATGGAGTGACTCCAAATAAATATTCATACAGATAAAATGAACACGTGACAGCAGTAGGCAGATAGATTAGTTTTGTCCGTATACTGTATGTATTTGCATAGATCTATACGTACATACAAAGGAGAGAATGTAATATTACAGTGCAAGTGTAAACTCTAGCTTACCTTGCAAGCTTAATAAAATCTTTGCTATTAAACACTCCATTCAGAAATACAGACCTGCTCTCCCCAAGTCTCTGTAGGATTTTTGAAATGCAAAAGCTCAGCCAAATCAGTTGAGTCAGGTCTGGAATGACTGCAGTTTCATGGCTTTGTAAGCTCCAAGTACTTACAGTAATGCAGAAATCAAAGCCCTGACGCCTTGTACTGTATGTGGGTAGCTGTACATGTTTTCAAAATACCCAGCATATAGAATGTGTGCGTGTCAACAGCTATGCACGTGTGGATGGGTTAAAGGGCTGTGGAGCATGAATATTATACGCATTTCTCCTGTCTGCAAATTAAAAGGAGAAAGGACATTCGGTTAGAAGTTGCAAAGGAATGAACAATTAAAGGAACATTTCTATTTCATTGGAGTTCTCCTCAAATATGCTTCTCCTATTTGGGGGTGGGAAGGTTAAAGCTTTCCACAGTGGCAGCTTGTTATGGAACAAGATATATTCTGCTTTTTGTCTTAAGCTACCCTCACTGTAACCCCTTACTAGCCAGGAGGAAACACTGGCTAGTTTCTCACTGTCAACAACACTGGCACTATTAGTATATGTGCATTAAAAGGTCCGGTTTTGTTTTTTGTTTTTTATTTAATGAGCACCAAAAGAAGTAAATAGCAAAGCAGAGGTAAAAGATTGGGCTTCTTGCCAGAGCAGAACTCCAGGATGCTATATGTACAATTTCCAGCTTTAGATATGTCACTTTTGTGGCTTCCCTAATTTCATTTGCTCATCTCCTTAGTCTTGCCACGTCTAAGGCTGGGTCTACACTGATTGTGGCAAATTCGTCGCCGTCACGTCGATTGCTCTGGATCAACTGAGCGGTCTGTGTAGACGCGCTCAGTCGATCCAGGAAGCGACGCAGGAAAACCACCCCCATTAGCGGAGTAGCGCTGCGTTGAAGGGAGCGCTGTTCCCTTCGATGCAGCGCAGTGTGGACACCGCACAGAGAAGACACTGCAAAGTCGACGGGAGATACGTAAGTGATTTACGTCACTTGCGTATCTCCCATCAACTGCCACCGAATCGCAAAGGTAAGTGTAGACCGGGCCTTAGTCATGGGCCAAATTCCTAGCTGGTATAAAATGCACGCCACTCTGTTGACTTTGCTCATATGTACCAGCAGAAAAATTGGTCTTTTTTCTTTAGATGCTACTGGTATTCACACACCCTGCTATCTAGAATCTCTTTGGCCAACAGACTTGCCTTCCCCACCTCCATCCTCATTGTTCCAGATGTCTTAGGTCTAAATCGTGCAAGGTGCTGTGCAGTCTGGCCCTGAATCTGGTCAGAGTGCCCAGCCACTTGCAGGATTGGGCCCCTAGATGGTCACCAAATTTCCCATAACATACAGCCCAAATCTAACACAAAATTCTTCGTGAAAAATACCACCACCACAATCAGACGTGGTAAAAGCATTCACTGGAAGTCAGAAATTGCAGCAATGAGTTACGGACGAGGAGAGGGAATAAACCAGTGATTCCCAACCTTTCGGGCTCGAGGGCCACAAATATCATTTTTACAACCCTGAAGGACCCCCCGTCTCCACCATCAGTCCCCCTCTTCTCCGTGCCCCCCACTGCAGCTAGACAGAAGAAGTTCAGTAAGGAGGCTGCCTCCTCACTGATCTCCCGTCCCCCTGGCTGCAGCAGAGAAACCGCTCATGTCCAATAGCCCTGCGTGCTCCACCTGGGTCCCTAGGCAGTGGATCCCTTCTGCAGCCAAGGGGATGGGAGATCAGTGTTCCCCTCCCTCTGGTTCCAGCAGGGACCCTAGTGCCTTGGGACCCAGGCAGAGCACTTTGCCGTGCTTCCTGCCCCAAATGTAATATCCTAACCCTGAATCCCTTCCAATTTCAATGTAGAGGAGGGGGTAGATGATCTGGATTTGAGTCCTTAAAGGAGGTACAATAGAGATCATGTTTCCCAATAAATGCTACATGAACAACCTGGGTGATGTTCTACTAAGTGTTTGGCTCATTCGGCACCACACAGCCAAGTTTCTCAGCAGTATTCACAGTGACCGAATTAAGAAGGTCACTATTAAGTCTGCCTGTGATCATGGCATTACAGCTTGCTGAAAGACATGACCTGCTGCGAGGTCATGAAGAAAGACGTGGTAGAAGATACTCAAAAGGTTTTTTCAGGCAAATCTGCCAGCAATTTTGGATGTTGTGGGTAAGGTCTGAGCCGGGTATAGAAAGAAGGTTACTAATTCACTTTCATCACAACCCTCAGCCTCTCCTTTGTGGGAACAGCTCCTAAGGAGTTAGACCAAATTCAGGAACTGGGAGTCAGTTATGGTATTGTGAGGCTGATGCCGGATGGCGAATGAAATAAGCCAAATAGCAAAATCTGAACCTGGATGGACCCGACGCATTTAAACATAGGGGTCTCCATGGAACGCCGCCCTGGCAAAGGTATTTAGCAAACTGCCTGCACGCTAGGGTGGGAGTAGGAATTCCTTCTATAGCAAGAGAGCCGGGAAAAACTCACCGCACCCTTTGGCAGGTGTCACTGCCTCACAGGGTGGTCAACCAAGGGGCCTCAGCTTCTCCTGACCGACCCTCCTTAGCCTGCGCTCAGGGTCTCAGACTGACTTGATTCACCTTCAGGTAAGCCAGTCAGGGCTTCACATCTTCGGCTTGCCATCTCTTTCAGCCGCCTCCCTGTTTTCTGCCTCCCTTTCCTTCTCTGCACTCTCACCTTTAGAGCAGGCCCCGTTTCCTTTAGTGGTTGTGGTGGGTGCCGGCCTCCATGACTGGCAGCTCTGGCAGCTGAATGGGGTTGTGATGAAACTGCTTGCTTGTGAACAGGAGAGACTCCTCCTCCCTCTGTCCATGTCCAGTCTGGGGTTTGTAGGTCCCTTGACAGCAGTTTCTCTTTCTGTTCTTGGCCTCTGAATACTTTAAATTAAAAAGTACAAATTCCAGATGCTGGACAGGCTAGCTGCAATCATACTCAATACAAGTAACTTCTTTGTCTCAACAGCAAATCACATTAACCATGGTGAAAGTCTGGGAGAAGTGTTACAGATTTAGGAAGCCAGACTAACCTCCAGTGAAGGAATTTTCTCTACCAAAAATCTCATTTTTGAGCCACAAGATAAGTGCAGCAGAGAGGCAAGAAAACACATACAAAGAAGTCAAGACAATCCAGGTGGGGATGTAGGCTGTGAAGCTGTGTACCAAGCCAGAAGACCATCTGGACAGGATCGCATGAAGAAGGAACTTGGTTCCAAGGAAACAAAGGCGAGTCACTGAGGTTGGAAGTTATGAGAGTCAAACAATGAACGAGAGAGGATCTATATTGCACAAGCAACGTAAAGACTGTAATAAAACGGCAAGCTCCTATGTATCACACAAAGCCAGAAAGAAAAGTGCCACCACAGCTAGAAATCAATGTAATCAACTGATATAAAAATGAAAAAAGGGAGAGTTATATATATAAAATGAGGAGGGATATGTAATGCAGCATATCATTCCGACTAATCTACGCACTGCAGATAACCGATGCAATAACTATAGAAATCACTGACTCGTAGGGAGGTTTGAGCAAAATCTAGGTGGTTCCGCTCTGTAACAGGCGTCTGTCACTTGAGCTGAAGAAAATCACTCCTAGTATGTAGTAGTAATGTGTCTCTTCTCCTCTTTGTGGGCCAACCACTAGAGATGTCACACACACTGAAAGTTGACATATTACACTGTCCAACTAGCCACTGGCTTTCAGTCTTCCTGGAATTAGAGAAAAAGTGATGAAACACAAAGATAATGAAAATATCTGAAATAAATCATTGTGTATGTCGGTCCTGGGAACTATTCTGGAACTCTGTTTTCAATCATGTGAGCCCATGTATTGTAAGTGGATACTAACGAGAATGTTAGTTGTTTCCATTTAGCTGTGATATCTCTGCAAACTGCAGCCAGAAATTCCAAATTTCTCACCTTATTTAAAACAACATTTCCCCTTGTGACTGATCTTACATGGGTGGGAAGCCTCGGTCACAGCTTTGAGAGTCATCCTGATTTTTTGCATTTTTAATCCTTAGCCACCCAAAGATCTGTTTGATGGCTTCTGTTCTTCCAAATGAGGGAGGTAGTAGCTAGGATCTCATCAGATTCCATCCATTTGATCTATCTCTGGTACCAAAATCAAACCAACAAACAAACTCAAAGGCCCGCTGATTATTGAACACCACAAGCAACTCCTTCCAGGGATTCCACAGTACTTCCAAATGCTTTCTTTTAATACATTAGGCTGACTTGTCCATTGGTAAGAATGACACAGTGTGTTGGCCAAGATGGGAAACCAGAGATCAGCTCCCAAAATGGGGAGTTCCCACTAATCTGACATCCACCATCTTGGCTGACACACCAGGGATTGAACCAGGGACCTCCACAACTAAAAGTATGAACTGCTACAGCTTGAGCTAAAAAAGCAATCCTCCACAGCTGGAGACCGTAAATTCATATCCTCTGTGGATCAGCACAGAGGGGGACATGCAATACACACACCAGTGGGTTACATCAGCATCTCCTGTTCATCCCCTATAAAACTATCAGAGCAATGATATCCCTTCATCGTGATTTGTATGGTCTGTGGCACATTGGAAAAACATTCAAGGCAAACTGAATAGTGGGTTTGCAGGTTTTGAGTGCCCTTGGATAGGAAGAATAAATTATAAGAAATTTGAAATGTTATTTACATTGTTCAGGCTGTTCAAAGCAACTATAAATATACATTACCCGTCAACTTAAAATACAGCATCACAAATGAACTCTATGAACACTACCTAGTTGTTGCCTTAATTCGTGATAACAGGAAAAATACCACAGTTAAGTATCTCCATATATTTACAGCTTCACCCCTTAATGTAGAATTATATTTGTTCCACAGCATTTCTTAAAGTAACAGGCAACAAAAAAGAGCCTTTAAAAAGAAGAATCCTATTTTATGCATACATACAACTGAAGTTCTGGTGTACAACACAGATGCTCAGTGCCATAAAACCCAGGGTAGGGTAAATACCGACTGCATATAGCAAAGCATATCTGAGAGATGGGCGGTGAAAGGGAAGATAAGTGTTCATGCAGTGGGAAGGAGATCCTGTATGTAGCAACACCACATGTTGGAAAAATTCACGTCTGAATCATGGAATTCAAACCCATCGAGAACCTTCTCAAAAACTTTAGGAACTATGAAAGGCTGTATATAATGAGGCTGTCCTGACGAGTGGCTGAGCTGGGCTTGGCAAAGCTAAACATAGAGGCATAAACCTTTTGGATACTGAACCATCTGGGCAACAGGCTGGTTGTGGGTATATGTCAGAGCAACCTAAAGACTGCTCTAATATACACTAGCTGCAAAACGCTCAATGAAAGCTGCTGGGTATCACTGGGACATAGACCAATATCCCGTGACCAAACAACTCAAATATCCCCCCACATCTTGAAGAAATCCTCCAGTGACTCGCTCCTTCAGCCTTAGGACTGCTTTGTGCCAGTACAGCAGCTCAAAGCAACCTCAACATACCACAGACATAGCGACCAGCAATGGATCTATTATTTGCTTTTGAATTCTGTGCTTATAGTAACAAATCTGTGACTAATTATATACAGACATTACCCTTGCCAGTTGAACAGAATACCTGTGGCAGTGGGGTAGGAGCTAGTATTTTCTGCTGTAAGGACCTGATCGAAAGGCCATTGAAGTCAATGGAAAGATTTCTATTAACTTCAATGGGCTTTGCATCAGGTACTCAAACGTGCAGGTTTCTGTCACTTGAGCTGAAGGAAAACCTCGGCTACATGTAGTAGCATTAAACTTTCTAGTAACGAGAGAGCATCAATCACAATCACATAGGTGTGACCATTCCACTCATGAGAGGACCCCTGTACATCCAGACATACAGCCATGGGTCAATAACTCAGAGCTGCATGCACAAACATATGCATATATATGTGTAGGCATCCATCTTAGGTGTGTGTGTGCATCAGAGCAGTTAGGCACCTATGTTGTTCTCTCAAAAACGTGTGCGCTCACCACTGACGATTTGGCCTTGTGTTACGGAAGTGAGAGTCTAATTTGCCTAGGCAAGCAAAGGCTGATGCAGCACAAGTAAGTGTGTCAATAACTTTTTGAGGCAACACTGTTAGATAACGTTCTCGACTCTTTTAAAGACAGAGCTAGAACAAATGCGGTCACAGTGCACGCTCAGATCACTTACTGTTAACTAGTATGACACGGTGAATGACTGAAAGGGCCAAGGTAAAAGAGATCATAATGTATTGGTGTTCATATACACACTCCTCCAAATTGCACAAACTTCCTGTTGGCAATTCTAAATCCTGTCATATGGCTCAGCATAGCTTTACATACATCTGAAATAATCAACACCGGAGCTTGTTGTCACCTGTGGCCCAGATTTTACCCCCTTTACTGATGTTAAGTAGTACCTTACTTTGTGGGCAGTACCGTTGAAAGGAATGGGGCTATCTTCAGCGTCAACTACTACTCACGGTGAATAAAGGCATCAGAACTGGACCCTATATGAGAAGAAAGCTGAAATAATGAAATTTTACATCATCCTTTGTATTATGGTACACCTGGGAGCCGCAATCATGGAACAAGACCCCATAATGCCAGGGGCCGTACAAACACAGAATAAAAAGATAATCTTGGTTTTCAGAAATTCATTGCCTTTGTAACACTCTATTTAGCTACAGGGAAGGAGTACCAAGGAGGGCAAAAACTCGGTGTAGAGAACATGAAGAATAAAAATAGAGAATAAAATCCTAATGTCTCTTGGAGAGCCAATGATATGTTAGGAAAATCTATCAGCATTGAGATTTACTGGTGCCATGGAGAAAGATTGCACGGCCTGCTACATCTGCAGCTGATCATTTAGCAGAAAAAACACAGTAATAATAGATGCAAAAGACTACAGAACTGAAATGGAAATGCAGCAAACAAAGCATTCCCACATAGGCATCCTCATTAGAAATTGGATTATAATGATGTCTTTGGAACAATTGACAGTGATGACTGTCTGTAACTTTGAATTCATTGATATCAATCTGAAATTAAAAGACTTCAGGAAAAAGGTTTAAATGATTCCACTGTATGCATGTGTATCGGGATGCTAATTACTCTTCTACCTAACTGACAGACCGCAAAGCCCTGCACTCTTATTTGTGCATTGCTACTTGCTTTAGAAATCAGCTGTGAAAGAGATTCTGTAATTGCAACCAAGTTGTGCAGAATAAATAAGCCATTATTGTAATGAGGACATTTCTTACTGAGGATATTTTTAAGAGACAAATTACAAACTGTTCCTTCATGCCAGTCTAACATCATGCATCTGTCGCCTGCTTTTAGATTTCGAGCTAGTTTGCATTCTGCATGACCTGTCTTATAAGCAATACTGTAAGAGCACAAGGCTCTTCCTGAAACTATAATGACATTAACTAATAACACACATAACTGTGTGCAGCTGAATACCAACATTTTCTCTTAGTGCTCCGGGCTGCCCCACTTCCTTTGGAGATGTAGGGTCAAATTATCTGCTGGCGTAAGTGGATGAAATTCCACTCAACTCAATGCAACTGTACCCTTTTACATCAGCAGATAACTTGCAAGTAACTGTGTACTACAGATTTTGAAAGTTGCTTGCCTCGCTTTTATTATTTCATGTTTAAAATACTTCAGCTATAAACCAACCAGGTTTTCTAGACTTGAAACGAGTGTTGCGTATATAGCAGAATTTTCACTCATCACTTTCCTATTTCCATACCCGTCTTCAACTCTGTATCTTTTTAGCCATCTGTTTCTTTTGGCTACCTGTGACAAGGAGGCAAGCAACTTTATCCGCACTAGTATGTATTTTGACATCTGGCATCTGAATTTGACCGCAGTATCTAGTTCTAAGTTGTTCAAACATCCAATGATAGGAGTTACACTCATGAGCCACATTCAGAACCACATCAGCGGTTTACCCTCAATTCTCATCCTATTCACACAGCCTAACCACCCGCATACGTTTTTTCATTTGTATTCTTATCATGCCTCAAAGTCAAGGTGCCCGTTGTGCTAGGCACTGTACAAACAAAACAAAAAGATGGTCCGTGCTGCAAAGAGTTCCCAGTATAAATATAAGACATGAGACAACAGATGGCTACACCCAGACCAATGGAGAAGTGGAGAAAAACCAGTGAGGCAATACTGGTGAACATGATTTAGCAGTGGTTATTTCAGTGCACCAGAAATAACAACTGCTCAAGTTTTTTGTAAGCATCACAGCAAAGGAGAGTTTTAAGCAGGTGGCTTTGTGGATGTTATGGGGAGTTAGTTCCTCATGAAGACTAACATGGAAGAAAGCATAAAGATGCAGCTGGCATCATAGGCTGATCCTAAACTAGTATAACACTGCTGCTATAAAGTCAAGCAAAGGAAGACTCATCTAGCTCCCAAGAAGACTAGGGTAAAAGCTGGAAAAGGACTGAAGTCTAGAAAGCAACAGCAATCCACAGCTTTGGGAGAAAAAACCCTGAATTCTGCAGATTTTCATTTTTCTCCTTGTGAGTATTACTGAATATGATCACACTCAAATTCCACAAGACAAATCCAGGAAGGGTCATAACACTGGAAAGACCTGGGGGCAGAGGGGGAGAGCAATAAGTTCACATGGTTGCTCTATAAGGCCAAGACTTGTGCACATGTTCCACTTTATGCACGTGACTAGTCCCAATTCTACTCGCATGCCTAATGTTAAGCACCTGCTCAAGTCTTGACAGGATAGAGGTCTTATTGAGTAACCATATGATCTTACCACATGAGCACATCTTGATGTTCTCTCCCCCCCACACACTTTTTTTTCTTTAAACCCTTATGGTGCATTTTCTAGAGCAGAAAATCAACTGAAAGTTAGCAGTAAAGCAGAGCAAACTAGAGAGAGAAAATACTTCCTATTTCCTCACTATGCTCTGTAGCCCCCGTTCCTACCCTCTTGCACTTCTCTCTTTTCCTTCATTTCTCCTCTTCTGCACCCACTCCCATCCCTCCTTTTCTTCCATGTCCCCTTTTCACACATCTTCCACCAATCTTTGTAAAATAGGAAACACCAGTCGCTCTTCCCACTTGACCCATGAGTGCTTTTAACTTTTATTTGCCAAGAGTAGTAGTCTGGGAGAGGTTTCATCCACTTAATTGATGTTTGCAAATAAGAAATGATTGCTACAAACCGACACGCTTATGCGTAAAGTGCTATCTAAAGCCTAAACCACGCTGATGCTAAAAGGTAATGAAAAGTATTGCCATTTATTTCCAATCAAATTGATTGCTGACTGTCTTATGGGACATTGTAAGATCTTTTCTTTACTGCTGCATAGTTAAAAAGAACTTTGTTGAGGTACAGCACCATCCTGAATTTTTGAATTCATCTTTGGTGCAATTCCACTGAAATCAGTGGAGTCATACACGGAATAAATCTCTCCCGATACCTTTATTCGCAATGAGTGAAATTTTGCCACACTGCCAAACTTCACCCATTTAAGATTGGAGATTGCGAGCAAAACAGTTGTTTAAACACCCTATATGCACTGCAGCAAGGATCTTTACAGTGGTTCTGCTTAGACTCGTGCCAAAAGCCACAATTAGAGCTGGTCAAAAATGGATTTAGAAATGAATATTTTTTTACTTTCATGTACATTTTGCCCCAATCTTTTATGGGTTTTTGAAAAATAAAAATAAAATTTACTGTAGATGAAAATTTGGAAAAAAGAAATTCTGAAATCAGAAATTTGAAAGAAAATGTCCATATTGTCAAAAGGCTATTTTTTTGACACATATACAAAAAAGGTTAAAATGAAAAGTTATTAACCAGCTCTGACTACTATGGAGGCAAAACAGGGATGAGATAGGGAAGGCTACAGATTTATGTGGATGGAGCTGCCCAACAACCTCCCCTGTTTATGTGGAGGATGTGCCTAAAGCGTAGAGCAATTGAGGGAGTGGGGGCCAGTCACAGGATCACCAGCTCCTGGCCTCGGGTTGAGGGAAGCAGATTTCATCTCCCCAAATGCTCCTAACACTCTCCTAATCAGCCGTTGTGTAGGTGGAATGAATTTCACCCTGTTGTACATAATAATCCCTCTTTAAAGCATTGTAACCAAAAACCTGCTTCTTTAATCAATATTTCAGGAGTTCAATATTTCAAGTGGCTCTGAAAAAACTGGTTGCTGGGCTG
The DNA here is from genome assembly GCA_007922155.1 of Mesoclemmys tuberculata. Classification (NCBI taxonomy): domain Eukaryota; kingdom Metazoa; phylum Chordata; order Testudines; family Chelidae; genus Mesoclemmys; species Mesoclemmys tuberculata. Next base: position 19,147,091 of record ML675617.1, on the reverse strand, counting down.
GTAAAATAAATTTAAAAAAAATAAAAATTAAAAAAAAAACCACTTTTTTTTTTTTAAATAAAGACCAAGAAATACAGCAGAAATTCAGAGTTACGAACACCTCGGGAATGGAGGTTGTTCGTAACTCTGAAGAAAACGTTATGGTTGTTCTTTCAAAAGTTTACAGGTGAACATTGACTTAATGCAGCTTTGAAACTTTACAATGCAGAAGAAAGATGCTGCTTCCCCCCCTCCTTTTTTTTTTTTTAGTACTTTACGTTTAACACAATACTGTACTGTACTGCACTGCATTTGCTTTTTATTTGTCTCTGCTGCCAGGTTGCGTACTTCCAGTTCCAGATGAGGTCTGTAGTTGACCAGTCTGTTCGTAATGCAGAGTTACGAACACCGGAGGTTCTGCTGTACACCATTGTCAACTTATCCAAAAACAGGCACCCCAAATTGGGCTTCTGGTTGTCAAAACTGTTCAATGCCCTGCAGCGCCCACTGAGGTCAAATGGGAGCTATTCAGTGCTCAACACTTTCAAAAATCAAGCCACTTATTTATATGCCTATATAAGCATTTAGGACCCTCACTTTAGGCTTATATCTTCTAGTGCTTCAATCAGCCAGATTTTAAATACCTCCAGTGACAGAGCTTTCATCACTCCCATTCATCAGCATAATAGATAGCCTCCCAAGGCCATATTTGTACATTTTATAAATGATTTAATTTAGTTTTAAAAGGGATTCAACTGTACTATTGTGCTAACCTTCACTAGGTGTACACACAAATCATGTAATTGCATTCTGTTCCTAATTAGCATGTGCAATCACCTGACCCAAAAACAATTCATGCCATTAAAACATAGAAATTACACATTTTTTCCCACAGTTACATTGGCAAAGATTTTCAAAAGTGGCTAGTGGTTTTAGGTGCCCCATGATTTGGGTAACCTACTTGACATATGTTAAAGGGGCTCAATTTTCAGAAGGCACGGGTGCTAAGCAGTCTTCTAAAACTAGGCCCCTTGGAGATCTCTCTTTGGGAACTCAAACTGGGGCACCCAAAAATCACTAGTGGCTTCCGAAAATCTTCGCCATAAGGCCAAAACAATTCTTCATGTCCTTTATTGTGTTAGAAACATTCTGGAGAGAAGAACTAAGTATCAAATGTTTTAAGCAGTCTTAAAATGCTGGGTCATGTGCTTGAAATTGATATCTAACTGCAGTTTAATAACCAGTTGCAATACTAGACATCACAGAGGAATAAGCTGATCTTTTTAAAAAGCCGTCTCAGCAGTCAACACTGTCAGCAAACGTACTGTGACATGCAGTGCTCCATGAATTTCCCATGGCTAATACAAATGTTGTATGTTTTACACTCCGGGAATGATTGCTATGCTAAGCATTAAAAGAGGTAGGGCAAGGGGATAGAGGAAACCTACTATTCTAAAAGCTGCCGTCTTTTGATTTCTTATTTGTCTTGAGCAATACGAAATGTTGCACAGTTATCTTCTAATGTCTGTGAACTGAGTTATTAAATAAATGACTCCATGCAGGGCAGAAACGGGCCATGACATGAAGCTATTTACACTCACAATGAAAATTCAGCTGGATGGATGAAGCTGGCATAGTGCATCCTCATCAGGATATTTGTTAGCCTTGTATGGCTGCTCCCAGAGATCATCTCTGTTATTCAAGCCCAGCCTCATGCTAAACTCTGGAGCCACTGATGGAAAAAAGACTAATGGGAAAATAGTGCAGAAAGTGTACATTTCTAAACGCAGTTTCATTTCTACAATGTGTGTGTTGCCATCAGGGAGAGAAAGGGTAGAGACAATAAAACAGTGTTAGGTGATTGATTTGGTGCAAGTAAAAACACTGACGTGTTTCACAGTTAACATTTGAAGCTCAAAATTGTCCTGTTATTGTTACAGTATCGCTGAGGCCCTGACCAAGACCAGTTTATATTGACAGGACATACAACAGAGCCTATTGTACTGATGGGGAACTGAAGCACAAAGAAACTAAGTGGCCTGCTCAAAGTCAGCCAGAAAGTTTGGGGCAGATCTGGGAACTGAACACAGATCTTTTCAATCCTAGTCTAGTTCCCTACCCGCAAGACCATCCCAGAACAGTGTAACAGGAGAAGCATGGGAACATGGTAAACCACTTCAGTCACCCTGGACCAGCTTGCACTTTAGGAACTCTTTCCAAGACTACGAGTGGTGGGAAGTTGGCTCTTCTCTTATGCGTCTGGTCCTTCGCATTCCCAAAAGAGTTCAGGTTTGCCTGATTTTGCCATGAGGAGCCAAGCCCAGACTTCTTCGAATTCGCTCACCATTACTGCATCATGCTGGAATTCTGCAGAGAGTGTGTTGGACTCTGAATACTTCAGCCTCGGTTTAAGCAGGCACCAATAATATTAGTTGACACTTCATTCTTTCATGACGGTTCCCAAATTCTATAATCTTCTGGGTTTCTCCACCAAAACAATGGGCTTCGCAGAGTGAGACTGAGAGACTGACATCCTCTAGGATACAGAGCAAATGAGAGACACAAAGATGGAAGCTTCTTCCTGCTACCCCACTCAGTGTCCTCAATCCCAGCTCAAAGGAATACCTGAAGAGGATAGGACAGTCTTCATGCGCATTCAGACCTTGGCCTCCTCATCAAGGCAAAAAGTATTATGGGGTTTTTTGGTTTCTTTTTACTAAGCACCTACGTAAGCATTGGAAACAAGCAAGACTACCAGATTCATTCCAGAAACATCATCAAATGGTGAAAAATGGTGGTGATTACCAACTGGGGCTGGAAAGATTAGTGAATTAGAAATAAAAAAGGCTATATTTTCCATTGCCTCTGTCTTGGTAATCCAGTCCCCACATGATAACTTCTTGTAATTTTACCAAGAATGTGCAGACCTAACACACACACACACACACACACACACACACACACACTTGTAGAAGCCAAAAGAACTTTGGCACAACACAGAGAGGTGGTTGTCAACAAAAGCAGATGGTCAAAGAATTGGGCAAACATTACTAGTTTCATAAATGGAGTTTTTGCTTTCGTTATAAATGCCATGCTTAGTTAACCAGCTTCCAGACAAGATGATACAAGTAGCCAGTTGAAAACAAAAACACAGAAGCTAACAGAAAGCTTATGACAAAACCAAAAGTCCACAGATGGAACAACTCAAAGCTCATTCTAAAACAGGTTGGTCCCCCCTTCTCCCAACTCGCTAAACAACAACATATTGCATTAAATAGAAGCAACAACGATAAAAAATAGGGGTGTAGGGCAATGTTGTTGCTATAGTTTCAATGTGAGTACATCTGTATTTTTTCCAAGGATGGCCTTCCCTTCCCTCCCGTATTCAGCTTGTTCCTCAACATGCTTCATCCAAAGCCTTGCAGAGAGAGTTACACTCAGCCATTTCAATCAATCTTCTCTCATTCTTCTGTGAAATCCTGGCTCCATTGAAGTCAATAGCAAAACTCTGACTGAAATCAATAGGGACAAGATTTCAACCACTGTCTGTGGGCTCATCTCTTCTCCCCTCAATGGCTGGCGTGCCTTTTTACTCTCCAACTGAGCTGATTCGACAAAGATAAGGAGAAATGCTGTCTGTCAGAAAGACGCTTTGTCTGCAGCACATTAGGTTTGTTGCTGTTCTCCTGATGAGAGAGCTGCACATTCCTTTTAGGTGGCCAACTACACAGTTGTGAAAACCACCGTTATAGTATCAAAGGTGGAGAAGAGGGATGGCAAACAAGGCATCATGTAATAATAATTAAATCCTCATTTGAATTGTAGCTGTATCTCTATTGGAACCGTAACGCCTAAGCAGCATGTGAAAATTTCTTTCATTCAAAGGAAAATTTCTCCTGGGTTCCATTTAAAGGAGGCTGCATATTGAGGTGACGCCTATAAAGTAAACTAATATTGCATTTAAAGCCGAGATCCAACACTTGCAAAATCAAACCCTTTAATGTGTCCCAAATGGGGCACTCAAAGTTGCTAGTCACTTTAAAAAATGAGGGTTGCAGTCACCTCAAACAGTTAACGTTTAACAATGGGACCCACACTGTGGCGCCTTTTTCAGAAAAAGGGCATGAAAAATAAAATTTTCATGATTTTCAAACATGGAAACAAAATTCTTTGTTTGAAATTGAACACAAATTTTAATTTTGTTTCCTCAAAGAATAGACCAAAAATTGAAGGAAATTCACATTTTTGTGAAAATTCACATTTCCTACTAAAAACCTTCTGGTTTAAAAAAAACAAAAAACAAAAAAAACCCTCATTGGCTATTAAAAACCCATTGAAGTGACACCAAAGGAGACGTCTCCTGTAAAATCAGCATAGCTCCATTGGAGCTAGTCTTTGATGTCTGGTTTCAAATACTATTAAAATTACTATAACATTATAGCCATCTTGAAATAAATCCATTTAATGCAAGAGGATTTATTTTAACATGAGAAAAACATCATTTATTTGCAGCTTAAAAGTGGCAGTGCAAGCAACATTTACAACAATTGTGGAATGGGTTTACACCAAGATTTACTCCACTTCCCGTAGCTCCCTATAAATAGAGCAATCCCTACTCAATATACACAGCAAGGAGTGAAATAAAATACTAGGTTTCTACTTGCCTTTTATAGGTCATTATTGTCAGGCTGCAATTAAAACCAGTGACTCTGAAGTGCTTCATACCTTGCGCTATAAGCGTGTTTAACAAACCTAATCAAATACCGTAAAGCCTGCAGAATTTTTCACCTGGGAATGTCAATTTCCTGGAAGGAAAAAAATTGCCTCATTATTGGAGATCTCCCCTTTTACTATTGATGGATTTTTAATTTTTTTTTGACTGCTTTTACGTTTTGTCATAATATATATTCTGGGAAATTCAAAGTGACTTACCCAAACATAGCTGTAGCAAATTCAGGTGTAATCCTTCATACCTCACACACACAAAACTTCCACTGGAGTGAATCTTATGTAATGCAGGATCAGCGATTGCAATGGAGAATTATTTGCCAGTATGCACTGGTTTTTTAGTGTGTGATCTGTAGGGCAGGAGCTGTATATTCCATAAGGGGTGCTGACATAATACACAATTATATTATTATTTACCCACTGGCTAAGTTTTGCTATACAATACCTTTTTATATAAGTATTAGAGCCAAATTATTACAGGCATTTAGAGACCTAACTGCCATTGAAATCAACAGCAGTAAGGCGCACAAGTGCCTTTAAAACTCTGACCCTTCGTGCCTATCAAACTTTTAGCACTGCATGCATCAACTAACAAAAACAGCATTACTCCTGCTTTACGCAAGTGTTACGGAGTCTAGTCCCATTAGTCAAGGCTTCCAATGAGATTGTGCACAAAGCATAACATTAAGCATATATGTAAATCTTTGTAAAACTGGACAGAGGTGCTTGAACAATTTGTATAGTGGGGGTGCTGAGAGCCATTGAACCAAACTGTAAACCCTGGGTATAATGGAAACCACTTCAAACCAGGGGGTGCAGGAGCACCGCCTGCCCCAGTTGTTCTGAACCCTGAATAAAGGGTAGCAAAAACGAATTGTTGTCATTCCCTTTTTTCAGATGGGAATAGAGAAACATTTTGACTTGCCCAAAGTCACACAAGACAGCTATTGTAGGGCAAGGAAATGAGCCCAGATTGCTTGAGTCCCAGTTCACTGCCTTAACCACAAGGCCATCTTCCTGCCAACCCTGCTCCCATTCCCCCCAACCCTCCTCTCTGCCCCACCACCAGAACATCCACTTTTAAATCACTCCATTCCTGGGAGAGTGTTCATGGAGAATTGGTGAGTTCGACTGGGTTGGGAGCTTTACTGGGTTTTTTTAAGCTACAAAATGCAAATGTGTAGAGACAAAACTTATTTCACCACGGACAGCAACTGCAGAACAAATTCAGTTTGAGCAGCTTTTCTTTGCATAAAGCACCTATTACGATGCTGAGAAAAGAGCTCATTAGCCATCATGAATACTATAAATGGTGGAGGTTAGTTCTCAGAAAGCCTGACCTTTCTGAATATCGTGCCTCTAAAAAATCTTCTCCCCATGATCTGCAGCGTTTGAAATCCTGGCTAATTGGGAGCCAGTCTCTCTCTCTTTTCTTTTATAAACTTTGTCCAATGCAGAACTGTGCTGACAGTAAATGTCACTGTAAATTGTAGCTGACATTAACTCAGTGGATATGTTGAATTTCCCATTGGTCTGCAACAAACGGAGCCATTGTCCTCGCACTATCCTTGTTAATGGGTATCTCCAAAGTTCAACAGTTGTTAATGGTAAATTGAGGAATGGCTCATTTAGACATGCGCTCTTACCCTTTGGCCCCAGCAGCAGGTTAATCATTTACCACGATGCATAATGGAGATGCTAAACAAATTAGCCGTGGAACACACAAAGCAGATGAGTTTACATTGTAGTTGTAATTTATGACCAATACCAATACTATAGCATTCCGAAGAACTCAGATTCAAACTAGGGATGGGCCAGGTCAGCATTCACAGTTTATACTTTCCTCTAACCGAATGTGCTAAATCTGAACACTGATCCACAAACCCTGAAATTTTGGAAAGTTCAAATTCATGATTGTTCAGATATAGGCAAACGGAGGCAATCTGTGGGGGGTTGGGGAGGGAGGAGATGCGGGGTCACATGCACCCCCAGATTTGCTATTTGGCTTGTAGTGAGCATGCTTGAGCATAACATTATTGAAGCTGGCTCTCCTCACTCTGCTCCCCCATTATCTGTAGGCATGGGTTGTTTCCAGGCAGACACAGAAATTTAGATATGGATCCATGGTTTGGATCTGTAAATTTGTTTCTGGGACATCTCTGGTAAACATATGCCCACAGTGACCAGCTGGGATCCAAGAAAACCTTTTCCAGTTTAAAAAGCTTCATGTTCTGGGAACACTTGCTATTCTGCTCAATTATACCTTGGATGTTAGTTTTAGAATTAAATTCACCTCCTAGACACACAAACTTGGTATTTACTTATTGTTTAGTCTTGTAACACAGGAATTTTAAAAGTAATTAAAAATAAATCCAAAATGAAATTCCAAGAAGGCAATTCTTGCAAGATTGCAAGAAATTTCAAATATCTCATTCATTTATTATATCTGCTTTCTATTTATTCATTTCCACTCTGTTTCATTACTAGTTTTCTTCCATCCATTTGAGACATTTCCATATGATCTTGCGCAATTCAACCTTTACATTTCCTGTAATTTGAATATATATGCACACAACATAAGAAATTAATTAGTATTAAGAACATATTTATATTGATGCAAGCGTGTGGTGCTTCATGAGAAGGGGCCTGATCCTGAGATGTAGCTCTTCGTCTTGAAAAGGACAGAAAGAAATCTCTAATTATCACCAAACAAAACAAAAACAAAAAGGCACTTTTTTATTTTAAAACTAACTTCAGTTAAAACTGATTTTTCGTGATGTTAACTGAAAAGAAAATGAGAGTTTACACATATACTGACTGAAGCACTTCTGTAATATTTATCACATCCTATTTGAGATCTTGTTTTGCTTCTTTTCTTTTGCACAAATTACTATTGTTATTATACCTTTTTTTTTTTAAACTACATCATCATAGATATGGACAAGACTTTACAGGCAAAAGATGTATCGAGGCCTCTCCTGAGGAGCATATACTCTCAAGTAGACATCACGGAGTGAGGGATGACAAACTGCAGGCAGAGGAAGGGCTTTATTATTATTGTGGCAGTGTCTAGAAGATCCAGTTCAGGGACTGGGACCACACTGGAATAGTCACTGCCCACACATAAAACAAATCATAGTCTTTCCCCTAAAACACTTACAACCGAAGTATACGGCATGACAACGTGTGGATACAACAGAGAGGGGAGCACAAAGTAGCAATAAGCTTAATAAGCAGCACTCATGGCACACCACATGGCAGGAGCGAGAAGTTAAGAGGATGATGAGGGTTACAGTTCAGAATATAAGTGCAAATAGGTTTCTGGTTTTTCTATTTTATTTCTCACTTCCCTATAACAATAAAATATAAATTTTCAAATAAAAAAAAAGAATGACAGCAGTCTTGAAAATGAGCTTATAGAAACCTCTACGTCAGGGGTCCCCAAACTACGGCCCGCAGGCCACAACCAGCCTGCTGACACATTTTGGCCTGTCCAATGAGTCCACTCCCTGCTCCTGGCCCCATCCGTCCCTTCCTGGCCCTCCCCCCGAATCAGCCCCTCTCCCATGTGACGTGGGCCCAGCACCCTGGCCAGGAGCTGTTCCCAGCCCCAAGCAGCTCCGCGGGTGGCTGCCCTCCACATGACATGGGCCCAGTGCCCTGGCCAGGAGGAGCCGCTCTGGCTCGCCATAAGAGCAAGACTGAGTTATGTGGCCCTGGCAGGTGAAAGTTTGGGGACCCCTGCTCTGTGTATTAAAAGGAACAAACCCTGGATTGTTTAAAGCTCCCACTGCTACCTGCTCTGGTTTCTGCCATATAGGCTCACATTAAAGATACTTTAAGAGCAGTACCACCCAAGAAGGAGATTGGGGATGGACTGTGCAAGGGGAAATCTCCTTGCATTCTTCCCTCACATACTGCCAGTGCCCCATATGCACTCATGCTAGGGCCAGACACAATCTGGCCTTGCATACATTTCCTACCGTATACACAATTGAAGTCAGTGGACTCATGCATAATTAGGCTTGGAAGAATTAGACTTGTATTGATAAATGTCAGTCAACATCAATTTCACCCTACAAACACAAACCAACCAGAAATCTTCTATGGATGACAGCAGAAATTTACAGATAGGCAAAGTAAGAAAAATGCTGCTTGAGAACTAATCAGAGTTTGATTTAAGGCTATAGACTTTGTAGATTTTGACATGTGATGTTGATAATTTGTGTCTTAATGGTTATAAAGCTAAAAAACGATAACATTTTATAATCTCGACTCCTACTCGTTAAAATAATTATTTTCTGATTCCTCTCTAGTCTAACCAGCCCCCATTTTCCTGCAACTGTGAAAATGTAAATACATACAAATATAAATGGATGCTTAAAATAAACACTGATATTATCAGCCAAATTATACAACAACAAAAACTGAATTCTGCCAAGCCTATGTATAATGAGCCATGGCCACCTACATGCAGACAGTGTGGTTGGCACTGAGGAGCAAATGCAAAACTTTCAGCAGCAGTGGCTGCGTCCTATTGACTTTAATGGTGCGGGATCAGGTGCCAAAAGTATAAATTTCTATATGAGCGAAGGACTAAATCCAAGATTATGCTAAATATCAGGATTTTATCCTCCATAGGGTCAACCACTAGTGAAAGAATTCATTCCAAGCAACAAGGAAAATCTCCCATTGAAATCAATGGGCTTTTGATCAAGACCTAAAAGTGTTTCACACATACAGGTAGACAGAATAGATTACTGGAGTCCTTTTTATGTCCTGTGAATCTCTGACTACAAGTTTTGCTATATAAATCGTATTTATTTTAGCTACCACTGTGAAATGCAGCTGTTTCTGATGTGGAGAGGGAAATCACAGCTCACAGTAACCCTACAAAAGAGTTGCAGGACAAAAAGAAATGCGATAGTCAGAGAAATCTGTAGGGAGAATTTGAGATAAGCAGATTGTGATTAATTTCATTCATCACTAACTTTCAGTCAAAAGCTCTTCGTAATCTTCTAGGCCCAGGAAAAACCTGGAGTCAAATAGATCAGTGTGCCACAGCTCAAGTCTCCTGTTTGGATTTGCTGCTGGCTTTGGAGATGTTAACCTGATTTACCAATACAATTGGCATGCCCATATGTGGTGGGAGCAGCGATGTCCCACATGCCCACAGGAGAAGAAAAACTGACTTTGTTTCAAGGAGACTACGCAAAGCAACTGCACACAGATCAGAAAGAAAGCTTTTGAAGTTATCTAGGAAGTGCACAAGTTTCAACAGTACAGATATGAATAAGGATTCATGCTTCCAACAGGCCGTCTTTGGACCTGTCACAGGTATTCTTCTGCTTCGCTTCCAGCGGAATTCAAAAGCTGGCTCTTTTAGTATTCGCCCACACCCTTTGATGGCCAGTACAGAAAGTCAGCATTGTACGTCAGTGCAGAGAGCTTGCCTAGAGTCCCTCTGCCACCAAACACGTGAAGACCTTTGCCAGAGGATTTTTTCTATTTTGGAGAAAAAGAACACACGCCTATAACAGACTTAAAAGAAAGAATATTATATATATATGGGTAGATCCAATCCTGCTCAGCATTTGGGACATGGTGTGGCAATGAATAAAACACTAGGAAAGTGAACAGCGCTTCTTCCGTATCGCTCCGGACGAAGGCAGCTACCAGTCAACTCTGGATGCATACTATAGAGTTCTGCCATTTTGATGCTGCCTCAGCTTCATCTTGCACAGACAGCCTGATCCAGCATCCACTGGAGTCAACCTGATCAAGTCCTGAGTTTGGTGGTAGGCCAGAGTTGCATTTGGTGGGATTGGTTCAATTGCATCATTAAAGAAAAGGCAACCATTTTTCCTTGTGTCAGAGACTGTGTTGCTGGCTTGCAGGCGGTGTGTTCTTTTATTTATTTGATGAGCTTTCTGTTTAAGGCCTTAATGTATGGAGCCCAAACTCGCTAACTGGCTGTAGAACACAGCTCTGCGAGATAAAGAATTTTACCATAGCTAGGCAAGAAGAAGATTCCATGTCCTGACCCCAAAGACTCAGACTATGCCAAGGTAATAGACCTGGGCCTATCCCCCTAAACATTCCCCTTCCTTTCCACGCGTCTTTCTCCATCTCTTGTCCTAGAACAAAGCTATTTCTTTTAGCGTGAACCGAATTTCTACAGGAGCTCTCCAGAGTCAAGCAACTTTATTTGTCTCAGAGAAGATTAAAAGCAGAGAGCAAGGGAAGAGGAGAGCGGACAGTACTTTCAGATCGGCACCACAAGGTCAGAGTCTAATATACTATGAAACTGTTAACAAAGAAACTTAAAATTTAACATGTCCTTTGGGGGAAATAATGTACATTCCCTTCCATCCTGTCTGTCTCCTTTCCCTGCGTCGCCCCTCTCATCTCTGCAGTGAATCCTGACAGGGACACTACAGACAATATAAATGGGGGCAGAACTTGGCCTCAGGTAAATATTTACACTTATCCAAGCTCTTTGGGCAGGAACTACGTATTCCTGTATGCATGGACAAGGCCTGGCACATTGCAGTTGCTGACAGTAAGCCTCAGGAGTCCCAGAGGCCCCAGGCAGGTTGGTGGCTTCCTGTGACTACGAATGTATCTACTAAGGCCCAATTCAGCAAAGCACCTACACACATGCTTACGTTCATCTCTGAATAAGGGCCTATGGATAAAATTTTCAAAAGCACCTGAAGTGACATGAACTTAAGTCTCGTATTCAAAAAGTGACACAAGCACTCGGGGTGGGGTGCATTCCAAAAACTAGGTGTCTAAATACCATTGTCTTTCAGTGGGAATTAGGGGCGGAATCTCCTGAGGCCCTTTAAAAATCTCACCATTAGCCTTAGGCTCCTAAATACCTATATGACTTTTCAGAATAAGTCTTTGGCCCCTTAATCACTTAAGAACCCGTGTTGTCCTTCATATTCACCTTCGCCCCACTGCACGCTGTCTAAAATACAAGTGGTTTCATGCAGAGACCAATTTTGTGTTACTTCCTTCTACAGAGTTCAGTCCAACGGGGTCCTTCCCGATCCCTGACTGGAGCACTAGACACCACAACTACACGTTAGTGTTGCGTGTGCAACTTATATTCCATTCTTTGGAAACAAGGCCCTTTACATCACACTACACTCGAGATCTGAAACAGATAAATACCTGTATGTGAATCAGTATCTGCTTTATGCACGATTAACCATCTTACATCAGGAACAGCCTGCAAAGAGACTATGAAAGTGAAGCACCCTATTCTTTATATTCAGATGACAGTGTCATAAAAAAATGTCACCTTCTACCTAAGATTTTATAATTTGTTGACACAAAGGACCGAACAAACTTGATGCCTGCCCTGAAAAGTACCAAATGAACTCAGATAGGGTATAACGAAAACGCTCAGGTCCATTAAGCAAGGCCATTTAAACGGTTCATAAGCCCATGTCTATGGAAGCATACTAGTTGATTATTTCAACCCTGTGACCATTTGGAAGAAAGAATACCTGAGCACAAATGGAGTACTCCCTGTCCTGAATATGCTCGTTTCCATTAACACATCAGCATGTCAACACTGCATTCTACACAGATGCCATAAATTTGATTTGGATGCACTGCGATTAAGCAACAAGACATGACTGACAGGTTTATCCTCATTAAAAATCAATATCACTCCAAAACCTGAAAATCACACAGGGCCAGACTGCAATTACTGTCAAAGGACAACTCACGTGAGTACCGGATCAGCAATGGGAGTAAGAGAGTCACACGTGAATCATTCCACTTATGTTACTTACATGAGTAACGGCTCCCCACTGGCAGTAAGGGATTCACAATCTGATTCTTCTCAGGTATTAAAGTGACATTTTCCCTGACTCCTTCCAAAGCAATAAGCACCATAATTCTGGCTAACATGACTTCTCTCAGAATGTACCTTTCTAAATAAAATCAGTTGCTCTTCTAGATCCCATGGATGGCATATTATACAAGAAGGGCTTTCTCATGAGCGGAAAAGAGCTCTCCAGAGGTCAAAAAATGGATCAGGTTACCTTCCTTCAAAGGTCAATGTTTAGAGGTCTGCTTTCAAGAAACAGAGCTTGCCAGCTGGTTCACATAGCTAAATCATCACGCTGGGGTTTCCTTCCCTCCCTTCTTAATACAGTAAAAACAAGATAACCAGTAGCCTGACCCAGGCAGATTCTGAGTGCCCGCAGCACCCACTGAAGTCAATGGAAATTGAGGGTGTTCAGCATCTCTAAGGTTATTCCCCTGAATCAACTGTGTACAGCAGTGAGCATTTCTGCGTGAAAAATAAATACATGTTCACATAATTACCTGCTGCTTGCATTTACACATTAGCAATTACCCATTATGTAGGCACAAATATGCATTTTGCCAGCACGTCGTATGAGCTAACTTTTGCAAACGTAACCCAACTTGAGGATCTGTTCAAATGTCTCCCTTTCTTTTCAGTATCCATCCCCTTTTGTCCCATCAAGTACCTGGCGATTTAATCAGGAATTTGTCTCTGGGAAGGGAAGGGCTTTTTACAATATTGTGCATTAGCTGTTGTAACAAACTGTTTAAAAGGCTGTCTTAACACACACAAATTTCATGTGATTTCATTTAAGTTATAAATTGGAGGCTGCATGATCATGTGGACGAGCACCAGCCAAGAAGGTAGAATATCTGGACTCAATTCCTGCACCTCTGCCACCTCTCTGTTGTGTGACCTCCGATGGGTCATTTCACCTCTCGGTCTCTTTTTCCCCTTCCACCCTTTATCTGTCTTCTCCATTTAGACTGTAGGCTTTTCGCTCTAGGACTGCTCTCGCTGTGTTAGTTGTATAAACACAATGGGGCACTGAGCTTGGTTTGTGGGATCTCTAAGCCCTATCTTAATATAAATAACGTGATTCGTTCCATGTGGATTGAGTCTCCCATTTTCATCAAAAGGCTCGTAATAATTTTTATCACCACCACCACCACCACCAATACTAGAACCTTGCTGCTATATCATTCAAAGTCTTTAGTCTCAATGCTGCAGCCTTATGGAGAGAACTCCTGTGTTTGATGTTCATATCTACAAAGCATGTTTACAGAGACATTACTTGTTTATTTGATGTCTTGTTGGCTTTCTATTCATCTTGCCTGAGGCCAAGATCAGGTCAAGTGGACAAAACCTAGAGAGAAACTAGGCACCTATTAGCTAAGTGCAGGCTTAAGGATGGAAGGAAGGAAAAAGAAAAAAGCTCTCTAATGAGAACTTTTCCTTCCAGCTCTTTGATTAAATACAGTAGCCAGAATGGCAAAAAGGATACAAATGTCCACCATGGGTCTTAACTGCAGCCTGCATAGTAAGGCAGAGCAATTTTGGCTGATTAAATATGTGAACATGCATTACATTTTATATGAATAAGGAAAAAGAGAGAAAGAATTCAGAACGGGCAGGTGTAATGCTGCCATGCTGTTGCTGATTTTTTACAGCGGTTACCTCTGAAAAAGCTGTATGCACAGTCTATTGAGCATTTTGGCCAGAACTCCCAGCTTCAAGGTCTCTATGTCACAGATGGTTTATCTGGAGAAAAATGATAATGGCGGCAAACTGCATGGGTTATCGCTGTTAATGGGAGCAAGGAAAGGAAGGAAAGGATACACTGAGAATAATGAAAACATCACTCTCGTTGTTCTAGTGCAAATTCCAAATAAAATGAAGTGCTTACTGAATGCTGAGATCATTACCATATAATTAACTGTTATGATTTTTAGGACCTGGTACAAATGGCTCCAACTGAAAAAAGTTGTTGTGCGATCTCCAAGATCCCACAAAACGCATGTCTTTTTATATGAGAATTGCAGCTAATGTTCTCCAAAAAAAGAAAAGGATGGGTGTTGGTGGGTTCCCTGGGGCTCCTAGAATGACTTTTAAGCCTCTTTTCAGTGCCACTGGAGACACAGCATTCTCTTTGAAAAATAGCACTCAGCATGGTATGTCGGATGTCCAGATGCCACTTTGTAAAATAATGATGATGTTACTTTTTAAATGTCTATCACTAGAGTCTTATGTGTACATGGAGATGTAGCACATGCATTAGTGCACCTGGAAATGCATGTATTATGAATGTGACATTCTTCCTCCCCATCTACACACACACACACAATCATAAGGGAAAGAGTTATGTATTTTCATTGCTTCCTTTAAGAGATTTGAATTCTAGATTTAGTCTGAAGTGTTAATTTGTACCGAAGGCACTGAATATTTTGTATCAGCCAATGAGCTGAACTCCTCACTGCCTTGGCTTAACTTGTGCAACCCCACTGACATTGGCAGGGTTGTATAGTTTAGATTATGATCTGTAAGCCTGGAAAGAATTTAGCCCACTATGGGATAGAAGAGTCAGCATGGTCCAGTGGATACGGCAATAGACCGGGAGTCAGGAAACCAATGTTCCCTTTCCAGCTCTGCTACTGATCTCTTGTGTGACCTTCAGCAAGTCATGTCCCCTCTGTGCCTGTTTTCCGTCCCACTGTTTGGCAGTTCTACCTATTTAGACAGTTAACTCTTTGTGGGAGCAGGGAGTTACTCTCCATATATGCATGTACACCACCAAGCTCAATGGGGCACCACTTTCAGCTGGGGATAATAAAAGCATGTTAATAATATACTTTATCACTAATTTATTAAACTAAGAGTGCAGTTATAAATACTTCACTAATAGCAGGAGCCAAATCTGCTCTCAGATCCAGAGACTGGACTTGTCAACGGTGGAAGTAACAACCTGCTATACCAAGTTCCAACAGCAGAAACCGGTCTGTTTTAAACAAACATAAAACAATTTTCAGTTTTTAGATTTCATGCAGTATGCTGCCTCAACTGCCGGCGCTTTTTGTGTGTGTGTGTGTGTGGTGGAGCTAAATATTGGTGGTGATGCTAGAATGTCATTCAGAGATGAGGAATAGGGAATGAGATTGTTTTGGAAGGGAAATGTGAACAGGAATGGAACAAATAAGAACCCACTGAGGCTTTGCTTAGTTTGGAAGGTACTGACATGTTGATATATAACATTTCCCCATGTTGTTTTTCATTCTCACATCACAGGCCCCTGCACCTCTGTATTGAAGCTGAGTCTAGAATAGAGCTGGATGGGAAAATTTTGATGCAATGGATTTTCACTGGAAAATGACGATTTGGCAAAACTGAAACGAGTCAGACCACAGCAGGCCGAATAAGGGACTTGCAGCTGGGTCTCCCACCTCCCAGTTGAGTGCCTTAACCATCAGGATATTGACTATTCTCCCTCTTTGTTTTTTCCTGAAGAATTTCAAAAGATCTCAGCTTCATCGTGACGCAGAAGAGGAAAAAAATTTGAAATCTCAAAAAATTTCACAGGATGGCAAAACCATTTCCCACCCAGCTCTAGTCTGTAACTTGGAAGTGTCAAAACATTACTACAAAAGGCTACAGCCACAGTATTTTGAAACAAAATGGAAGCAGAAAGTATCAGAAATCTCACAAGCAAGCCTGTTCATATAAGATTTCCAACCCATTTTTACATACTTGAGGAGTCTGGATCAAGTAAGTATCCAAATTTTGGGGTGCTTATTCTATGGAACCCAAACTCCAAACCTTCACCCAGCACAAAATTTAAGTGATATCGCATATTAAGAATAGATCTAGCCTTATCATGTCCTTCCTTTGGGGCTGAGTTATTTTGCAGTATGGAAATCACTGAAATCAGAGGACTTCCATTCGTTTCAGCAGGTGCTAGATTGGGCCATGCATCCATAATAGTGGCATCCAGAATGTCCTGTGAACATGCACCATTCTTGCTTGTAGTGTTCAATTTTACCTTGTGACCCATTTTACTTTGTGACACCAACAGCTGTCACGAGAACAGTCGTTGGAGATAGAAAAAGACCTAAAAAGCTATTGAGCCACATGGACAATCAAAGGGTTAAATTAGATCTTGTACCTGCCAAAAAAAAAAAAAAACCTTGGCAATAAGATATCAGTGCCTGTGTGCTGTCAGATGAGATAAATTTTTGAGTTACATACTGTTGTTTGCAATATATAATAGAAAAAATGATTTTGGATAGACATTAAAATGCTTCAGTGACATTTTTTTCACTTGACCAACATCTATAAGACAACACTTTTTAAAGACTTGTTGCCAAAGATTTCCCTTCCCTGCTTCCCAAGTTCATTTCCTTGGTTGAACAGAATTTGAATTATGTTTGCTTTCTCCATAAAGGGAAAAAAAAATAAAAAGTTGCCACTGAACAATTGAAGGCAAATCGACAATAAACTTCTTTAACATTGTCCCAAATTGAGCATGTGTGGATAAAGGGTATATTTCAGCTATTTCTTTTGCTGTCTGAGAGGAAGGCACAAGGTGGCCATTATGAAATTATCATACAGATTGCTTGCATAGTGACTAATGTGATTTCTCCTTATTTAGAAGTCGACAGATGTTTAATATTGTCTCTTCTGTTTCGCCTGATTTGTGTTATGCTCGAGGCATCAAAGCTGAGAAGGTAGCCACAGGAACAGCTGATGCTGCTCATCCCAGCCCAGGCCAGTTGTATTTGTTCTTTAGGATTTTAAGGTACTAGAGAGAAAGGAAGCTCTGGAATCCCAACAATTCTGCATATTGCTACATTTCAGCATGTGGGTTATTGGAGGAACAAACCCACCAATCTGCCCGTCTGATACAGGGTCCATGGGGAATAAAGGGCAGTTGGGGGGTGGGCAGATGAAACAAAATTCTGTATTAAACTACTCCAGGATCATTGCTACTAGCTGCTGATTAGTTGATGTTTGTAAAGTACCCTGAAGATTCAACAAATTCAAGGCAAGACTAATTCAAATTAGAAATAAAGCACAATGTTTTAACCGTGAGGGTGGTTAACCATGGGACCAAATTCCCAAGGTTTTCAGGAAGATGTACTTTAATCAAATACAAGTCAGTGGGCTCAATTCAGGAGTAACTGAGTGAAATTCTCTGCCTGTGATATACAGGAGGTCAGCCTAGGTGATCTAATGATCCCTTCTGGCCTTAAACCTGTGAATCTAAGATTTAAAGTAAACTGTGCACTTGCTAAATACTATTATTGGGTCAAATAATGAAACCCTTTCTCAGACTGGATTCTGGCAAACCTCTCACGATCTGGCAAATTACTATTAATCAGCTGCATTAGTGTCATCTTTATCACAACATCTCAAGGAGATTTAAACTAAAAGCTCCAGCAGCATAAGCTCACTTTCCTCACGTCCTGAAGAAGAGCTCTGTGTATCTTGAAAATGTGTCTCTTTCACAAACCGAGGCTGATCCAAGAAAAAATTAGCATCGCACCTCACTTGTCTCTCTCTCTCTTCACGCAGCATGTCAGTCTGGAGTGAAAACCGGACAAAACATGGTGGTTTGGGACAGGTTTTGCTTTGAGTTCCCCAAAACTCAAAGCAAAACTCAGGTGGACAAATTCTTCTGTCATTACCCTGGTATAACCCCACTGAGCTGCAATTCAGCACCAGTTACTTTCTTTCAGCACTAGCCATGATTTTCATTTGGCTGCATTAGAGAGGTCATTTGTGAAGGGTACCTGATAACAAGGGGCAACAGCTAAGGGGTTCCTCTAATTAAATGTTACCTTTACCCAGTACAGACAATTCTTTTACACATGCCGTGCCTGCATTTGGAGAAACTGTACGCTGGCTGATCATGTTCCACCACTGCACACTGGTCTTCCAAATCATTGCACTTCCCAACCGATCTCATCATGGCCCAAGGCACAGAGCCCAGTGGAGGCACAGGTGTAGCAGAAAGGTGACTCCTGGGTCAGATCCTCCATTCTGGTAGAGGCCCGCACCTAGCTAGCAGCAAGTGAGGAAGGGATTGTGGTTAGGGCAGCCAAGGGATGTGATAATTCAGTGCACCCCTAAGGCAGCCTTGAGCCCCTATGGACCATCTGCCAGAGATGGTAGCTGATCAACCCTTTGCAGAAACCCCAAAGGAAAGCAAATTGCATCATTCTTCCTTAGGAAAACCCTCCTTGGGATGCAGCCAGCAAATTAGGCAGCTGCAGGGAGGCCCAATTCATGTTCTCTTTTTTCCAGGTGGGAGGAGTTTGTCCCTTTATAGCAGAGCAGCAACCAGGGATGTGCTTGTTCCTCTATGACCACGGCACTGTATAGATTTGATCTTTTCCAGCATATGACTGGACCACAGCTCATGTCTCAAAGTAGGAGCTGGTGAAAATAAGCAATGAAAGTAAGAACTGTTTTCTTCCATTGCTTTCATTGCCTCATTTTTTACTCCAAGCCTGCGTGTGAGAAAGTTTTCCTGGACAAAACAGCAGGTCCCAGCACTTAAGCAAACAAAAGCCAGTTTGCATCATCAGGCCAGACCTCATAACTTGGCCTCGATTCAGAAAAGCTTCCGCATTCAGGAAAGCACTTAAGCACTGCTTAATTTTATACATGCATTTATCTTTAATGGGACTTCAGTGAGAATTAATCAGGTGCTTAAAATGAAGCTCATGCTTAAGTGCTTTCCTGAATCATGGCCCATGTTTGAATGTCTCATCAAGGTGCCTTGTTCTCCAGTACAGCTGCTGACTGGATCCAACCTGCATAATGACCATGTATCAGGATGGGACTTGAGTGAGCTGCTGCAACCTTGTTCACTGAATTCTTGGCATAAAAAGAGCTCTTCTAGCATCAGTTAAGGCTTCTCTGTCTTTCGGTCTGTTACATCTGAACAGAAGTTATTTATAGTCTCTTTGAGCTCTTTGGTTTAAGCCTCTCTAACTCAAGTATGACACTTTCTGGGATACCGTATTAGGTTTCTTATGACACTCTGGCTGGCAATCACATCTGTACCTGAGCCCCGAGGGAATCTCTTGGCCGAGCTGCCCACCTTGGTCTATAGCCGAGGGCTCTGAAATATCTCAATTGAAACATTTGAAAGTTAATGAACCCTTGTAATACAAGGCTCCCACCGCTCACACGTTCTTTTTAGTAGTCCTGCAATGGCAGATGTAATATGAAAGGCAGAGGTGGAAATTCTTTACTTTCTTCTTTGACGGCCTGACTTCCATTGGGCCTGACTTTTCAAAATATTTTAGAACAAGGAGCCTGATTCTTAGGTAGTGTAAATCAGCTTTGAATTCAGAGCTATGCCAAACTGCCACCAGCTCAGAATTTGGCCCATTTCATTTATTTTAAGAAAAGACCTTCCCGAGAACCGGATTCATCACTATTCAGATTTAGATCACTTTTCATCAGCCATGGATGTTTCCGAGTTCAAATCAATTTTGGTAACAAGGTAAAGTCTCAGCCAGAGGATTGAATGTGTTACCATTTTTATTATTTAACCTTTAGATCACTGTAGCACCGAGACACCAACCTCTATCTCTTTTCACATAGGCCACTGTTCAGCTGTCAGATGGTAATTCCTCTCAGCCACCATAAATATGGCAAGATTCAAACCTGTGACTTAGAGAAGAAGGGCTATTTGTCATTATCAACTTCCTCAGAGTAAAACGGTATGCATTTCGTGCAAGTTAAGTTTTAAAAAAATAGCCTGTGTGCAGGCCGGATATTTTACAAACAGGATAGCTCATTCATGGACGGATTTTCCCTCCAAAGAATGAAAGAGGAACCAGGCACCACCCTACAGGCTTCTCATTGGAAAATGCAGATTAGAACTAAAGTAATCGGTGAGAGAGAGAGAATGCAAGGGAAAATATCACGGTTGGGCTTAAAGCTATTCCATGATGCTGCTTCTTGTCAGATTTTGATAGGCTCAAAAAGCAAATATATTCTTACATTAGAAACTGCAGACCCGATTGTGGCCCCCTACTCCAGCAGCTCTACACTGCTTCAGTGGCACGATGGGAAGACATAGAGCTTGGTGCTATGGAGATTGTAAACTGTAGAGCCACCCATTGAAAGATTCCGTAAATTACAGCAGTCCTGGGGGTTGCTCTAACTTATGACAGGGGCCATTTCACCTACACAGCACCCAGATTCCTGGCTGCACAAAAAGCATAGAGCCATGTTTGCCTCCCCTTCTCCTGGGCTGTGAGTTTGAGTGGCGCCTCTCAGGAGAGGTACCACAGACTCTACCCCAGTAGCAGGAGCTAACCTATTGCAAGAAGGGAGTGAATATGGGTCTCCAGCTCATTCAATTTGCATACAGTGGGAGGTTTGCGCCATGTTTCTTGCTCACCTTCTCAGCACAGCCAATTGACTCTGGTTTTATGTTTTCCCCACTGTTTTGTGGCACTTTACAACATACTTGGGTAATTGAGAGTGAATTTAGGTTGGGTAAATCGGCTGATAAAACTGCAGTCGCCGCTGCTCTGTGGCTTCATACTGAGGTCCCTGTTCTTTAACTGAAAGAGTTATTTTAAAAGTCATTCCAACTGCGTGTGTGGGAGTGTGAGAGTGAGTGTGAGCGTGTGCGTGTCTTGAACGTCTGTGCTTTTCACCTACCCATCCAAATAATTTATACAGCTAATAGTAAAAATATAACCTAAATAAATAGCAGATGTGTGTACCGGGATTCATAAATTATTTGAACAAGAGAATAAAGGAGTGTCTGAATTAGAATGTGTCAGGCAGTGAATATATGGGTGCGTTAACGGGTGATATACAGGACCCATGACAAATGGGCAATGACAACACTTGTAGTTTCAGAGGCTAAGAGGAAAATCATGTGGGGAGAAAGATGGGGAGTAGATATAGAAGCCTCATTACATTTAACATTTACAGAAAAAAATTCCTAAAATAGTCTATCTGGAAGGGGAAATGGATGGCATGTCTAGCAGAAAGTAACATAGCCGAAGTTACAAAGTACTTCTAATGGAGTCGGCCTAGCAATTAAAACTAAAGCATTAAAAGCGGCTACGTGGACTTGTTTCTCAGAAGGAATGATTACCAAAAGGCAGCTGAGATTTGACTGTCCTGTGGGAAGCTGCAATATCTGGTGCCGGGATCTAAGACGTCTTAAAAATGACAGTATTGTAGGTACTAAGGGGGTCGACTCTCTCAGCGTGGAGAAAGTAGTTGCTTTAAGCACAAAAGAGAGTCTCATTCTAGGCTACACAAAAGGTTTCTCCACATAACCAGGGTGAATCCAGTGAGGGCTGTGCTAAGACACCGTTCTCAAGGGATAACTAGAGCAGAAACAGCAGGGATCTGCAGGGCGGGAGTGAAAGGTGTTATCAGAGCTGGGTGGTGGATCTTGGCCAGCTCCTGCCATAACATCCTTAGCTCGAGTCTATGCTACTCACAATTACACAAGACACCGTAAATCATTGTACTTATGCCCACATACTTTATATTGGAGTATACACTGCAAATTAGATGAAATTAAGCAAGCACTGGGAAACAATCGTAGGAACTGTTAGTACGTAAGGAATGGATTAGATGCACTAACCAGTCTTTCTCTAGCTATGGTACTTATAGGGCCCCTCTACCCTCAGCATCTTTACTTTAATTGACCTCAAAACAGGAAGAACTAGGACTCTTTTCCAGATGGGGATCTGAGGCACAGAGTGAATAAGTGACTTGATGAAGGTCACACAAAGCAGGACACTGAAACCAGGCCTCTTGGGTCATAAGCTAACACCTGAATCACTCGGCCATCCTTCCTGTTTGATCGGCTCCAATTACCCAACATTAACAAAAGACAAAGAAAAAAAAGACTACAGAAGACTTAACAATGAAGAAATATAAAAGACAAAGAAGGCCACAAGATCGCGCATGGATTACTTCCACTTTTATTTGAAGAGAATCTGTCCAGCAGTAAAGGTGACTGTAACTGTCCATTATTTAAAATATCTGTTATGATTTTAGCTACATTGATTGGTTAGGAAATGATTCAGTCTTAGGTCCTTACATGGCCCTGATCACCACCCCACCTGTACACCTCCCAACTAGCCTCACAACCCCTCTCTGAGTTAAGGAAGTATTGTTATGCCCTCTTGGTAGATGGGAAACTGAGGCATGAAAATTCAGTGACTTGTCCAAGGTTGCATAGGTTGTCTATGGCGGAACTGGAATTGAAGCAACCAGCATCCCTTTGTAAAATAGGGATTTGTGAAATGCTTGGAGATTTATAATGCAAAAGTATTTAGTATCTTTGTGGCTATTCTTTATCAGGCTGTGAGAGCAAAAAAAGACTCCCATCACGTTATCTTATGTCTCAGCATTATTCATACAACCCACTTGCATGTCCCACTCATTTCAATCAATCCAACACTGCACAAAGTTTTTAAGGGAGTCTTCAGTCCCTGGAGAACAATATTCCAACGTATTAGGGCACTAGAATATTTTCAATTTAGAAAACTGCTCTTCCTTTCATACAGGGGCACATGAGAGCCAAGTACGCAGAGGAGCTCCTGCTGCAACAACCGCCACCACCTTTTCTTTAGTTATTTTAGAAAGATTTTCTAAGCATGTATGTGGGGTTGAGAGTGGGGAAGGGGGGAGGGGAACAGAATCTGGTAAACAGCTGGGGCCCATCACTTTTCATTGCAGGTCTTGGAGAGATGTGGTTGACAGAGTGATGCACAGAGGCTGTCCCAGTTAATGATTTCACCATTCTCCATCATTATCCCCATCATTAGGAAATTAGGAGGACAGAAGGTATTTACTGTAAACCTGCCACCTCCCAAGGAGAGATAAATAGAAACTGATAAATGGGATCTTCTGGCGCTGTTCATCTATTAACCTTCTGCTTCCCAGTTTAGGCATATGCATGCTATCCTCCCATTAATATCCAGTAATTGGATTTGCAGTGGGCAATGCCATCATGCCTTTAGCATGTGCTTCTTTCATGCCACATGCATGTGCAAGCATACAAACTAGGTTTATAATGAAGCTTTGCCAAACAGTTCAATGGAAAGATATAAGGCAGGTGTTTCCAGACCATAGGCTGACTCTCCCATAGTTAACCAGTCCTTCATCTTTGCAGAGTGATACATATCTACACATGTGCATACAGATACACACACGCTTCCTAGTAAGCTGCAATTTTCGCTTATACCCAGATCAGTTTCCCTGAGAGAAATAAACATTTGCCCTTAGCCAAAATTCACCAGCTGTATTTGATCAGGCAGGGAAAAACAAATGGATGGTTCAGGAAGAAGGACCGAGTGTCTGAGCACCCTGATGTGAAACCACACTGAGGCCATCAGACCAAGTCTGCGTCAGATTCTGTAGCAGCTCATCTCCATCAGCCAAAGAGAGATGTGTGCAGCATGCCCAGTGAAAGAGCGGGAGACACCATGCATCGTCATTCACTTTCTCTGAGGAGCAAAACATTTTCCTAATTACTTAGGAGCACACTATGGAAAAGAGTGACAGGCAAATCTGAACTAAGAGGTTTGACTTCCAGAGTCTGGATCCAAATACTATCCAGCCTTTTTAAATCTTATTTTATCTATTTACTTTTGTGTTGTGCTCATCATCATATGAGCACATTGCATACGTTAAACAGGTTTAAACTTCAAATACTCATGCAAGGTAAACTGGGGAAACTGAGGCAGAGCAGCACACAGGAAACACTGGACAATAAATTTTTTCGCAAGTGTGGCTTCCTCAGAAATTTTTTTTTGGTTATACTTGACCACTTGAAGCTGAACACAAATATAATTTCAGACTAGTTGTATCACGTAGGAATTTGGAGAAACAAGAAATTGACTTTTATTGAATGTAATGCATTTCATCGCATAACGGTGCTGACGCTTTGCAATAGCTCAACTGAGCTAAAAATGTTTGATGATTTTCGTTTGTACTCAGTGTCTGAGGCTTCTCTTTAAGTGTCCAACAATAAATTGGCCAGCTTTGATGGATTCTAGTTGCCCTGATACCGCTTTTCCATGATCGCAATGTCCTGGTGAAACCTTTCACCATACTCGTCACTGACTGCACCAAGATTTGCAGGGAAGTCTAAATGCGAATACAGAAAATGAATCTTTAGTGACATGTGGCACTTCATGGTTCTGTATGCTTGAAGCATGTTGTCAACCAGCTGCACGTAGTTTGGTGCTCCTTAGTTGCCAAGAAAATTTTCAACAACATCCTTGAATACCTTCCATGCAATTTTCTCCAGCTCTACTAGGAAGTTCTTCAAACTGCCTGTCATTGATGACCTGTTTGATTTGTGGACCAACAAAAATGCCTTCCTTAATCTTGGCATCAGTTATTCTGGGAAATATCTGTCTCAAATAATCGAAATCCTTCACCTTCCTTGTTCATCCCTTTCACAAAATTTTTCATCAGTCCGAGTTTTATGTGAAGAGGAGGCAAAAATATCTTTGTCAGGTCTACAAGTGGTTTATCTGCCACACTTTTCTGCCCTGGAACCAACTGCTTACGGAGTGGCCAGTCCTTTTTAATGTAATGAGTGTCTTTAGCACGGCTGTCCCATTTGCAAATGAAACAACAGTACTTGGTGTATCCGGGCTGCATTCCTAGTAGCAGCGCAACTATTTTCAGATCACCACAGATGTTCTAGTTGTAGTTGCTGTACTGTACGTGTTTCAACAAAACTTCCATAGGTTTCTTTCATGTGTACTGCATAGCAGATTGGTATTGAAGGGTGGACATGGCCGTTGTGTAACAACACAGCTTTCAGGCTTAACACTGAAGAATCAATAAAAAGACGCCATTGTTATGGGTCTTGCTGGCAACCCAAAGCAGTGAACAGCCCATCAATGTCAGTGCAGAAACACAGATCATCAGCCTGACCAACAAATTGTGTCAAAACTTCTTGGCGGCTGCGAAAAACAAAAATTTTCATGTCTGGTGACAGCAGACCCCATCCTTGCAGTCTTGAACCCAGTAATTCTGCTTTTGCCTTTGACAAACCCAAGTCCCTGACCAGGTCATTTACCTCAGATTGAGTTATCAGACGAGGCTCACTTGACATAAATGGTTCAAAATCTGGATCAATGTCGTTTTCCATTACTGGCTCGTGCATCACGGCATCTTTGTCTGTCTCCTTTAGGCTCCATGTCTCCAGTGGTTCGGTACTGGAAGTCTGTCTTCATGTGGCGCAGGTCTCATGGCTGAAGGGAGACTGGGGTATTCAATGGATTTCTTGTTTTTAGCAGAGAACCCAGACACATTGGTCAGACAGAAGTAACAGTCTGTCACATGATCCTTCTGCTCTCACCGTATCATCGGGACAGCGAACGGCATTGGCTTCCGAGTACCTCTGAGCCAAGCTCTAAGATCGACAGCACATGTTGCACAAGAAATGTGAGGAGCCCAGGCTTTGTCCTGATCACCAATTTTACAGCCAAAGTAGAGCTCCTACGCTTTCTTAATACGTGCAGTCATGCTCAGTCTCTGAGGTTTAAGCGTATATTCACCACAAATGTAACAGAACATATCACGGCTGTTGCGACATTGGCGAGACGTTTTGCTATCACAAGTCCTCCTGAAAATACAATTGCTTTATTATTGTGAGTACACATAATATGCTATGTGCATAGAGCATGCGCAGCAACATAAATGCAAATGATATAAACACAATGCATAGAACAGTGTATGCGAAATGCTTTTATATCCTTTCTAAAACCTGTCCTGCCAGCATCCGCCCTGCCTAAGCCTTAGCATTCCCACTGCATGTTGTGTGGCCTGCGCTAGGTGCAGTGTCACTGCATGCCCAGGCATGCTTAGACAGAGGATAGAAAACTTTTCAGCTTACATTGTGGGCAACATTTTAATAGACTTAAATTATGAATTGAAACAACAAATATAGGTGATTTCAAACAAAGGGTACATGATAGGGAAATTTCATGGTGATTTTCGTAATCAGCAGCCCAAATGCCATAAGATACACCCAAAAGTATTCAGGAAGCAAGATCTTTGTTGTCCAGTGAAATAAGTCCATAACTCCTGAGTCCCTCATATAGTGCTTTAAACAAACAAGATTTCCCCAAGAATTTCCTTCCTTTCCTACACACATACAAAACTCCAGCGCCTTTCCTCTACACAAATCATCCCTTTATTATTAAAGATCTACTTGTTATTCAGATAGCATGGTCTTTGAAGGTCTTCTCACCTGGCTTCCTTTGGTTTTCAGTGTCACTTAGACCTAAGTCACTTGGGTGCTTTTGAAAATGTTATCTGATAACTTCTTGTTTCTGGTATTGAAATTTCACTATTTTTTTCAGACCCTCCCCCCACCCATCTACTTAAAGTTTCTTTTCAACCTGCATCCCAGCTGTGGCAAATGACCGCCTTCACCCTGGTGCGTCTCGCACTTTTGACTCTCATAGTGGGCCAGGGCATCACCAGTTACCTCATCTCCCCAGAGAGGGGGGGTAGGGACCCGGGCCCACCCGCTCCTCCGGGTCCCAGCCCAGGGGCCCTCTGAGTAGCAGCTATGTGCTACTGGCACCTTACTGGCAGCTGCAGACTTTTCCCCTGGGCTACATTCCCCCCCTCTGTCCTTCTGGTTTCTTGAGCCCAGTACCTTCCTCAGCACTCCTTCCTGCTCCTTCGCACAGCTCTGCACATACTACAGCACTCCTACTCCTCCAGCTCATGTCCTTTTTGCCTGGAGCACAGGGTTTTTATCCAGCACCTGGCTGGGCCTTAATTGGCCTCAGCTGCTCCTAATTGCCCCCTCCTGACTTCTAGCCAGTCTGCAGGGAACAGAGCTCTGAGCAGTCTGGGGCTTACATACCTCCCTTCCGGTTCCCTCCGTTTGAGCCTCACGCCCCTCCCTGTTTTCTCATTTGTTGCCCCATGCAATCAGTTGAGTCCTGGATCCCGTGGCTCCTCCCCTTAAGCTGGGGGAGTACGCAGTACCTCCTCCCCTTCCCATAAGCACACCCAGAGCTACTACCACAGCCCAGGTGCTAGGACGACCAGATGCATGTAAATGTAATTCTAGTGACCCCTTTCTGTGGCATTCAGCTTTTGGGGCAGCTTACTGAGGGCTGGCATAAACAGCCTTTCTGTGTCAGGCAAGGATGCACATCCACTGCATCCTTAGTGTACCCACCCAGCCCCATGCAGGTCGGAAGCAGGACTGGTGCTCTACACCAAAAGTAAATGCCATGCGACATAAATGCTGATGTAAGTGTATAATTGATTTCTAGGATACAAATGAAAATGTGATGACTTCTAGCAATGGTAATGTAAGTATTAATTTCCATCTGTCTAAGCAACTGGTAGCGTCCATCAATAGCTGACTAACAGTTGCAGCTGCAAAAAAGCAGACTTAGTGTTTCAGCCCCTGTCATTCACCTGAAATTTTACAGTTGTAATTAGCAAGCTGAGGAAGCTGTCAACAGTCAACAGCAGCAGATCTGCCAGCAACACAGGCAGTGTGATCTGCCAGAAATTCTGTTCTAATTGTCCCCAGATTTTTGTTGGTTGGTTGATTTCCCCACCCCACATTATAATTCCAACTTCAAACCTTCCTAATGTGCTTGTCATCGTCACCAGCCACTGGTATAATTTTGTCAAGACAAAAAGAAAGGGACCGAGTTTCCTTCTTTTCTTCCTCACATTCCAGTCAAAGAGTGGGTTTTTTCTTAGCTTTCCTGTGCCTATCTTCTCATCCGTAAAATGGGAATAAGGATACATCTCTACCTCCTAGAAGCGTTGTGAGCCCCATCTCACCAACATTTGCATATCAATAAGCCCTCTGATGCACGTATGCAACCACAGGCGTGGGACACGGAAGGGCCAAATGGCAGTTTCCAGCTCACAACTTAAACATCAAGGCCCAGACCTCCTCCCCATCCCCCCACACACACATTTTTGAGAACTTCACCAGAGCAAGGTGGAGAGACAGCATCCCCCTTCCCTGCTGGCATGATGGAGGGGCAGATGGGCCAAATTTGAGTGAGTGGCGTTGCAACCTGGCACACAGCACCACTCAGATTTGGCCAATCTTGGTTGCTTGCTCCCCCCCCACACTTTCTTGCAGCCCTTACAGTACCCTCATGTTTATTCAGGTAGCCATTTAATTCTCAAAGTTAATAGCCAAATAGACAGTACCAAGCTCTTCAAAATATGCACCTGTTGTGTTTATTTGGAGCAGGAAATCCTGTGAGGACAAGCATCTCTCCCGAGCTTTCCAGCACTTCTGTTTCCTGTTGGCAAAATTCCATGAACTGTCTTCCTTGCAATATTTTGGTATTTCTGCTCACGGAAACCCAAAGCTCACAAGCATGCAAAAATTGGGTGCAATGTTGGAAGGCAAATTTTTCTGTGTCAGACACTTAAGAAGTGATTGTCAAAAAAATTCAACTCCAGTGGGAACAGAGTTCGGCTATTTTTGAAAAATTTCACCTGTACTTTTTAAGTGATGTATCCTTCTTTGAAAATAGCTCTAGCACATAAATGATTTCAGTTAATACACTGGTCATTCCCTTTAAGCGACAACTTGCTATAGCTCTAAAAGATACTGAATAAGTTCAGCACCGTTCACTTGTGCACATTATAGCCCATACATTTCATATATTCATTTGTAATAGATTAAACTATGCAATTCATGTTAACACGGTACATGTCCAGCAGTAAGTGAAATGGTTTAACTTCCTTGCATGGAATCCCCAACTCAAGTAATTAACAGTTAATTGAAATCATTTGACATGGATGATGAATTTTCTTTCAGTTTTGGAGTGAGGCTCTGGGGTCATGTGTCAGATGCGGTGGCCAGAGAGATCAGAGAAGCCAACACAGTCACACGGCTTAGCAGGTAAGATGTTAAATACAAATCACTGCTTTGAAATCCAGCTACAATAGTCCACACAGTGCTACCGATCTCTGTTTAATCATTTAACTACCAGTTCAAAGAGCAGAATAGAGGGGCTAGGATGGAGCAGGAGATGCGAGCTAACAAGCTCAAGTCTTTAAATCCACCAACGCACGAGGAATAAACAAGTCCCCATTTCTTGTCTCCAGGGACTACTACAGCCAGGAACTCTCACCCATCTTTTTACATACAGATTTATAAACCTGGTGGAGTTCATTTAGGATTTATGAATGACTATATGCCAAGCTGGAGTCAGAATACAATCCTGACGTTGGAAAGGCATGGAGGACTGTGCTGCTGTTCTCTCCTTAGAGTCGTGACACACACACACACACACGATTTTTAAACTGGAAAACAATGGTAATAAGAGAAACTTCTGATTATAAAAGTGGACTATCTGAAGAACCGCTTGGAGAATAGTTGGTGGGCCAGCATCTTGTTATTGATACTGATGCAAAGTGAATGTGAAATAGGTGTCGAAAGCTACTCCATTTAATGCCACCTCACACTGGTGCAAGGGACTGCACAAGATGCAGGGCAGCAGAGCATAGCAACCGACCTACCTGTAGTTTTACAACAGGTGTGCAGCTTAGCCGAGAATCGTGCCCAGATCCCTTGAATCCAAGTCCTGTGCTTCAACTACTCTGCAATATTTCCTCTTTTAAAACACAGGTGCACGCAAGATAATTATTTGCAATTGTGTATCGCTAGTATACCATTCCCAGGCTCTTAAACACAGCAATGCCCCGAGCCTATGAGAATAGTACGGGACACCACTAACCCTTTAGTTACTATACTGAACTATATCACTGTGCAGAACACACATCCAACAACCTTTACCCTTCATATTGGGCCACTGATCGTTCCCAGCACCTTTGCACTTTGCTCACATGGAGTTCCTTGCATCCATACCTGATAGCTCAAACATCAGGGTGGGGCATAATCCCCCTCACCCCACAGAAGGAGTTGAACCCTTTGCTCCCAAACAATTGGATATATTCACTCCATCACAGCACAGTTCAGCATGACACTGCTTGGAAAGTGATCTCTCCCCTCACCCCCAAATGTAGGAACTAAGTGCCAGGATGCTAACAGACATATGAAAAAGGAAAGAGTTCCGTTGAGAAGATGCAGTATTGATGTCTGTTAACCTTAAAGCCTATGGATATGGGTTTGTTTGTTTGTTTTTACAGGGTGCTAATAAGGCCGTTTTTACAGGGTGTTAATAAGGCCGGTCTAGTTTGATCCTCTGGACCCCAACAATTTACACTGTTCACTGATTTGCCTGACCTTCAAGACTTGCAATGGCAACAACCATGTCCCTTCACTCCACACTCCAAATGATGAATCCATGTGACACCTTTTCTCAAACTAAAAGATGTTGCTTAACTTTTTCTCCGTAATTTCCTTCTCACACAGCTCTGCGCCTCCAGGTGGCAGCCAGCATGGCACATGGATGCTCTGAAATAACAGGTAAGGCTGTTTTCCTAGTTCTCTCAGCCTGGTCAGAGGCAGGAGGAATCAGAAACCTCACTAGAAATCCTTTACGAGCTTGACTTGCAAAGATTCACATACGCCTCTGAACTTCAGGGTGCTTACCCAAAGTGCAGCACTGCGAACCTGATTTTTCAGAGATTCCATTGACTTTATTTCGAGTAGTTTCAAGTAGTTCATTTCGTGCACATCACCTCTGAACATCAAGCCTGGAACATATACGGGTTAGTCCTCACTAGCCTCTGCTTACTTAATACCCACTCAGAGAATGACGACAAACATCACGGTCAAAAATCTGACGCATTTTCTGGGATGATTACAGTAGAAGCTCTAGATACGCACAGCAGACTAGACCTCAACTGTTCATTGTCTTGAGCAAAGCATTAGGTATGCTCTTCTCTGACCTCTGTACTGTCTTCAGAGAGCTGTGAACTTGAATTTTCCCCCAAATGTTCACACACCCAAGTTCAAGGTCTGCTGTTCTTATACCAATAAGTTATTTTCTGCTTTTCTAGGATGAACGTCATCGTAACTCTTATGCACCATTTAAATCTCACTTTAGCCCTCAATATAGCACTTCAGAGAACTTAAGTTGTGCAGACAATGGGCGCTAGCTCTCTGCACATGGATGAATTTCACCCCAAGTAACAACAAACAACAGATGTCAAAGAACTCAGGCTCATATTTTGCCAGTTTATACATCATGGGCTGAGATTTTCAAGTCACCTAAGAGATTTGCATGCTGATTTGCCATTAAAATGAAAGGGAATCAGGCATCAACACCACACAGGTCGCTTTGCAAATCTCAGCCCACAATTTTCATCCAGCAATGTGGGCTCTTTGCGTATAAATCAGGATCCAACTAATCAAGATTTCTGTTTTCACAGACCTACCTGTGAGCTGGAGACTTGTCAATTTTAATTCCTTACTGTCCCTTGTACAGGTGCCAGGGAGAGCAGAGAAATGGGATGGCATAATATATACATACTTGGGTCACATGTGTATCATTTAATTACCACCGAGCCAGCTTGTTGTTACGTCACACCCCTAATATGCTGCTGCAGCTCTCATTCTGGAAACGTGAATAAAAAAAATCCCCTACTCTCAGGGGGAAATAGGAAGGAGAGTTTAGACCCTCTAAAGGAAGATGTGCCAGAGGTTCCATGAAGCGCACGAGGGACTTCACCACTGCTGTTGGTTTTACATGGTAGGCGTTCAGACACTGCAGTGATGGACAGCAGCATAAAACTCTCCCCTGCATCGGAGGGCAGAACTGGAGGGCTGCCACGCTCACTGTTACTCCTTCAAAGATGAGGCTCGTATAAGTGTGTTAAACCAAGCACTGACCTTGCTGAAGTTCAAAAATTCTGGTCCTCCAGGCAGATGTCTCCGCGCACACCTTTCTGAGCCTGCCAGCAAACACAAACTGTTCTCAAACGTCCCGCCCTCTTCTTAAAGGGGCAACTCATTTCTATGCTTACAAAACACACCTAGTAACAAAAACAGAAACCCAACAATAAAGAAATATCCAAACAACATTCAGTACAATGTGTTACAATATACAGCCGGTTCCATAACTGTGTTTGTTCTCTAAGTCCAAAGTAGGGGGGAAAAATCCCAAATAGACATCACCAGTTTGGGCATAGGGCTGACTATTCATAATGCAATCATCTTAATACATCATGATCTGCTTTTATAAAGAAACTGCACATTTGAAATGCGATTGAGAAAGCAAACAATTTTTCAAGTGGTATTATATTTCATGTTAGATCGAGATACTGTCCCATCTAGATCTGGAATCTAGTCACTACACAGGCATGGTGTGTTGGATGGGGAGGTGAGAGAGTATAAACACTTTTCATGTGCATATTTGTATTAAGATCCTATTAGCCCCATGCAATACATCATAAGAACAACGGGCACCATTACGGAACATCATGTCAAAGATCCGTGCTGCCACGGATGCCCTGAGGTGTGTCAAGGATGGGTTGAAGATGAGCTGAGGTGTGCCAAGCTCCACCGCACTTCAGCGCACCTCCAATGCTCAGGCCTGGATTGAAACAGAAAGGACTTGGGAGCCTTTTTCTAACTGTCTCATTACCAGTTTTAGGTGACAGTTAAAAAAAAGCAACTG
This sequence comes from Mesoclemmys tuberculata, assembly GCA_007922155.1. NCBI lineage: Eukaryota > Metazoa > Chordata > Testudines > Chelidae > Mesoclemmys > Mesoclemmys tuberculata. The sequence continues at coordinate 19,113,950 of ML675617.1, read as the reverse complement.
GGAATTAATGCAGCAAACTAAGGGCTCGATCCTGCACCAATGAAGTGAATGGGCATTTCACATCCAGGGGAGCAGGGTCAGACTCTAAATTAAACCAACACTGAGCAAAGCGATTCAGATTGTGTCACCAACACCCATACAATCCCCTGTCCCTTGTGCCCAAGTGTCACAATGCATGTGGTATGTAACATGACACACAATAAATTGGCTCACTAAGAAGGGCTCAGGATAGAATTTCAGCTCTTACATACAGCTTACTTGGCTTTCTTTGGTTTTAGGAAATGATGTTTATATTATAACAACAACGTGCAGGAGGGGAGATTGCATCAATGTTCCAGTTTAGCAAGATGGTTCGGCATGTGCCTAATTTTTCAGTATGTAAATAGTCCCATTGAAATCAACAGGGGATAAACATTAGGCACATGTTTAAGAACCTGGCTTAACCGGAGTCTATGAAAAAGAGATTACAAAAAAACTGAGATTTGGCCCAGAAAAAAATGCATCTGGAGAAAATGAGGGGGAAGGGGGCCAGCAGGGAGGTGGGGGTAGTTTGTCCTTTTCAGCAACACTAGGAGACAACCAATTAGATAGGTGTTCACAGCAAAAAATCCCAGTGAAATTTGGCGCTGCACCAAGTCACAAAGCAGGGGGTTGATACAGGAGTCTCCTATGAAAGTGTGGTTCAGACACCCTGGGAAAATTCTGTCCTTTACAGGATACCCCACCAGGGCCTGATCCTGGCTCACTGAAGTGAATGGGAGTGTCACATTCCTAACGATAGATGCTGATAAACCGGTGGAATTCCCAGCAGAGCGACAACAGAACAATTGGGTGGCTGGAGGGGCTGACTGATGGGGAAAAATTAAAATGCCCCAATTTTCAGGTGTGGTCAGTGATTTTAGTTGCTTCCATTTTTGGGTGCCCAATTTGAGACAAAATAAAAAGGTATTTCTAGAGGGTTGGGGGTGCTCTGCACTTCCTGAAAAATCAGGATTCTTTAGGTTATCTCAAGGTGAACACCCTAAAACCGAAGCACTCAAAACAACTGAATATTTGGGCCTAGATGTCTTGGCAAAGCAATGACAGAGGGGACATGAGAACAGCCTACAAGTGTTTGAAGCCCAAGAGCGGGAGTGGTATGAGGGAATTAACTAAAAGTAATGGGGTGAAATGAAGAACAGTAAAATTCAGGATGAGGAATATCATGAAAAAATACTGGAAAGTGAATCTTTTGAAGTATGGAATAGTGTCCTGGGGGGAGTGATGCAAACCAATTGTTTTGTCATTTAAAATCAGTCTGGACAAAATACTAGAGAACATTCTTCTACGGAACAGGCCTTTAGTGGCAGAGAGGTGGATCTGGACTAGATGACCAACTAAATCTTTTCTCTCTCTCTCTAGTTCTATGAGGCTTCTGACCTAATGACCACCTTTAGGTCACTGGTTCATATATATAACTCAGATTGCTATTTATCGGAAGCAATTACTATCTGATAGCTGTTTGGTGGCTTGTGTAAAATGAGACAATGGCCTTCGTCCAGTTCCTAGTGGACACGCTTCCATATCACAAAGCCACCAGCATAACGTCAATAACTGGTACCTTCCCCTGGAGATGCGGCAGTAAGACAGCTGAACGCACACAGCAAGTGAACGACTCCTTCACCTCGAGACAATTCTTCTAGTTCGGAGTGCAGCCACACTAGCGGGCCACTAGCATGGAGAAGTTTGTACTTCTGCTCCCCGCACTCCAGGTTAGCTTGGAAAACATCAAAGCTGCCAAGCCAACCTGTTACTTCACAAATGACGGTCAATCGCTTCAGCAAGCAATGTGCATTACCTAGGGCTCTCTGCTCAGCGCCTTCCTCTAGCGCCCTGTTCTTGAACCTTGATTCCACTCCTGTCCCTCTACTTTATATATATATATAAAGTATATATTTTTTTTTTCTGTGCCCTCTTCATTTTACCCCAGTTCCTCTGTGACCCTCTCCACTGAGTGAAGGTGGAGGCTACTGGTGTCCCACTGGGTGGAACTTCCAGTTGAGAAGGAAAAGACCCCAAGAGGAGGTTAAGCACGTGGCACCCCTCGCCAGCATTAAACTCACATTAACAATGTTTTAATAGTACTAATGTTGATGTGGACCATGTGTACAGTATCTGTAATAAAGGCATTTTCACAAAGAGCTGGGATTCGTGGACCCTTTCAGAGGCATCGCTTGGTGACATGGGGTTAAAACATTTCCTCTGCATCATTTCTTCCTGGAATAACATACGGGCTCTGGTGCACTGGAGCAGAATGCTATCAGAAGTTCACATGGATCCAAAAGTTTTCAGCTGAGCAGATGAAGGAGGTCAAAATGTGACTCAGCTGGCCAGGCTCTCTGGTGCAAGCCAAGCTGTCTGATTGACTGCAGGGCTGCAGAGCCATCTTGTCTTTCTGGCAGGCAGGCAGCACCTCCAGTTTTGATGTAAAATACAGAGACATAAGTGTGGGAGGGGAAAATAAAAGACAATGCAAAGTATTGATATGTGAAACTGGGGGGAAATGCTGGATAATCAAATGCTGCAAATTAGGCAGAATGTTTCTTTTAACTGCCAACGCTTCCGCTCTGTATTTTGGTGCTCGGCACACCGAGCTGAAACTGACTAGAGCTGTTCTTTTAGTCTTTTAATTTATGGCCCATCTTTTCCAAAAATCAGATGTTTAAACTGAGGCCACCATCACCTCCATTTCTTTAGGATCTGCTCCACATTGGGTCACTGTTTTCCTTATTTAACTGCCTTTGCTTCACATTTAAGGAAAAGGCTGTGAATTACGATGGAGGGTATACTCCCACACCAAATGAATTTAGACTCTCTCGTGGAAATGACACTATTATGAACAAAAAGCCAAAAGTGGCCACTTAGCCCGTGAGCATCCACAGATGTGAGAGGAATGGAAACCTTCCTGAAAGCTACTAGGTGAGGGTTTGCTGTTTATATTTGGGAAGTCAGGTAGTGCATTTATTTGTTACATGCTGTTAAGAAGCACTGAAATTCAATGGATTGTATCATCCCTCTATCATCAAAAAAAAGCTAATGGTTTTCTTTATGTTCAGTGGACTAGAGAAAAATTGGAAAAAAGGGATGCTTAAAAGGATGCATTTTATACTGTTCATAGGGCTCCCTGAATTTTGTTTTTCCTTGCCCATTCTAACATGAATGTTGTGCACCTGCTGTAGCTTTTGCATTTCTACACAGCCGGTGGCACAGCCAGCGGGTCAGTAAGGACTCGGGAGTGTGCCATTTGTGTATAAATTAAACATTAAGGCATGCTCTATAGAGTGGCAAAATGCTTAAGCAAAAACATAGCCTTATGAAAAAGGTCTTACAGAATTTAATAGAAAATGGGAAGGTTTGTTTAGTGTGCTTTGAAATCGTCATGGAAATAAAAAAATGTAATAAAAATTATATTCCTGCTCTAGAAATCTATAGGATGGCTCCAAAATCCTATAGAAGAGATTTCATTTTCTATTAAATTCTGTTCGTTTTTAAGGTGTTTTCTACAGGACCATTTAAATTACGATAAGACCCTATTGATTCCATCCCTATAAGTTCCCTAGGATTTTTCTATTAGGGTAGGAGCAACTGAAGACTCCTCTCCTATTGAAGTCAATATCCACATCAGATGGCCTCCTCGCTGTAATAAGGACTAATACAGACAGTTAAGAGCCCAGTTGAGTGAGCCTCTAGAAATGTGAGAAAGGAAAGTTTTCAGTTTTACAGGAAGGAAATGGGGGAATAATGTTATATTGGAACAACAATTTGTCCTGTATTATTACTAATAGAAGAACACCAAAATAGTGTATGTGCAGCACTAAAATTTTGAAATAACATTCACTTGATTTAAGTGGAAAAGAATGGAGTAAGGCCAGCTCACTTGAGTAAGGATTTGTAGGACTAGGAATTTATTCTATAAAATTAAGGAATACCATATTCTCGACGGGGCAATTTTCAAAAACACCTAAGGGGTTTAGGTCCATAAGTCCTCATTGAAAGTCAGCAAAACTTAAGCTCTTAAGTTCCTTAAACAGGTTTGAAGATCTCCCTCTATAGGAGCCAAAATCTACCTAGTACTGGAATGCTATGTTTTAATACTCATTTAAAAGACATCCTATTTCATTAATATGACCTGCCGCTCACAAACAGGAAGATTTGTTAGGGGAAGTGGATGGCAACCTAGGCAGCAGTGACCATGAGATGGTCGAGTTCAGAATCCTGACAAAATAAAGAAAAGAGAACAGCAGGATACGGGCCATGGACTTCAGAAAAGCAGACTCTGACTCCCCCAGGGAGCTAATGGGCAGGACCCCTTGGGAGGCTAATACGTGTGCAAGCGAACTGGCTGTATTTTAAAGAAACCGTATTGAGGGCACAGGAACAAACTATCCTGATGTGCAGAACGAATAGCAAATATGGTTGGCACCCAGCTTGGCTTAACAAAGTCGTCTTTGGTGAGCTTAAACACAAAAAAAGAAGCATATAAGAAGTGGAAGCTTGGTCAGTTGACTAGGGAGGACTATAAAAATACTGCTTAAACATGCAATAATGAAATCAGGGAGGCCAAGGCACAATTGGAGTTGCAGCTAGCAAGGGACGTGAAGGGGAACAAGAAGGGTTTCTGCAGGTATGTTAGCAACAAGAGGAAGATTAAGGAAAGTGTGGGCCCCTCACAGAATGGGGGAGGCAACCTAGTGACCGAGGATGTGGAGAAAGCTGAGGCACTCAATGCCTTTTTTGCCTTTGTCTTCACAGACAAGGTCAGTTCCCAGACTACTGCACTGGGCAGCACAGAATGGGGAGGCGGTGAACATCCCTCAGTGCTGAAGGAACAAGTTCAGGACCATTTAGAAAGATTGGATATACAGAAGTCCATGGGGCCAGATGCAATGCATCCGAGGGTGCTGAGGGAGTTGGCTGATGTGATTTCAGAGCCATTGTGTATTTTTGAAAGCTCATGACAATTGGGGGAGGTCCCTGGTGATTGGAAAAAAGCAAATATAGTGCCCATCTTCAAGAAAGGAAAGAAAGCGGATTCAGGGAACTATAGTCCGGTCAGCCTCACCTCAATCCCTAGCAAAATCATGGAGCAGGTCCTCAAGGAATCCATTTTAAGGCACTTAAAAGAGAGGCAGGTGATCAGGAAAAGTCAAGATGGACAAGGGCAATTCACCAAGGGCAAGTCATGCCTGACCAACCTGATTGCTTTCTATGAAGAGGTGACTGGCTCCGTGGATGTGGAGAAAGTGGTGGACGTGATATACCTTGACTTTAGCAAAGCTTTTGATATAGTCTCCCACAGTGTTCTTATCAGCAAGTTAAAGTATGGGTTGGATGAAAGGACTATAAAATGGATAGAGAACTGGCTAGATCATCGGGCTCAACAGATAGTGATCAATGGCTCCATGTCTAGCTGGCAGCCAGTCACAAGCAGAGTGCCCAAGGGGTCGGTCCTGTGGCTAGTTTTGTTCAACATCTTCATTAATGATCTGAAGGATGGGGTAGATTGATGGGATGAGAGTCAGCAGTGTGCCCTGGTTGCCAAGAAGCCTAATAGCAAATTGGGCTTCATTAGTAGGAGCATTGCCAGCAGATCATGGGCAGTGATTATTCCCCTCTATTCGGCATTGGTGAGGCACGTTTGGAGTATTGTGTCCAGTTTTGGGCCTCCCACTACAAAAAGGATGTGGACAGGTTGGAGAGAGTCCAGCGAAGGGCAATAAAAATGATTAGCTTCCTAGCTGGACCCAGACAATCATTTTATGGCTTGTCTGACAACAAGTTTCCTTGTAAGGCGAAAAGCTGAGAAACAAGAATGCTGTCAAGGTGCTACCAAGTGAGGTTCACTTCAGGTGAAGTGGCTGAATTTTCCATTCAAGTAGCTCTTCCACAAACAGATCCTTGGACAGAAATGCAGTGCTGTCTACACTTGGTGCATGGCTAGTCCATGACAAATATAATGGTGTTCAAGGTGGGAGTCCTGTATGCTTTCAGGGTGATGTTACAGGTAAGACTGCCAGTAATGAGACTGGTCTCGTGTGTCATGACAACTGAAACAAAACACACGTTCCAGAAGGCCTGGATCTGGAAAACCAGCTTCAAATTAGAGTCAAGGGGAAATCACACCCACATATCGAGGAGAGTTTGGATCCCCCATGCCCCAGGTACAGAACCCAGAGATGATCACAGTGGCTTTGAAGGAATTATTACAGGTTACTGGGATATTAATAAGGAGGCTGAAAAAAAATAGCTCTGAATTGAAATTTGTTGGCATTTTCATTCCACGGGAAATTTCATTCCAATTCAGCATGAAAACAAAATCAGGATTTCCCACAGAACAGAAATTCCATGTTCTGATCCCAGCTATAGCTACTAATCTATAAGTAAAGGTGGAATTTTATCCAATAAGTCACTGCAGGCCAGATCTTCAGCTGGTTTAAATCAGGGCTACTTCACTGAAGTCAATGGAGCTAGGCTGATTTACAGCAGTTGAGGAGCTGGCCCAGAGGTTCCCTCACATTCATTGGCGGAAATAATAAGCCATCTCAAACTTAGACCTGATTTTGTCGTAATGAAACTCCACTTCCCACCTCTGATTAAAAAAATTAAAAGAGAAATCACAATGAAACTTAGCCCCTTGCAAACTTCATGCCTCTCCGCCACCCACCCCCTGCAATCAAGCTCTATTTGTGCCCTGAGCCTTCACATCAGACACTGATGGGATTTTTTTCTGAGCATCACTGTGCAGCATTCAGACAGTAGCCCTTCTACAATTGCACTGGCTCACCTTTAGATTTGTCACACCCAGGACAAACAGGATTGAAGGCCCCAAACTCATGTTCTTATGGAGATGAAAGAAAACAAAAATGCCCATCTCAACATTGCCTCCTGGATATTAAGGAGCTGGAGAAAATGAAGCTGAGACTCCAGGGGAAAAGTATGCTCCCAATGTCAGGGTACTAGGGTGGGTCTCTGAGATGCAGCTTCAATTCTCTGCTCTATCCTACGCTCTCTATGCAGCCTTGTCACTTAGTCTCTGCCTCCATTGTGACGTGAGGATGTTAGCACTTCCCAACCTCACAGGGGTGTGGTGAGGAGAGACAAATTCAGTGTTGTGAGGCATACAGATGCAAAGGTAATGGGGGGCATATGGCTATTTTACATAAACAGATCCCCATCATCTCTGCCTTCATTTTTGGTTCTGAAGAACAAATAGTTCACTGAGATTTTGCACAACCCCCACTGTCCACCTCTAGCATTCAGAGCAGACCTGGAGAGTCCTTTCCCCACACCCACCAGTGGGTTTTGAGAATGAAAATGCTCCTTTTGGAAGCAAATTCTAAACAGGTGGAGAAGGAAGTAGAAGGCAACAGCAGGTGCAGAGAGCAGCAGGGGAGACTCACCACTTGCAGTACCACGTGACTTTAAATCACACACATTGGGATTTGTCACCATTTCATGGCAGTGTATGTTCAGTTCAGGGCCACGTTTCCTCTTAGCCTGACTGCAATTCCACAGCTATTTTATAAATAATATTAAAGTAGGGTGGGAGTGGGGGGAGCACACACTTCATAATTTGCGTTGGCCAAGGTCATTGCACAAGCCAGAGACTCCTTCCATTCCCCCCCACATACCCCATGTGCCACCCTCCCACCTCCTTCTGTTTCAGAGACTCTTCAACTCCCCCCTTCTTCACACCATGGCCTGTGTGTGCCCCCATGCCCTCCTCCCCTCATACCAGGGTGCCCCCCATTCCAGGAGCTCTGTGCACCCCCATTGACCCTCTTTCCCAGTGTCACCTATTCCCCTGATTTTCCCCTTCCACCCCATATCAGCATCCTCCATTCTCCCCCACTTCACCTTCGCTCCTATACTCGTGTCTTTCCCCTACCCTGCAGCCACCACAGGTTCTGTGTGCCCCTTCAGCCCCCCCTTCACCTCACACCCTTCCATACCAGGGTCCCCCATTCTCTTCCCCCACCAGGGGTTATGTAAGTAATTTGCACAGGTATACATTGTTATACACAAGAAACAGAGCCATGAAGAATCGAGCCTAATACAATTTTCTTGAGAAACATATGAGCAGTAAGGTGATTTGATCACTATCAGGCAAAAATGTATGGGAAGCCCAGACAGGGAAGGATAAGATCTCCTTTGCTTTCAGTAAAAAACAAGGTTTCTTACCAGTAACTGCTGTTCTTGAGATGTGTTGCTCATGTCCATTCCACTATAGGTGTGTGCATGCCTCCATGCATGGTTACCCAGAACTTTTTTCCCCCTTAGCAGATCCCGTAGGGCCAGCTCCACGCATGCCACGATATATGGAGCATTGCCAGCCCTATGCCCCCTCATTCCCTTCTTTCTGCCAACTCCAGCAGCAGAGACAGAGGGTGAGATATAGAATGGACATGAGCAACACATCTCAAAGAACTGTCGTTACTGGTAAGTAACCTTGTTTTCTTCTTAGAGTGCTTCCTCAGGTCCACTCCACTATAAGTGACTAACAAGCAACATCTTGGAGGTGGGTCAGAGTTACCGGTGAGCTGCCCTCAGCACGGCTTTGCCAAATCCTGAGTCTTCTCTTGCCTGTTGGACAATGGCACAGTGGGACGTGAAGATATGCACCGATGACCAGGTGGCAGCTTTACAGATGTCCTGCAGGGACACTCTCTCCACGAAGGCTGTAGATGAAGCTTGAGCTCTGGTTGAGTGCACTGTGGTGGTTCCTGGAAGTGGCACCCTCACCTGCTCGTAGCAGAACTTGGTGCATGGCATAATCCATGAGGAGATGCGCTGGGTGGAGACAGGCGAGCCTTTCATCTGGTCAGCCACTGCGACGAAGAGCTGCGTCGCTTTCTGGCTTTCTACACTCAATGTAGAAGGCCAGGGCCTGTCTCACGTCCAGTGAATGCCATCTCCTCTCCTCCTCTGAACCATAAGTTTTTGGGAAAAAACATGGGGAGAAAAATATCCTGATTACAATGAAATTGGGAAACCACCTTGAGTAGGAAGGCCGGATGCAGCCTCAACTGAACCTTGTCCTTATAGAACATCATATAAGGGGGCTCCGAGGTCAGGGCCCTAATTTCAGAGACCCTCCTACCTGAGGTAATGGCCACCAGGAAGGCTACCTTCCATGAAAGCAGGAGCAGATGGCATGAAGCCATGGGTTCGAAGGGGGGCCCTACAAGAGTCTCAAGAGCACCAGGTTGAGATCCCAGGGAGGCACTGGGTCATGGACCTGCGGATAAAGCTTCTCCACCCCTTTGAGGAACCTGACCAACATGGGATGGGAGAGCAGGGATCTCCCCTCTAGCAGCTGATGGAAGGTCGAAATGGCCGCCAGGTGAACCTTCAACAAGGCCAGCGCCAGACCCTGGAGCTTCAGCTGGATCAGGTACTCCAGGATCACCTGTATAGGTAAGAGGCTGGGCAGGATACCCTGGGACTCCGCCCAACAGGTAAACTGCCTCCACTTAGCCCGATACACGACCTGTGTAGAAGGCTTCCTGCTGCCAAGCAGGACTTGTTGGACCTGCACTGAGCAGGTTCTTTCTCCCTCTGTCAGCCACAGAGCCTCCAGGCCATGAGGTGCAGGGAACCAAGGTCCAGGTGCAACAGGCGACCATGGTCCTTGATTAGACGGTTGTGCCACCTCGGGAGCTCCAAGGGTGGGGCGACTGAAAGGTCCAGCAGCATGCTGAACCACTGCTGCCTCGGCCAGGCTGGAGCGATGAGTATAATGCCCACTCTGTCCCTCTTTATTTTCAGCAGACCTTGAGCAGGAGCAGAATGGGCAGGAATGCGTGCATGAGGTTCTCTGTCCAGTTCATGAGGAATGTGTCGGAAATCAACCCGGTCCTTCGACCCCAGAGAGAGCAGAACCTTGGACACTTCTTGTTCCAGGCCAATGCGAACAGGTCCACTTGGTGGATGCCCCACTTCCGGAAGATCATAGATGTCACTTCTGGGCGTAGCAGCCAGTCATGGCAGGGTAGAAACCACCTGTTGAGGTGATCCACCTCGTCGTTCCTCACTCCCAGAAGGTGAGAGGCAGTCAAGTGGAAATCGTGCCTCACAGCAAAGTCCCACAGACGGATAGCTTCCTCACAGAGGGCTGAGGCGCACGCTCCTCTCTTCCTGTTTATGTAGAACATGGCTACAGTGTTGTCCATCGGCACCTGCACAACCCTGCCTGTCTGGAATTGGAGGAACACCTTGCACACTAGGCGAATGGGTCCCAGCTCCTTCACATTGATGTGAAGGTGCCTCTCCTCCCTCAACCAGACCTCCCCCAAGTGCCTAGGTTGGCGCTGATGTGGGCCCTCCAATCTTTGTCCGAAGCGTCGGAAATTACGGTGACTGACAGGACCAGTTTCTCTAACAAACACCCTTCAGCACTGCCCGGGGAGTCCACCACCAGTCTAGGGAGGCTAGGACTGGCGGGGGGAACTGTGACCACCCAGTCCAATGGGTGTCTGCTCGCAACATATACCAAGGCTAACCATGCTTGAAGCGGACTGAGTGTCAGGCAATTGAGTCTCACTACATACGTGCAGGCCACCATTCAAGGTAGAAGGGCCTTAGCCTGCTTAGGAAAGGGCAGGATGGATCCATGAGAGCAGTCAGGGAGCCACCCTCAGGCACACCATCAAAATTATTTACTTTGGTTGCCTGATCTCCTAGGAGGGACTTGCTGGGGAGCTGAGGACGAGCTAGGGGGCTGATTCCTTCTTCTAAACTCACTATTTCTGTCCCGTTGTCTATAGGGTTAGAAAGGTCTGGGCTGAGACCTTGGCTGTTATTGCACCTGGGGGCATGACTGATGCCTAGAAAAACTGGGGCGTGTAAAGGCCCAGGAAGTGAAGCGTGGCCTTGGAGTCCTTCAGAGCATGCAACTTTGCATCAGTCTGGTCCAAAAACCAGGTCGACCCATCAAAGGGAAGGTCCTGAACGGAATGCTGCACCTCCTGGAATAGCTCCAAGGATTGGAGCCACGAGCATCTTTGCATAGAAATGGCGGAGGTAGAGTGCCTGCCGAGTCAGCAGTGTCCAAGGACGTCTGGAACACTGTTCTAGCTATCACAGTAACATCCTCCACCACAGTATTGAAGTCCGCAGCCTGGTCTTGGGGCAGGGCCTCAGCAAACTGTCCGAAGGAGTCCCACAGATTGAAATTATGCCTGCCCAGAAGAGCCTGGTTGGCAATCCTAAACTGAAGGCTTGCCGTTGAATCACTCTTTCTCCCAAACACGTCTAGCTTATTATTATCCTTATTTTTGGGGAGTTGGCCCTGGTTGACTCTGCCTATCCCACTGGGTCACAGCATCTACTACCAGGGCTCCCAGGGCGGGGTAGGTGAACAAATACTCAAACCCCTTGGCCAGGACATAATATTTCTTCTCAGCCGCCTTTGACATCGGGGTGACCGAGGAAGAGGTTTGCCACTATTTTAAGGACCTCTTTGTGGACTGGGAGGGCTACTCAAGCTGGGGCAGCCACCGCCAGCACATTAAAGAGGCTATCTGCGGCCTCTTTTAGTTCCTCCACCTGAACCCCAAGGTGGGGGCAACGCTCTTGAGCAACTCCTGATGCACCCTGAAATCATCCGGTGGCACAGAGCAGTCCTGGGAGACTGCCTCACCAGGGGAGGAAGAGGAGCATTGCAGTGGTGCAGCCTTTGGGGGTGGCCACTCCTGGCGGAAAGTTGTACCTGCTGTGGTTCTCTCCTGGGGGCCTAACTGCTTGGCCGAGGAGTGGTGCCGATGGGCTTTTTCCAGCACTGGAGGCACGGACTGCACCCCTGAAGATTTAATAGATTGGGGCCCAGGTCCCACCTGGAGACCCCGTGGGGCTCAATAAGGCCATTGGGATGGCCACTGTCCCTGGGGCCAGCCGGAGGCTAACTGTGCCAGGGGCACTGGCACCCTTATGGGGGAAATCGACTCACCAGATGACTGTCCCCCCCCCAGGAGATCCCAATGCAGCATCAGAGCCAGTGGCCCTGGACCTGTGGTACTGTGTCTGTCCCAAGTCATAGGCACCCCTCCATGATGGGGAATGCCCCCTCAATGCCTCCAACCTGGAGGACAATGAGGGCTGCCTCCGCTGCTGTCAGCAGTGCCAACAAGTGGGGTCGTGCTCCGAAGAGCTTGAAGTACCGGAGCATCGCCTTGGTGCCGACGATTTCCAGCATCGCTTGCATTGCGGCTCTGTAGCAGCCTTCGGTGACGAAGTTTGCCATCATCCCGAACTCCTCGGTAGGAACCCAGACTCCAGCAACTGGGTTCTGCGCCGCCTTCGTGTGGGTGAACTCTTCGGTGCCAGGTCTTCCTCCAATGACTGGGTTCTGCACCACCTCAGTGCAGGCGAGCTCATCAGTGCCAGGTCCAGCAACGATGACCGGGTTCTGCACTGCCTGGATGTTGGCGAACCCCTCGGTGCTGGAGAGTGGGAACGGGAGCTGTCTGAGCACCGCTTGGCAGACCTCGACCAATGCCGCCTCCTGGCTTATGCTGCCTCCAGTGCCAGGGATCGATGTCAGCGCCAAGAGGCTTGATGACACCAACCTGGAGCAACCAGTAGGGGAGCAGCTCTGCTCTGCCCTAGGTGACTATCCAGCAGCAGATCTTCCTCCCCATACGGGGGATCTCCTCCACCGTTCAGGGGGACCCAACACGGCCCCTTGTGACACCAGCCCTTTCTCCCTCGGTGAAGGGCGGCGTGGAGGTAAGGCCAACAAGGCTCTTGCTGCCTGAAAAGCTTCCGGCATTGATGGCATCAGCAGGGACACTCTCCCACTCCCAGGAGTTGGGGAGGCTCCCTAACTGGAGACGCAAGCACCAGAGAAAGGGTCTTGCCGGGCCAAGTATGGTGCATCCCGGTACTCGACCCCACCCGTACCGACAAGGGTCCACGCTCTGCGTGCTGCTTCCTCTTCTTCTTCAGTACCAGTGAAGCTACATGGTGAGTCGCAGATGGTGCTGACGGCGCGCTCCGTACCGATGCCACACTTGGTACCGAGGTGGAGCAGGTCGGCTCAGACGCCGCCCGGAGTGCTGCCTCCACCAGCAGAGCTTTCAAACTTTTTGAGTTCTTGGTTTGAAAGCCTTGCAGATTCTGCACTTGTCCTTTCTGTCGGCTTCCCCCAGGCACTTAAGCAGCTGTTGTGGGGGTCTCTGAGCGGGAAGGCCTTCCCGCAGGAGGCACACAGCTTGAAGCCCAGCAACCAGGGCATGCCCTGGCCATGCAAAGTCCCAGCTGGGACTGCCTTATCTCTAACTACACTTAACTAACTAAAACTAAGCACAGATTACAAACAAATCCAAAGAAGGGGAATAGTACTTGCTGCGAGCAAGGCTAGTTCCAGCAACCATCACAGGTGGAAAGAAGGGACTGAGGGGTGTAGGGCCAGCAGCGCCTCATATACCACATGCATGGGCACGGAGCTCTGGGGGGTGCCGGAGCCAGCCCTACAGGATCTGCTAAGGGGAAATATGTTCCAGGTAACCGTGCACTGAGGCATGCACACCCCTATAGTGGAATGGACATGAGCGAGCACTCGAAGAACCAAGCTTTCTGTGTGCTAAAACATTGTGGAAAATCAGTTTAAACACTTGTACAGAATCTAGTTGACTTACAGGGGCTGATCCTGCAACCCAGATGCACATGAGTGAGTCTGTGCCGGAGCCCCCCAGGAACCGTGCTCTGGAACAACTCAGGACACGTCCCGTCAGGACTCTGGTGCTTCGGAGTCTGCCCCTCGGGTCTCCACACACCCATGCAGCCGCCTCCTGACTCAGGCCTTGCAGTGTTCAGGCCCTTCTCTGCCCAGCTCCCTCAATGAATCCCCCTGGCCGGGCCGCTGGAGAGCCCTACACACCCCCAAAGGGGCCACGCACCTGCCTTGCAGTCGGAAGCGATTCACAGCCAGCGTGGGAGTCAAAGGGATTTATTCGTTCTCAGGTTCACAGCGTAGAAAGACTTTGCTCGCTATCAGCCTTAACTAGAGTTAGAGCAGCAACCACCTGGAGAGCCCCATTCTCAGGCCTTACTTTGTCCCCCCCCCCATACACCCTCCTAAACCCCTCATGGGGGACTGGTCTCTTCCAGCCAGCCACCCCCAGACCCTCCCCAGTTCTTTGTCTCCTTCCCAGGCAAGGTGGCCACTCCTCCTAGCCTCCACCTGCCACGCCCTGTTGCAGCTGGCTGACTCAGGAGGACAAAGGGGTCTGGGCCAGTGGACGTATGGCTGAGGAAGGACCTTCCGCCCTGCAGTGGCCTTTGCAAGGATCACACGCCCAGGTCCCATCACCGAAATCCACAAGTAGCATATGGGAGAAACTGAGGTGCACACACAGCACCCAGAGAAAACCCCCAAAATACCTCCACTTCGTCACAGGGTCCCACCCACACTTCGGGGAGCACTTACAGGAATGGGGAATTCTGACTTGGTAGCGTTCTCCGCCCACTTGGCAGAGATGCAAGTGACCACACAAGGCAGTGAATACATCGGGTCAGATTTTTAAGGGTATATAGGCGGCAGAAGATGTAGGTTGGCCCATAATGGGTTTTAGAAAAGTGCCTCAGCAGGTTGATTTCAATGGGAGTTAGGCACCTAGCTGCTTTTGATAAATCTCAGTAAGTGCCAATCTGCATCTTTCGGTGTCTAAAGACGGAGTTCACAGCTCAACCACTGACTTCCAGTGTGACTTTGGGCAAACTACTTCATTTGCCCTGTGCCTCTCTAAAATGGGGATTGTACTTCCTTTCCCCACCTTCGACACATGAATGACTGAGTGGCTCAGATACTACCGTGTGCTGGGCATACAAGTAGAGAGGGCCCAGGGATGGAGCGTCAGGCCCCAGGCACGCTTGTGAGAATACGGCTTCCAAGGAGTCAGTTTAACAGGAGAACAAGCTACCTGCATTTCACACTCCCTGAGGACTAGTGGCATGCCGGCTGTGTATGCAATGCAAGCACCACATGCCCTAGGACCGGCTGTGCCCACAGGACCATCCTATTTGGCCGCTGGAGGCACACGAAGGATGCTATTTTATAGAACAAAATGGTATCCTCCATACGCTGTGGATGTCAGGTGACGTCACATGGAGGCTGCCATTTTGCATGCAAATGGGGAACTGCACGCTGGACTAAAAATGTCACAGCATGCCACTGCTGCAAACTTTGGTCACAGCAGCTTTGAAGTCCAGCTTTAAGGCTTTGTAGATCCTTCCAGAGAGGAGTGAAATGTTAGCTGGTTGCATTTTCCCCACAATGAATGAACCCTTGCAGGGCAAACAGGACCTGAGCAATTCATAAAAGAGCAATGCTTGGACTGAGGGGCTCCCTTGCTGTCGCCCATTGGCTCACGACTGCAAAATTAATGTCAGGTGGGTTATAAGTTCCTTATTAGCAAGTGGTCATAGGGTGGCAGAGATCAGAATTCTGATTAAGGGTTTAAAAGTCATGAAAATAAGCACAATGAATGGTTAAGCAAAAGGAAACACGTACCTAAGCATTTTAAAAACAGAAATCAAAAGAAAGAGAAAAATAAAGTGCCTTATCACCCTGCCCTCCCAAACGGGCTTGATTTTGATGGAGGTCACTCATTTTTGTTCCTGGCTGTAAGCCGGTGGCACGGTCCGGCCAGGATGTCGCGACCCTTCCTTGGGCCCAAGCTCCGAGGAAGGTCACAGCGCCTTGCTACACTGACCTTCCATTTAATTTTGGTGCCCCCTCGCTTTTATTGTTGAAAGTGTCAACAACAAAGAATCAGACTATAGAAAGAGTTATTTGTAATACTAAATGCTTTCATCTGACAGCACTGGAAGTTTCCTGCCTTAGCAGCGTTTTCACGCATCTCTTTTCTGGCCCCACGTCTAGGCTTCGGCAGATTGAGAGATACATTTAAGGGTCCCTCAGCTATCAAGGCAGAGAACCTTTCTTGGGCATGACACAGCTGGCCATCTAGTGGGGAAGAAGGAAAATTACTGGGCAGTTTGAGACAGTTTTCTTTCCTTTTTAAAACTTCCTGCCAACATCCGAGTAAAAGAAAACCAAAGCTAGAATGATCTGACACTAAAATAAGAACTTATTCTCTTCCAACCTGACCAGAAGCCAAAGCGTGAAACAGTGATTAGAGATGCCTCAGAAACTACATAATAAAGAATTGTAAAAATGTGTCTACTTTATTTTGAATTCAAGTTAAAAATATTATTGATTTTAATTTGTATTCCATTACTGCCCACAGGCCCCAGCTTAGATCAAGATCCATTGTGCTAGGCCCTGTACAAACATAACAAAGAGACAGTCCCTACCTCAATCTAAATAGACAGACAGACAAAGGCAGGGAGAAGAAAGAGAGGCACAGGAAGGTGAACTGGTTTGCCCAAGGCCACACAGTAGGTCAGTGGCAGAGCTGGGGATATACCCCAGGTCCATTCCAGTGCCATATCCAGGATCCGTTCGTCCATTGATTTCAATGGAAGTTAGGAGCCTAAGTATCTTTGTAGATCTGGTCCTAATTGTCTATATATAAAATTAAATGGCATCTATTACTTTCATCTTTAGCAGTGTATGGGGTTGATTCGCTTTTCACATACAACTGTGTTACACGGCTGTAATTTCATTGACTTCACTGGAGCATCTCTGGATTTACACAGTTGTAACAAAGCAGATTCTGGCTGCATATATTTATTCGCCTATAGCTTTCCTGTACATACCCTGGTGATTCTATACCTTTGTGCTATGGGGGCAGAGGAAGGGTAGAAAAAACAAATGAAGACAAAGTCCTGACTCGAGGCTTATAATTTCTGGTTAAAACCTGAGGTGCGGGGGGGGGGGGAAGGGGGAAATGTATCAGTTCTAGAGGAATCAGACCATTTGGTAATATTTTAAAAACCAAATAAAACAGTGATCCAGAGTCTCAGCCCTGCTAAGTCCGTTTGGCCTCTCTCGGTGACACAAAGCAGATTCAAAACTTGCGTAAGTGGCCAGCTGAGAGATCCCCTTCTGTAGGGCAATTTTCCAGAGGAACAGAGCCCCTCCACCACCCTTCCTTGCACCAACAGCAGCTCTCAGCAGAGTAAGCACGGTGGATGGCTGCTGTACTCCGGTGATCTCCCAGGATTGCTCAGAAGGCCCACGTCTAGCCTTTGCTCTGGGCCTGTCCAAATACAGTTCCACGTCAGAGCAGTCCATTGGGAAAGATCAGAGAGCTCTGCTACATCACATAGAGGCCAACTGTCTGCAACTGGAATATTCCTAGCAGAAGCCGTCCCAATTCCCAATGGTGGCCCCTCCATGGCAGATGCCCAGACCTACTTTTCACCCCGCTAAAGCTGCTCCAGAACTTTTCAGACCCGTGCAGGCTGCAGTATGCCTTTTCCAGCTGGGGGATTAAGTGATTTCATTGCATGATGTGGACCAGTGATCAAATTACTGGCTATACGTGAGCAGGGTCACCTCGGTCCGCTTTAGCAGTATGCCACACTGCCTGTTACCTTGTGAACAAACTGGATTGAATCTAAGAAAATCATCTAGACAGCCCTAGTCTCTCTCTCCCTCTCTTCCCCTCCATCCCCCTTCAGGTGGTGTCATCATGTCAAGGTGGTACAGGCACAGCGCGTGCCGGCAAGTGTCTCCATATTCCATGCTTTGCACATTGACTCTCTTAATTGCGAAGGAGCTTGTGAAAAAGCAGAGGAGAGGCACAATCCTGACAGATCTCCCACCCCACCCTCTGAAGCAGAAGTTGGTGTACTACAAACAAGCCAGTGCTGGTAACTGCAAGGCAGCCGAAGATGGGGTTGTGTGCCATCTCAGCTCTCTCAGGATGCAGGCAAGCTCTAGTCAGCCAAGTCACGCTCCTCATCTACCTGCTGCAGAGAAACCTTTTCAGTAGGAACAAAGAGAGGAGGAGTCATCATATCCTTGGCAGACGGGCCTGTAGCAGATGCTGCAAAGCCACACGTGCACCTCTGAAATAAGCAAGAGCACCGGACATCCTGCCCTCGTGACCAGTGTTTTCAGGAGCGACTGTCTGAAAAGGTCCTCCACAAAAGGGATCAGAGATGGGTGACAGCGGAGCCCTGACCCTGCCTGCTAGAAGGCAATACCTGGGAAAGTGGAAAGGGGGTTACGCATGAGCAAAAGAGTTAAATAACTGAGCAAGCAAGGGGCTTGGTGGAGGCTGCCATAGGCTCATGTAGTTAAGTGTCCAAATCCTTTCGAAACTCCCACATCACTACATTTGACTATGTAGAGGCAGCTGGTTTGCTTTGTTCTTTCACAGGTAATTTGGCAATGTTAACATTGGATTTGCATTTTTTTTTAATTATTTCCTTTGTGCAGGTCAATAGTGTCAGTAACGTTCAGGGGGGTCTGGGTGGGGGGGAAACCAGACTTGTTTATCTGCTGCAGCCTCAGAGAAACAACCACTATGCCCTCAGGTTTAATTTTGCTCTGGCTGCCCTCCTCTTCCCACCCCCAACAGTACAGGGTTCCTCGTCTTCTTTTCACCACTCTCACATATTTCTTCTCTCCCTGAACATTTTCTTTACCTGGAGAAAAACATGTGACTATTATCTTCTCTCCCTTGGCCTCCAGCCTGTCCTTCAATTTACCTTCCAAGAAATAAAAGTCAAGGAGAGATACCACATTGTCATCCTTATTTCATCATAATATTTCAAAGAAAGACCTGAGTTCTATTTCAAACCATACACCAGCTGACGTTTGACATTCTAGCTGTTGTAACACCCATGGTATCTCAGAAGGAGCAACGTGAACTGATAGAGTTTGGCGACTGGTAAATCTCCTCAGAGCATAGCATTTGCAATGTGGACACAATACAAAGTAGAGAGATTTTGCATTGTTATTGCTAGCCAAGCTTGCTGGCATCAAGCCCCACCAATGGACTTGATGACATATGAACAAAGTCTATGGTAGTTCTGGAACAATGACATTATTTGAATGACAACACCCATGGTGGAACCACTGATGTAAATTAATACAAATGCATCTCACAGAAACATTAAGAAACCAGACATGATATTGTTTCAGTCAACAGTAAACACTTGACTCTGGGAACCTGTAGCGTCAAGTAAAATGACTAGGTCGTGTCTACATCTGTTACGTTTCTTGTGCAATAAGATCAGCTCTAAGATGCACAGCACTGCTGACAATGGGCTTGAACTGATTTAGTAAAAAAAAAAAAAGAAAAAACCCTCACACTGGTACATTTTCCATATTTTTGCAATTTTTAAGCAGAGGGCGGGGGAGTTGCTAAGTAAAAATGTCATTCACCCCAGTTTGGCAAATATATTAGATGAGGTTAATGCAAAACAAGATTTGCTTTTTATTTTTGCCTTCAAGAATTAATTTTCCAAAGAAACACCACTCTATACAAATAGCTGGGTGTTTTCCTAGTGAAAGGATATCTTGTTCAGAGTCACAAACTCCGGGCCTCACCATTTATTGAGCATTCATAGAGATCGGGGCTGCAGGCTGAGAGGCCAGTGGCAGCTTGCATTCTCCAGGGGACATAGAATACTAAGGTTGGAAGGGAACACAGAAGGTCAGCTAGTCCAATCCCCTGCTCATAACAGGACCCACCCAACTAAACTTGGCCCTCCTGAAACCTGACCCTCTTTCTCCAAATTCATTCATCAGACTACAGGCACTACTGGCAAAGAATGTCATTTTCAAAGACAAGCGTGCTTTCTGGTTTTTGTTTAATGGGGGAGGGAAGGACAACTGTCAATGAAGTACCAGTAAAAGGCATTGGCCAGCCACACTGGAGATTGAAGTCGTCTGAAAACCACAACAGGGGTACAAGCATGCAGTGACCTCATCTTTCACTGCAAGAAGCAACTCTGCAGTCTAAAGGAATCTAATCGCTATGCTGATTCAATCTTTGATCTCTGCTAAGGCTTCCAGTAACAGTTACAATTCTGACAGTGGTTTTGATGAAGACTAGGAACTGACTGAGATGATCTGCTCACTTCACAGAGGTCACCAGAGAGCAATCAGGTTCTCCGCTTTCAGTTCCTACTTATCTGGCTCTAGTTTTTATCAAAAGTCCCAACCCACCACCTTTCCTCTTCCTGATAAAAGACCACATCATGTCATAGATTTTTAAGTAGATCTCCTCTTTGAAGTTACCTGGGAGTTCTGCCTGAATATTAATGGAAAAAGGATCACAGTTCCACACTGTGCACCCTATACTCATATTAGTGAGCGGTTACTCACCCAAACAGTGCCATCAAAGCCAATGAGATGACATGGGTGAATAATGATTCTCCAATACAAGTAGAGTGTTTACTGTAATCGGGCCCATCATTATTACTGAATGCCAGCCAGCCAGACCAATAATCTGATCGAGTAGGTGAAATTTGACAAAATCAGATAATAGATGGATACATTAGCTTCTTTGAACCCTTGCTAGAAGCACCAAAACTGCTCAAAGAAAGGAGCCCAAAAAGCGTTTGGTTCGACAAGTCCAAGCAGCTGGCAGTTTTTGCACTTCCATTTAGGTTTTGAACCATTTAAAAGTCCAGAAAGACAGAAAAAAAAAATCTTCCTGAATTGTGTGTGGTAGTTTCAGTTTGACGCACTAAGGCTTTTGCTTGGTTACATATACTTTTCAAAAAGCCCATAGAGCAGCAGGTCTCTCCTGGCTAGAGAGAAGAAGAGTGATTCCTTTTAATGAGATGGTTGTGATTTCTCAAAAATGTAAACGAATTATTGCAGGGGAAAAGACAGTCCTGGCAGTTCATAAAAGACTAATATTTGGACTAACTCTCCTCACGCGCTCTCATTTATTTTCCACTACAAAATCTGATGTGGCAGCTTGTTTAAAACTTGTTTATTGAGAAGAGGTCAGAAACTGGGCAGATCCCAGAAGAGCTCATAGATCTGATTAGAAGTTTTAGATTCATATTAAATATTTCAGTTTATTAGAGACAAAAGCATGTGACTTTTTAACTTAAATTTTTCAATTCATCAGCTTCCTGTAAACAGAGCAAAATGACAAAGGAATTCCTGATTCAAGAAATATTCAGTATTATATTTATTAATTACAACAGCATGTAGATGTCCCCTCTGGTATCAGATCCCATTGTGCTTGGAGCTGTACAAATACATAGGAAGGGACAGTCCCTGCCTTCAAGAGCTTATTGTCTAAGAGAGACATGACAAACTAAGGAAACATGATCATCTCCACTCTGCCAAGGGGGAAGTGGGAGACACAGAGAAAGTGAATGACTTGTCCAAGCTCATAAAGGGAGTCTGGGGCCAATGTCACCAAGCATCTGAGCACTTCACAATCATGAATGGATTTTAGCTTGAGCACCACTGGGTGTAATATCCCCATTTTACAGATGGAGCACTGAGAAACAGAGTAAGGGATTTCCCTAAGTTTATATAGTGAGTCTGTGACTAAGCCAAGAACTGAACCCTGATATCCTGAAACCTTCTAGGGCCTTATTCACCAGCCTGCCTTTCTATCCTTAGTAAGCCTACTTTAAGGCCCTGATGCTGATCACTTGCTAGTGTAAATCAGAGCAAACTACACTGAAGTCAATGGATTTGCATACATCTTAACCCAGCCTTCACGGACATTAGAACTGGGACCAGGGGCCAAATCCTCAGCTGGTGTAAATCAGTATAGTTCCAGTGATTTCAATGGAAGTACAGTGATTTACATCAGCTGAGGAGCTGGTCTTGGAAGTGTGCCCACATTTTCAAATGAGAGAAAGGATGGTCTGTGACTCTGCTATGCAAACGAGACACTACAGTTGTGAACTCTATTCTCAGCTCTGCCCCGGCCTTCCTCTGTGACTTTTAGCAAATCTCTTCCCAGCCTCAGTTTCCTTAGCTGCAAGATCAAACCAATGCTGTAATACAAGTATCTACCTCCCTGGGGCATTGCGAGGCTTCGCTGACTATGGCTCTAAAGTGTTTTGAGATCCTCGCATGGAAGATGCTATAGTGATGCAAACTGCTATTACACAAAATTGACACTAACCTCTCATTGTCAGAAAAACTACAGGCTGGATTTTCAAAAGAGCTCAGCACCCAACAGCTCCCATTTAGGTACCTAAACAAGAAGCCAGCTTTTTGTAAGAGCTCAGCTCTCCTTTTGGGACCTACTTGAAGTGGCTAGATATTCTAGATAGTGGTATGTTGTGAGATTTAATTCTTTTTGTAAAGCCATTGAAAGATCATCAGGTAACATTTATTATTTTTAATGTGCCAAAGAGCCACTAAAAGCCACAGATGAGCAATGGGGATGCTCCTGGTGTATGAGGCAGAGCTGGAGGTTTGCTTTTGCACCAGGTCTCATCTGCAAGAGTAAAAAGATTGCAGAAAAGCAAACAGCATTCTCTGCAGATTGGGGCCTCAACAGTGGTTTGTGCTCCACTTGGGAAGCCAAACTCGATCTGGATTTGCATCTCCTGCAAGTCCATTCCAGGGACAGAATCTGGCCTGAGCAGTGAACAGGAAGTTAAGGTTACAAAGCAGGGTCACCCTTTTAACAGAGTCCATTATAAAATGGAAAGACCCGTGCTGCAGAGTACCGTAGGAGGGATGAGCGCCTCTCCTTTTTTCCCTTCTGTGCTGAGATGTATTTGATTGTCTTCTAACTAGGGTCTCTCGCTCTCGCACTCACAAACACAGACTCCCCCTCTCTCTCACTCCCCTCACTGCACTCTCTGGCAAAATGTCACAGGAAGGGAAAAGTGACACGCTTATAAGAAAATGAAGATCTCATTCTGTTTGAATATTACATTAACCCCCAAGCACCACTGCTTCATTTGTCAGCTTTTCCAGAGCTCTCCCTCTCCCCAGCACCCCTGACCTGGTTGGTCTGATTATGAATGATCAATGTGCACATTTGCAATGGAACTCTTTGCACATATCTAGACCCTCGGCCTTTAGTCACTCATGCAGATAATAACGGCAGTTCAAGTCACTTGCCCATAACTCCAAGCTTCATTAAACAGAGGGGATGTCACCAAAAGTCCCTTTAACTGTCTTTCACTTCTCCACAAGGGAAAAACTGACAGTGCTGAGAAATGGGATTTGGGAGATAAATAAAATAATGATTTTGATATTCCATTGAATGCTTGCAATTGGCCTGTGCCTCTGTGCTGGAATCTGCTCATTTAGCGAAGGTTGGGGGAGAGGCAAGCTGCGCTTAGCATCATCTGATGGAGTGTTTGCACAAAAGCATGCCTGAGGTCAGTTTCAGCTTCAAAGAAATATTTCCTGGAGCTGATCAGGTATTAGATAAGGAATGGTGTCTTGCCAGTCTCAGTCACTTGTTATGTACCCTGTTTATTGTCAGAATTCTGTACCGGAGGCTAGTTACCTGGGTATAGGACCGCTGTCCGTTTGCAAGCCCTGCAGTACATTTCACAGCGCTGAAGACTCAGCTACAAATTCATTTACACTCAGAATAACGTGAGGCTTTTGAGATTTTTTTTCCCTGCTGCTTTCCAGGCTAAATACTAACTTGTTACACTGTCATTCCAGGTGGTGGCTGGGTAGAAGTAACTAGCGCTACCCCCAGGGAGATGAAATCACAGAACCAGACTAAGCTTTCCAAGTGTCCCCGCTGACTGTGGCTGAGCAGAACACATATGCATTTAGGACTCAGTTTTGATCTTAGATGCAGCCCGAATGGCTGTCCAGTGCCCTCCATCTGCACATCACTCCTACATTATTCAAGCCCCTCAGAATGCTCCCTACCCACATCACAGGTAATATATACACGCCTCAGTTTGGAGAGCTTCTGTATAGGGATTGTAAGGCGCCCCTGGTGAGAACTGCCCCACCTGAAATACTGCATTCAATTCCGCTGCCTCATAACCAGAAAGAATGTTGAGGAGTTGAAGGGAACTGAGAGAAGAGCAGCAAAAATGATCAGGTAGCAACAGGAAGAGGCACGAAGAAATACATTTTAATTTATTTTCTATTGCAGTTGTGACTAGAGGACCCAAATGAGATCTGTGCTAGGTGTGTGAACAGAAAGTAAGTGACAGTTCCTGCCTCAGCAAGCTTACAATCTAAGGAAACAAGACAGACAGCGGAGGTATCATTATCCCCATTTTACAGACAGCAAACTGAGGCACAAAGAAATTAAGTGACTTGTCTAAAGTTATACTGGAAGCCTGGAGCAGAGGAAGATACCAAACCTGAGTTCCAGTCCAGTGTTTTAGCCCCCGGACCAGCACTCTCTAGAATTGCTAAAACAATGGCTAACTGAGGATACCATAACTGTCTATGAACATTCGAGGGGTGTGCACACCAATGAGGGAGAGGAATTATTTGGAATGGGACAAGGGAGTATAGTTAGGAATAACAGGCTGAAATTAAGGAGAGAGAATTCTGGACTGACTAGGAAGGAAAACTTCTGGACAATAAAACAAATTCAGTTAAGAGGTGGAAGCCCCAGCTCCGGGGATATTTAAAATTGATCACTAGGAACAGCCATGCATGATCTCAGGATGGCCCAGATGACCTAATGGACCTCATACCTTTATCTCCTATTGTTCAGTGAGCTGCCCGCTGCTCAGCCAGTTCTCCTTCCTGCAGCTTCCATCCATATGACCCCACACCCAGACTCACTGTGGTCTTGTGTCAGCAACAGCAATCTGCTCACCTGTGCGCCGGCGCCTGGGGCTGAAAACTGATGCCCCTGGAGACTCCCTCCAGCAGGAGGGCCAGAGACTGATGTTCTGCGGATCATTGCTTAATCTGTCAGGGTTAGATGCGGGTTTGAAACTGATTAGCACAATGCACTGAGGGTGAAATTTACTTACCCCTTTAGGAGGCAGGGAAGATCCCCCTTGGGCATATCAGTGCTGTGTACCAACCACCATACAAGACCGGACAGCAGGTGCAAGGGGAGACTTCACACATGCACAGAGCTGTAGTTGTTGCCAATTCTCCACAGAGGAGGGGGTTTGAAGAAGGCCAGAGAAGGATAGTGTCGGTGGTGTGACACTGGCTGGATTAGGGGGACCATTTATGATATTATTTAACATCAGTGTCAAAATTACAATAATTCATAGGAAATATGCTGTCAAGTACCATTAGAAAGGTTACCATTTGCTAAGTATGATTATATTGTTTGTATGTTTACACCCCAGACGATGGCTTATTGGGAGCCAGAGACTGAAATGCAGTAAAAGGGGCTGTGTACATTTTATTTAGCTTCTCGATAACCAGTGCGGGGAATCAGAAGCACTGTTTGCGGCTGGTTGGGAAGTCTAACTCCAGCGTCACCCATCAGTGCTGAGAGAACCTGCTCTCCTTTTGCAGCCTGCCCTGACCTTGGCATTTTCAGATGGTTACCCTAGGCATGGACGGGTCACAGGTGGGTCCTTGATTACACATGTCCAGTGGCCACAGTCCCCTGGGTAAAGCGATTAAAGTTCTGTTCCAGCCAACGAGGTGGAATAGCAGATGCCCCAAGGCATCTCTGTTGTACCCTACTCTGCCTATTTCCCCCACATAAAGACTGCCTAATGAATATCACCATGAATGCATCACTGTTTCTGAGGGGTCCATAATTTGCTTGAGACTGATGTACGTTGATGTTTCAGCACCTATTGTAAGATACAGAGCTCCCCCTAATGGTGACTCCCTAGCTATAGCAAGTTATAGGGTGCTTTTCCTTGTGTGCGGTCCTTCCCATTTGTTGTGAAAAGAGGGTGTTAAGACTAGTGCTCTGTGTGCGTGCCCACAGGCATGTTTCGTATGGCAGCAGCTCCCCAAGAAAGCCTAAAGGTACCACTTCTGATGCAGGACTTATTAATAATTAAAATTAATGTAAATAAAGAGCAATTATTTTGGTCACGTTCTCTGACCTGTTATACAGGAGGTTGGACTAGATAATCAGTGGGCCTTTCTGACCTTGGGAGCCACGAATATGCAAAAAAAATACCCCCCCAAAAGTAGGTTTTGCTATGAATTGCCCTGAGAATGGAGATCAGAGCGTTACAAAATACTAAAGGTACGATGGCATGTTTCTGAACTAGGGCAGCAGCTCCCAGCCTGTGGTCTGAGGACCCCTGGTGGTCTGCGAGGCTACTAGAGGGGGTCTACATAAAAGAAAAATAATATTGCAGGGAAGGACGATGGGGGTTGGGACTTGCGCGTGTGCAGAGGTCCAGGGGAGAGCCCCGCTGGCCGCGCCAGTTGAGCAGGCAGCAGAATGAGAGCTGGGAGGCAGTGGCGGAGGTACATCCAGGCGAAGGGTCTGGGGGATCGAGCAAGCACGGGGAGAGTCACCAGGCCTGGGGCAGGACCAGCAGTGCAGTGGGAGGAGGGGCAGATGGGCTCAGCGGGGGAGGGGGCAGAGGTGCGTTACTGCTGCAGGCCCCACACGCCTGGGACGAAGACTGGGAAACCAGGGCGGAGGCACCTCCTTGATCCAGCCAGCACAGCCAAGGCCATGTCCCCTTCTGCCCCCAGCACCAGACTAAGCCCATCACAGCCGCTGGAGCGTGGCTCAGGCAAGGCAGACACACACACACACACACACACACACACCCTCCCCCCGTGTGTCTTGCTGTGCTGGGTGAGTACCTCCTCCACTCCCCAACAAGGCCGGCTTCCCCCAGGGGAGAGCGCCATGGCAGAGAAGCAGCAGCCGCAGCCAGGCACCTTGGGGAGCCCCAAGCACTCCCCCACACACCCGGGTGGTGCAGCCACCGCAGAGTGTGCTCCCCCGCACTGCTCCCCAGTCCAGCGCCACTCATCGGGGAAGCACACAGCATAGAGTGCACGTTATTCCTTTGTGATTGCATTAGATTTCCATTAAAAAATGGAGTGTAAAACACATGCGGTGGTCCGTAAATTGTTTGGAGGCTGAAAAGTGGTCCGCACGCTCTAAAAGGTTGGGAACCACTGATCTAGGATTTAAAGAGAAAGCAGTCCTCAGAGAGCGAAGTGTTGGGCAGCAAACATTGCCTTAATTTGAATGTGGTGAGAGTTTTGGTTGTGCAGGAGTAAATCCTAAACCTATATTTTCCCTAAAATCATTTCAAAGGAGTAAAAGCACTGCAGGAAGGTGCACAAGGACAAAACCATCAAGTTTCAGCAATGCAATTGGTCAAAGGCTTTTGTTTGAAAAAAAAATTGTTTTTGAAAAAAAGAATGACTTGCACGAAAATGGAAACATCTGCAGAAAACGTCCATTTCCAATGACATTTTCCAGATTTTCTTTCAGAAACCAAGATTCCTCTCTTCTCCCTCCCCTTGAAAACCAAACCTTTTTTTTGTTTTTGCTGAAGTTTTCCCACAGGAATAAACAATCTTTCTCAACAAGCTCTATTCACTGGTTTAAAAAGGCAAGAACTGAATGTTTTAGAACAGGCAGGTGCAGCAATTAAAGTTAAAACTGTTCTCATACCACCTGATCTACATGAACTCCACTGTCCACAAGTCAAAGCTAAAATTACTATATCCCTTATGTAACCATTCAGAAGGTTTCCTCTAGGCATAAAGGCCACATTCTGCATACAGCCTCATCAGTGTAAATGCAGAGTAAATTATCATCTTCACTGGGGATGAGAGGCATTTGTCCTTTTAAGGCCTGATCGAAACACCTTTAATGTTTATGGAAAGATACCTATTGATTTCAATAGACTTGGCTCAGGCCCTCAAGGTCCCTGCATTGGTGGACATACTCAAAGAGAGGACCCACCTCTGCAAGTATCCTCAACCGGGAACTCCCATCCAAGTCAGAGTGCGCTCCATAGAAGGAGTGCTTGAAGAACTGGGCCCATAATGTAATTTAGACCCCATGTTAAAATGATGAGGTCTAAATTAGCTGTTGCCATTCAAGAAAGAGACTTAGGAGTCATTGTGGATAGTTTTCTGAAAACATCCACTCAATGTGCAGCGGCAGTCAAAAAAGGTTAAGAGAATGTTGGGAATCATTAGGAAAGGGATAGATAATAAGACAGAAAATATTGTAATGCCTCTTTATAAATCCATGGTATGCCCACATCTTGAATACTACGTGCAGATCTGGTCACCTCATCTCAAAAAAAGATATATTGAAATTGGAAAAGGTACAAAAAAGGGCAATTAAAATGATTAGGGATATGGAAAAGCTTCCACATCAGGAGAGATTAAGACAACTGGGTCTTTTCAGCTTGGAAAAGAGAACTGCGTAGGTGGGGAAATGAGAGAGCTCTATAAAGTCATGACTGGTGTGGGGAAAGTAAATAAGGAATTGTTAGTTACTCATAACAAAGTCTAAAGGGGGCGGAGGGAGTCACCAAATGAAATTAATAGGCAGCAGGTTTAAAATGAACAAAAGGATGTATTTCTTCACACAACACACGGTCAACCTGGGGAACTCCTTGCCAGAGGATGTTGTGAAGGTCAAGACTATAACGGAGTTCAAAAAAGAACTAGGTAAGTTCATGGAGGATAGGTCCCTCAATGGCTATTAGTCAGGATAGGCAGGGATTGCTGTTTGCCAGAGGCTGGGAATGGCTGACAGGATGGATCACTTGATGATTATCTGTTCTATTAGTTCCCTCTGCAGCACCTGGCATTGGCCAATGTCGGAAGACAGGATACTGGGCTAGACAGAGCACTGGGCTGGTCCCATGTTCAGTCCAAACAAAAACAATGTCCATTTGAGAGTTCCCTTCCCTGGG